>CAUYUJ010001436.1:112500-137500 GCA_963575745.1 Prorocentrum cordatum | reverse complement strand
TTTATCGTTCCTTAGGTCAGGCCGATTAGTGTATTCGGCCGCCTTGGGGCCATCATGGGCCGTCTTCAAGGCATCTTGGGCAATCTTGGTGTTCGTGGTTGCATGCACGGGCCGGCTTCCAAGCCCGGGACGCATACCATGTTTTACGAGTGGCTGTTGCCTGTGAGGCTCTCGAGCGGGTGCGCGTGGGATGAGGGGCCTAGGAAGTATCGGGCCGGACGAAAGGGGGGGATTGGGGAAGGGGGGGTTACGAAATTTGCTGCATGCAGCTGGTTTCGGCCCCACCGAGGGGCCCATTCCTCGATACATCGTCGCCTCCGGCGCCGGGAGGCGCCGGAAAAATCAGCTACGTGAGCTGATTCTCAAACCCCCCCTTTGCTATTCCCCCCGTTCGCCCGACCCGAAAGTAGCAGCCATGCGGAAAGTGCACACTCCTCGAGCGGGCGCGCACGAAATGAGGGTTCAGGCATCAGCTGCCATGCGGGAAGTGCACCATCCTCGAGCGGGCACGCGTGGAGTGGGGGTTCAGACGCTAGCTGCCATGCGTGAGGTGCACACTCATCGAGCGGGCTCGCGTGGACTGGGGGTTCAGGCGCTAGCTGCCACGCGGGAAGTGCAGCAGCCTTGAGCGGGCACGCGTGGAATGGGGGTTCGGGCGTTTACGTAGCTGCCATGCGGGGAGTGCACCATCCTCGAGCGGTCACGAGGGAAAAGTGGCCTCGGCGAGCAAGGGGGGATGCACGCAGCAGTCCGCGAAGAGAGGGAGGGGCGGCCCCCCTACTAGATTACACAAGGCCCTATCGGGCAGACCTTGGCGTTCTTCCTCCTCCTCCTCCTCCTCCTCCTCCTCCTCCTCCTCCTCCTCCTCCTCCTCCTCCTCCTCCTCCTCCTCCTCCTCCTCCTCCTCCTCCTCCTCCTCCTCCTCCTCCTCCTCCTCCTCCTCCTTCTCGTGATGATGGGGCACGGTGGCGGATCAGTGCGGGCGCTACTGGAGGGACGGGCGCCCATGGGCAGCAGCGAGAGCCGTCAGGCCGTGCACCGCCCCCGAAGCTGCCGCGAGGTCGGAGCCTCGAGGCCAGACGCCGAGGGCGTCGATTGGCAACGACGCCGCTGTGACAGGGTCTGGCGGGGTCCGGCAGTCTTTGTGTCCCGTTGCGGGACGCCCGGTGCATTGCCCCGGAGCTCGCTACGGTAGGTTTGCGTCGTGTCGACCAGCGGCGACCCCAGCGCGGGCGTTCAAGGTTGAACGCCGCCGGCGACCCAGAATCGATCGATGTTGAACGATCGGACGTTGCGGCAGCGGCCGATCGTTCAAGGTTGAACGATCCCTGCGGTGTCAGAAACCAACGCTGGGGTCGGCACGACACGAACCTGCCGTACCCGCACGCAGCTTCCTCGGCTGCAGAAGCATACAGTCAAGCCTGTGGAGCAAGGACCGCTCTGGGTTCCGGCGAGGCTCCGTTTTTCGGGCCGTTCCTTGGTCCTGGGTCGAAGAGCCGGCTCGTGGCCGAGAAGAAAGCCCACTCGATCCTTCTGCAGCGTTCCTTCTGGCAGCAAGATGACTGCTCCCGAATTTCTGTTGACATCCCGCACGCCCGGGCCTTCCCATCTACTTCCAGACAGGGGTCTACAACAGGCACTCGCCTGAGGGTGTGCAGGGATGCAGTGATCCCTTGCCCAGCAGTCTCGCATCCGTCGGGCGAGCTTTAGGCGTCACTTCGCCCGTAGCTTGCATTGCAGATACGTGAAATCTCGGAACCCCCGAAAGGATCGCCCCGCCTGCGCGTTTTTCCTCCGAACGTTCTTCCACAATAAGATCGACAGCGGCGGCGTCGAGGAGCGGTGGAGCGGGAGGCACGTGGTCCACGACGACATGGCCTGCGCCTCAGATTGTGATGAACGCGGTTTCTCCGCATGAGGCCGAACACGCCCGGATCACGGGGGCGGGGCGAGGACGAGGACAAATCCGTTCCAGAGCCTTCCGGAACGCTCTCATTCCCGAACGTTCTGAGAAGGCCGTGGCGCCCGAGATCTTCCAGAGCCGCCGGATCTCAGAGAATCTCGACATTTTCACCAGATGTTATCCTCGTCCTGGTTTTGTCCCGAATGGGTTTCGAAGAATGCGAACTCGACAGCGCAATGATGGCATTGTCGAAGACGCCCACGGCGAATCACCGCCGCCCCCTGCCTTCTGGAAAAGCCTGTGTAGCCGAAAGCTGGACTGCGCGTTCCCCCGGCAGTTGTGGAGACTCTTCGGAGGGCATGTGGAGGAGAGGGAAGGCAGAGGAGGGGGGGGAGGAAAGAGGAGGTCAGGTCGGGTCAGGTGGCTCCTGTTTTGAGTATCTTTATGTTTCGTCGAAAATCCCCCTGAAGGGGGACACGCCCGACTTAACGCCAGCATCGCAGAGCGGACTTCGCTCGGAAAACCAGGGGATGGGGCCCAGCGTGTCCTGGAGAGTTGCGTTCCGGATTTCGAGGCGAATTGTGTGCGGATTTGGTTGGGGGCCAGGAATGAAGACTACAGAAAAAAATCCACGCGAAGTTCTTGTCGTTTTCCGCTCGCCATTTCGGGGTGTTGCACTGAGAAAAATCCACGCATGAATCCGCTGCAGCACGCCTGCAAGGCTAGTGCAATGACATGTGGCCTCCTGGGAGCTTCCTGGGGGCCTCTTGGAAGCCTCTTGAGAGCTTCCTTGGGCCTGTGGGGGGCCCTTGGAGGCTCCTTGGGGGGCCCTGTGGCCGTCTGACGGCGTTCCTGCCCCGTCCGACGCTGTTGGAAGCCGTCTTGCGGGCCTCGCTGGGCCGACTTGGGGCCCTCTTGGGACGTTTCAGGGCCGTCTTGGAGACCGTCTTGGACGTGTTGGAGGTCTCATGAGCCGTTTTGGGGCCCTCTGGGGCCTGTCTTGGGGGCCTCTTGGGCCGTCGGGGGGCCATCCTGGAGTTGATGTCTCTGGGGCCGTCTTGGGCCGTCGGAGTGCCGAAAATGCGCAATCGCCAAAATCCTTCAAACATTACAGAACATATATAATTTGGCCTCTTCGGGCCTTCTTGGAGGTCCTCTTAGAGGGCTCTTGGGCCGTCTTGGAGGCCTCTTTGGTTGTCATGGGCTATCGTGAGGCCATCTTGGGGGCATCTCGGCCCGTCTTGGAGACATCTTGGGACCGTCTTGGAGGCCATATTGAGCCACCTTGGCCGTCCGTCTTGGAGGCAGATTGGCGACCATTTTGGGCCATCTTGGCCGTCTTGGCAGGATTTGTGTTAGACGTTAAGGTATTTTCCGCGGCTCTCTGGTTGGCTGGCGGGTTGGGTCGAAGGAACATTAGAAAACTCAAAAATAATACAAAACCAGCTATCATTTAGCACGCCGTGAACCCCTGTGGCAAGCCACAGGGGACAGATGACGGAAGGCGCGCGTCCCGTCGCGATCCGCTAGTTGGGAGAAATAGCAAAGGGGAGTGTGAGGGTGTTGGCGGGACCCGCCCCAAATAACGGAAAGTGGGCACAGCGTCGCGGTCTCTAAGCTGGGGGGAAATAGCCAGGGTAATGGCGCCAACCTCGCAGAGCGGATTTCGTTTGGAAAACGATAGGATGGGCCCCGGGTGTCCCGGAGAATTTCGCTCCGGATTTCGAGGAGAATTTCGTGCAACTTCTTGTTGGCCCGGAATGAAGACCAACAAAATATCCACGCGAAACTCACGTCGTTCTTCACGCGCCGCTTCTGGAAACATATCCATGCAAAAATCCGCTGCAGCACGTCTGCAAGGCCAGTGCAATGACCAGGGGGGGAGGGGGGGGGAGGGGGTTTCGAATAGACGTAAGAGTGACCTTTCGCCGGAGTGACCTTTGGTGCGGGCCCAATGGGGTCCCCCGATCGCCGAACGCGAGGCGGCAGTGGCGTCTTGCGCGCTTGCGTTTGGCCCCCCCCCGCGGCCCCCAAAAAGCCGCGCACCAAAGGCCACTCTTACCCAGGGTCACTCCTGCGTGCAGTCGGGAACTGGCCTCGGCGGCCCCAGGTGGCGGACAAAGCGCGCGCAGCGTCGCGATCCGTTCGCTGGGAGAACAAGCAGAGGGGGGAGTGTGAGGGGGGGGGGAGCAGGACCGATCGCAACCACTTCGGACCGGGCGTCAACCACTTCGGACCGATCGCAAGCAGTTGCGATCGGTCCGAAGTGGTTGCGATGTTTTGGGGGTCGTTTCAATCAGGTCTTGATTCAGGAAGAGATCATAAGAACGCTTCTGGGTGCAATGAGCCCCCTTAAGCCGCCCAACGGGAATCTGAAAAAGCCGTTGCGATCGGTCCGATCACAGACGGCCGATCATGATCTCAGCTAAACACATGCACTTGTGCTCGAACGAGGCCATGATCCGTATGCGATTTCTGTGTGATTCGTATACGATCGAAACCGAAATTGAGCGAAAACGCCTGGCGTGAAACAAATTGCATCTCAGGAGGGGGAGGAGGAGGAGGAGGAGGAGGAGGAGGAGGAGGAGGAGGAGGAGGAGGAGGAGGAGGAGGAGGAGGAGGAGGAGGAGGAGGAGGAGGAGGAGGGAGGAGGAGGAGGAGGAGGAGGAGGAGGAGGGAGGAGGAGGGAGGAGGAGGAGGAGGAGGAGGAGGAGGAGGAGGAGGAGGAGGAGGAGGAGGAGGAGGAGGAGGGGGAGGAAACAGAAGAGGACAGGATGGCAGGGCGGGTAGACGCGGCGGCCCAGATCCCCAACGCTATGATTTTTCATTACTTTTCCAGAACGTCGACCCCCAGAGATCTGGACGAACTCCACTACGGTAGGTTCGTGCGGCGTCGGCACTCGCACAGCTATTGGCACCGCGTCGATCGTTTTGAATCGATCGCGGCCCCGATCGTTCAAGATTGAATTACGCCAGATACAATGGCCCCACCGTGTCCCTCGGTGCTTCCGCGTCGCACAATGCATCCTTGAACGCCTTCGCCAACGTCGCCGGCGTGCCAACGCCGCATAAACCTACAGTAGACCAGCATTGCATACTGAGTCACTTTTGGACGGCCCCTGAGCCTGGCGATGACCCCCGGAGCCCGAAACAAAAACAGATGTTGTCACGACGCCAGGCGGTCTGGGCCTGTGGTGGTTGTGGGAACGTTGGCTGGGGGTCGTGTGCGCCCTGCGCGGCCTGCGAGACCTCTGGCGCCCGTGCGACACGCAGGACCTGTGGGACCTGTGGGGCCTGCGGGGCAGGCGGGAACGGCGGGATCCTTGGGACTTGTGCCACCTATGGGAACTGTGGACTTGTGCGACCTGTGGGAACTGTGAGCCCGGAAGCCTCTCAGAAGCCTCCCAGAAGCTTTTCAGAAGCCTCTCAGAAGCCTCAGAGCCCCGCCCCTCCAACCTGGGCGCGAAGCCTTTCAGAGAAGCCTGCCAAAAGCCTCAGAGCCCCGGCCCCCCAATCTGGGCGCGAAGCCTCTCAGAGAAGCCTCTCAGAGGCCTCAAAGCAGCCTATCAGAGGCCTCAGAGAAGCCTATCAGAGAAGCCTCTTACAGAAGCTTCAGAGAAGCCTATCAGATATGGTTTTCAGGAGGCCTCAGAGAAGCCTTTCAGAGGCCTCAGAGCAGCCGATCAGTGGCTTCAGAGAAGCCTATCACAGGCCTCCGAGAAGCATATCAGAGAAAGCTCTGAAAAGGCCTCAGAGAAGACTCAGAAAAGGTGTCAGAAAAGCCTCTGAAAGGCTTCAGAGAAGCCTCTGAAGCCTTTCAGAGAAGCCTCTGAACGGCCTCAGAGAAACTTCTGAAAGGCTTCAGAGAAGCCTCTGTAGGGGGACAGGCCCGAGCTAAGCCCAGATCTCACGGCCCACATGTTTTGCCGTTTTCGGCCAACGACGGCCCGAGTCGGCCCCGAGAGCCTGCAGGAGGCCCCCAAGACGGCCTAAGAGGCCCCTCAAGGCCAAGGCGGCCGAACACATACATCTCCAGGACGGCCGCAGGGAGGCCCACTGTGGACCCCAAGACGGCCCAAGAGCGCTCAAAGCGAGCCCAAGACTGCTTCACAACGGCCAGAGGGGCCCTCAAGACGCTCCAAGAGGCTCCCAAAGGGACCCCAAATAACAAACATCGCCCCCTCCCCTCCAGAAAACGTGCATGCTTAGCCCATTCGCGCCCGTGGTCGGAACAGCGTCCAAGACGGCCCACGAGGCCCCCAAGACCGCCCCAAGACGGCCCACGAGGTCTCCAAGAGGGCACCAAGACGGCCCAAGTGTGCTCCAAGACTGCCCGAAAGAGTCCCACGAAACCCAAGAGAGGCCCCCTGGGGGCCCCAAAAAGTTCCCAAGAAAGCCCTCAGAGGGCCACAGGAGGTCCCCAAGAGGGCCCCGAGCGGGCCCCAAGACGGCCCAAGAGGGCCCCAAGACGGCCCGAAAGAGCCCTAAAAAGATCACCAGGAAGGCCGGAAAATGCAGTACTCCGTTGGTTGTTCGAAGTTGTTCGATCCTCGCTTTTTTGGGGGCCAGGAACGGCCCCAGACGGCCCAAGAGGCCCCAAGGATCGTCCCAAGACGGCCCCGGGGGCCCCAAGCCCCAAGACGGCCCAAAAAGGGCTCCAAGACGGGCCAAGAGGGCCCCAAAACGGCCCGAAGACGGCCCCAAGAGAGCCCCAAGAAGTCCCCAAGAGGCTCCCATGAGAGCCTCACGATGGCCAAGGCCTCCAGGACGCCCCAGACGGCCCACAAGGGCCCCCAATTGGCCCAAGAGGGCCCCACGGCTACCCAAAAGGGGCCCAAAAGGACCCTGAGGAGGTCCGTAGCCATTTTGGCTCAAGCCGTTTTGGCTCGAGAAGCAATTTTGCTGGAGGTGCCGCTTCAACAAGTGTCTTGATTGCCAGTCGCATAGCTTATACATCATGGCAACACTCAGTGCGACCCAGAGGGTTGTGGAGGCATATCTCATCAGTGTCGCACCAAGCACGCCGGCATTTGGCTTCTGGACCCTGGTGCCGTGGAGCTCGCAGGAGAAGCCAGTCAACGTGTTCGCATCTCCCATCGCAAGATGGAGAGTCGGAGTTGGAGAGTCGGAGTTGGAACGCATCGCCCAGATAGTGGAGCAGCACGAGGTCATGTTGATCGTATCCGTATACAGGACGAGGAAAGAGAAGAGGAACGTGACAGGCCTTCTGAACTATCTCAGGGCGGCGCATCCCGACGCGGTCGTCTTCCTGGTGCAGCTTCCAGATCGGTTGGATCCCGAGCTGACCAAGGCCGACCTTAGTGACTTAATGATGCGGCATGACAGGCTCTACAGCTTTGGGGCGGATGGCGTGCTGATGGAGCTGGCAGGTGACCCGGGGGGGCTGCAACATAGGATAAGTTTGGAGCTCCAAGAGAACGCCGCCATCCAGCTGCGCGTGCGGGAACATATCAGCACTTTGACCCAGGGAGTACCCTCTGCCATGCAGCTCAACGACATGGAGGACGAGTTCTGCAATTTGCTTTGGAATGACATCCCAGATCTGCTGATGCCCGATTTCGCGCCTCTGGACGAGCGTCTTCTGGAATGTGGGAGTCGGGTTGGGGATTTCCAGCTCGTCCGCCCGTATTCGGATCACCAACACGTGTCGTTGGCAGTGAACGGGCAGCATGAAAACGTAGTGATCAAAGTGTACGACAAGCGCAGCGTCACCCATGCCAAGCAGGTGGAGAGCATATACCAGGAATTCTGTTTATTGATGCACACGCTCGACCACCCACACGTCATCCGTTGCGTAGGCATGTTGCAAAGCCAGTGTAGTGTGCATTTGGTTCTCCAGTATGGTGGAGACGTGTGCATGGAGCAGGTGTTGTCGACCCAACCTGGGTACCGTTTGTCCAGGGACGACGCCTTGGATTGCAGTACCCAGATCGCCAGTGCTCTGTCCTACTGCCACGCCCAGGACGTCGTCCATGGGCAAGTGTCTTTGAGCCACGTGGCTGTAGAGACAGCACGGAATGGGCACATCTGCCGCCTTGTTGATTTCAGCATGGCAGCCCACGTTCCAAACTCCAGCGCAAGGGAGACCCTGTGCGGATCTCTGCCGTGCGTGGCTCCAGAGGTGGCGTTGAACGAGCCGTACTTGCCTAAGCCAGCTGATTGTTGGAGTCTTGGAGTGCTTCTCCTGGAGACCGCTTGCGGGCAGGGTTCCCTCTCAAGTTGTCAGTCCAGTGGCGCAGTGGCGAGTCCCTCGCATACTCCGCGCGGCAAGTACTCCAGTTTTTCTCCCATGCTGGTTGCCACACCGAGGCGATGACGAAGATGGGTAATAACTCACTCGACGGCATAACACTGGCGTGCTTGGAGGCGTTGTTGAAGCCCGAGCCAGCCCGCAGGGCAAGTGCCTCCGACATGATGGGGATGCTATCAACTGGGCGCACCGAGCAGACCAGTTTTGATTGATTCGTTGTTGTTTACCTTTGCACTTTGGGCGCGCGTGCAGGAGTGCATGTAGCTCACAGTTTGTGCGCAGGTTTCCTGCGTCAAGCTTCTACCTCAGACGCCGCTGTCGGTCCAGCGGCGCCGTGGCGAGTCCCTCGCATACGCCGCGCGGCAAGTACTCCAGCTTTTCTTCCGTACTGGTTGCCACATCGAGTCAATGACGAAGATGGGTAATATCTCACTCGTCGGCGTAACACTGGCGTGCTTATAGTGTTGATTGATTCGTTGTTGTTTACCTTTGCACTTTGGGCGCGCGTGCAGGAGTGCATGTAGCTCACATTATGTGCGCAGGCTTCCTGCGTCAAGTTTTCAACCTCAGACGCCGGTGTCGGTCCATCGGCGCCGTGGCGAGTCCCTCGCATACTCCGCGCGGCAATAAATCCAGCTTTTCTCTTATGCTGGTTGCCACATCGAGGCGATGATGATGACGCGCAATAACTCTCTCGACGGCGTAACACTGGCGTGCTTGGAGGCGTTGTTGAAGCCCGAGCCGGCCCGCAGAGCAATTGCCTCCGACATGATAGGGATGTGATCTTTTGGGCGCAGCGAGCAGGCCAGTGTTGATTGATTCGTTGTTGTTTACCTTTGCACTTTGGGCGCGCGTGCAGGAGTGCATGTAGCTCACATTATGTGCGCAGGCTTCCTGCGTCAAGCTTCAACCTCAGACGCCGCTGTCGGTCCATCGGCGCCGTGGCGAGTCCCTCGCACACTCCGCGCGGCAAGTACTCCAGCTTTTCTCTTATGCTGGTTGCCACATCGAGGCGATGATGATGACGCGCAATAACTCTCTCGACGGCGTAACACTGGCGTGCTTCGAGGCGTTGTTGAAGCCCGAGCCGGCCCGCAGAGCAATTACCTCTGACATGATAGGGATGTGATCTACTGGGCGCAGCGAGCAGGCCAGTGTTGATTGATTCGTTGTTGGTTACCTTCGCACTTTGAGCGCGCGCGCGGCTCACATTTTGTTCGCAGGCTTCCTGCGTCAAGCTTCTGCCGATTACCTTCCAAAGTGGCAGGCTGTTTGCGATTTGTTCAACAAGTTTCAATTTCCAAGCGGGGTCAGTACTCACGAGGCCTGATACTAACAGCTAAATTCTAGATGAATTTGAGTATGAACGTGAGTACGAGTACGAGTACGAGTTTGAGTATGAGTGAGGGGGCCGTGATGCTAAATAGCGTTTGCGGGCGGCTGTGGGTGTTTTGCCCTCTCGTCTTGTAGTTCCTCTTCTGACGCTGCTCAGTTGTGTTTGCGTTTTCCCGATGAAGGCAAGGAGGCCGACGGACAGTTGTAGAGCCCCCTTCCCAGCAGTTGGATGCAGCTTGGAAGCTGGGAAGCTTGCCCCAGGGATTGGGCAGTCATCGCTGACGCTATCTCGTCTAGTGAGTCAGATATCCGAGTGTTGGTAATTTTGATTGTTGAGCCGTCGGGAGAAAAAACTCTATGCCAGCATTGTTGCCGCTGTCTTTGCACATGGGCTGGGCGCCCCAAAATCTTGATATTCGCGCATGTTTATATACATATACATACATATATGCATATGCACAGGTATGCAGAGGTACACTTACATATGTCTACATGTTCCAAATGACCGCTACGCAGCATTGCTCTCCGCTCTTTCGTACGCCGCCACAGCTTCCATGCAGAATTTGACGCGCATCCGTGGAGCGGTGCCGTCTTCGAGAAGTTGCTGTTGGCAAACACTTGAGGCCGCTGGACATCGTGTCGCGGGTCCACTTATCGGCGCGCCTCCAGGACAGCATCAGGTTGCTAACGCTTAGTTCAGCGTAGTACGCCTGGTGAGTATCACCCGTCGCGCTACGGTTTTAATATACCGGAGGCATTTTCAACAGCCTGACGCGTTACAGCTTCATGGCTCTGGCCAGGTCATCGGGCGGCGGGTCGAGCATAGTTGGCAGCATGTGTTAATGTATGTGTATGTGCATGTGTGTTTGTGTGCATGTGTGCTTGTGTGCTTGTGTTCATGTGTGTATGGTCCGAGTATGAATATGAGTATGAACGTGAGTATGAGTACGAGTACGAGTTTGAGTATGAGTGAGGGGGCCGTGATGCTAAATAGCGTTTGCGGGCGGCTGTGGGTGTTTTTGCCCTCTCGTCTTGTAGTTCCTCTTCTGACGCTGCTCAGTTGTGTTTGCGTTTTCCCGATGAAGGCAAGGAGGCCGACGGACAGTTGCAGAGCCCCCTTCCCAGCAGTTGGATGCAGCTGGGAAGCTGGGAAGCTTGCCCCAGGGATTGGGCAGTCATCGCTGACGCTATCTCGTCTAGTGAGTCAGATATCCGAGTGTTGGTAATTTTGATTGTTGAGCCGTCGGGAGAAAAAACTCTATGCCGGCATTGTTGCCGCTGTCTTTGCACATGATATTCGCGCATGTTTATATACATATACATACATATATGCATATGCACAGGTATGCAGAGGTACACTTTCTACTTGTTCCAAATGATCGCTACGCAGCATTGCTCTCCGCTCTTTCGTACGCCGCCACAGCTTCCATGCAGAATTTGACGCGCATCCGTGGAGCGGTGCCGTCTTCGAGAAGTTGCTGTTGGCAAACACTTGAGGCCGCTGGACATCGTGTCGCGGGTCCACTTATCGGCGCGCCTCCAGGACAGCATCAGGTTGCTAACGCTTAGTTCAGCGTAGTACGCCTGGTGAGTATCACCCGTCGCGCTACGGTCTTAATAAAAGTTATCCCAGTGCGACCCTACCTAGGAGTTGGAGCCCCTAGGAAAGCAGCATTAGTAACTGTAAATCTAAGCGAAAGCTAAGCTAAAGCTAAGCTAACGCCAAAGCCAAGCTAAAGCTAAGCTAAAGCTAAGCTGAAGCTAAGCTAAAGCTAAGCTGAAGCTAAAGTAAAGCTAAGCTAAAGCTAAGCTAAAGCTAAGCTGAAGCTAAGCTGACGCTAAGCTAAAGCTAAGCTAAAGCTAAGCTACAGCTAAGTTGAAGCTAAGTTAAAGCTAAGCTAAAGCTACGCTGAAGCTAAGCTAATGTTAAGCCCAAGCTAAGCTAAAGCTAAGCTAGAATAAGCCAAGCTAAGCTAAGACGAGATAAGCTAAGCCAAGCTAAGGGGGCGCTATGCTAAGCTATGCTATGCAATACTGTGCTATGGTATGCTATGCTGTGCTATGCTATGCCATGCTATGCTATGCGACGCTAAGCTAAGCTACATTAGGCTAAACTTAGCTAGGCTAAGCTAAGCTAAACTAAGCTAAGGTAAGCCAAGCTAAGCTAAGCTAAGCCAAGCTAAGCTAAGCCAAGCTAAGCTAAGACGAGATAAGCTAAGCCAAGCTAAGGGGGCGCGACTGGGGGAACCGCGGGGCGGGGACCGGGGGAACCGCCCGGGGCGTGTAGCACTGCCCGGCCCCTTTAAGCTAAGAGAGTAAGAACCCTCTAGGCAGAGCCTAGGTAGGGAAAAAGGACCCCGAGGAGGCCAAAAACATTGATTGACATAATGTTTTTTGGTATGTGGTTTGGATTCACGCCTTTTCGGGCTTTCGACAGCCCAGGACGGCGCAAGAGGCCCCAAAGATCTTCCCAAGGTCTTCCCAAGATGACCTAACAGGCCCCAAGAGGGCCCCAAGGCGCCCGAAGGGGGCCCCCAGACGGCTCTAGAGGAGCCCAAGACGGTTCAAGAGGGCCCCCAGAGGCTCCCAAGAGAGCCCCAAGTGGGCTCCGTGAGGTTCCCAAAAGGGCCCCAAGAGGCCCCAAGGAAAGCTCCAAGACGGCCGAAGGCCTCTAAGACGACCCAACAGGGCCCCAGGACGGCGAGCCATATTCATTGATGTTCGTAAGGTTGTGTGTTCGATTTCTGTATGACGTACCAAAGTCTTAACGCCAAGAGGGCTCCAAGACTCTAAGCGAGCGATCGCGCGCCCTCACGAAGCACTCGCGTTTTCTCCGTCCCCGTGCCGAGCAGTTCTAGTGGCCTTAGGCCCATCCCGCCACCGTGACTGGGCTGTGTGTGGTTCAGAGGCCTCCTGGATGCATATAAGGAGCTCTTGGGATGCCTCTCGGGAGACTCTTGGAGGGCTCTCGGAGGCTTCTGGGGGGACCTCTTGGGGCGTCTTGGGGGGCGATTGGGGGCCTCATGGGGCGTCTTGGGGGGCTCTTCGGGGGGTCATCTTAGGGCGGTAGGCTCGAAATGTCTGTTTGTGCTCCCTCTTGGGCTCCTCGGGACCCTCTTGGGTGCCTTTTGAGCTGGCTTGGGGGCGTCATGGGGCCCTCCTGGGGGCCTCTTGGGCAGCCCTGGGGTATTATTGAAAAAGCCTTACGGCCGGTGCCGCCGACCCTGAAGGTTTTGGCCGTCGATGGCGACGGGATGTGTGATCACAGGAAGGAGCTACACGACAACATAACAGGGTAGGCGGCGGAAGTGTGAGGAGGAGGAGGAGGAGGAAGAGGAGAAGGAGGAGGAGGAGGAGGCGGAGGGGGGGGGCGGAGGCGGGGTGGAGGAGGAGAGTAGATGTATTAGGAGGAGTAGAGAGGGGAGTAGGCCGGAGGGGGGTGGAGGATGCAAGGAGGAGTGAGGAGGGAGGAGGAGGCTTGTGAGGAGGAGTCGGAGGAGTGAGGAGGAGGACGAGGATGGGGAGGAGTGAGGAGGAGGAGGAGGAGGAGGAAGGTAGGAAGGAGGAGGAGGAGGAGGAGTAGTGGATGATGAGGGGGAGGAGGGGGAGTGCGTAGGCTGATTTGCGGATGAGGTGGATGGGTAGGTATTGCGGCGTGATTAGGAGGGGAGGATTCAAGGCGTGCTTACTTATTTTTATCACCAAACGAAAAAAAAGGATATGGGAGATTGTTGGAAATGTAGACGCTCAGGAGAAGGAGGAGGAGGAAGGAGGAGGCTGAGGAAGTGCCAGGAGGATATGATCAGGAGGAGGAGTGGCACTTTCTTATTGTTTTCTCTATTCTTAGTTCTTTTCTTTTTTACTTACTTCCTACGCCTATTACCCCCCCCCCTTTTCCTCCTCCCCGCCTGCACCTGTCCCCCCGGATCCCCACCCCGCGTTACCCCCCCCCATGACCCCCCCAGGAGTAGGGTGAGACACACAAAAGAGATTTGGAAGCCTGCAAAGACGCTCAAGGAGGAGGAGGTGGAGGGAGGTGGTATTCCTGACCAGGACCCCCCCCCGGGGACCCCCCCCAGGACCCCCCCTGGGCTTCCCCCGGGACCCCCCCGCCCCGGCCGGGGAAGGGAACAAAGGGAAGGGGAAACCCTTCGAGTCAATTTACTTTACGCAGGAGGAAGAGATGAAGGAGGAGGAGGAGGAGGAGGAGGAGGAGGAGGAGGGGGAGACGAACGAGAAGGAGACGGAGAAGGTGGGAAAGGGAGGGAGGCACGGACGAGAAGAACAACCCATTCCACACGCCGACAGGGTCGGCGGATTCAGGGTTTCTTGGGCCGTCTTGGAGCGTTGGAAGCAGAGGCGGGAAGACTAAAAATCCTCTAAACACACTGGCAGGAGATCAATAGTCTTGGCCTCTCCTGGCCCTCTCGGGGGTCCTCTTGGAGCGCTCTTGGGGCCATCTTGGGCGTCTTGGAGCGCGGGCCGTCTTGAGGCCTCTTGGCCCGTCGTGGTCGCTTGGCAGTCGCCTCCCCCCGAAGCCCGCCGGTGCCGTCTGCGAGACGTCCCGCGCCACGCGCGCCGAGGCCTACGTCGCGGCGATCTGCGAGAGGCTGCTGGCTGCGACGCTCGGCGGGGCGGACGAGGCGCCGCTCGAGAAGCAGGCTCGCCCATCTCGTCCTCTTCCTCGTCCTCCTCCTCCTCCTCCTCCTCCTCCTTCTCCTCCTCCTCCTCCTCCTCCTCCTCCTCCTCTTTCTCCTCATCCTTTTCCTCCTCCTCCTCCTCCTCCTCCTCCTCCTCCTTCCCCTCCTCCTCCTCCTCGTCGTCCTCCTCCTCGTCCGCTTGTCCTCCTTCCCCTCCTCACCGTCTCGCCCTCCCTTCCCTCTCCCTCCTCATCCTCTTCGTCCGCCGCCTCCTCCTCCCCTCCCCTCTCCCTTCTGCATCGGCCGCATCTTCCTCGTCCTCTTGCCCCATCTTGGTGCTTCCTCCGTCTGGCATCACCCCGCCCTCCTGCACCTAGCGGTTCTTACCGGGATGGCTAAGGAACTGGATGCGTGTGCCGGTGCTTGAGGCTGGTGCCTTGTTGGTGCCCGCCCGTGGGCGCCTCGTGGGAGACTCGTACGCTGGCCCGACCGTGGGCGCCTTGTGGGCGCCTCCTACGCTGGGTGGGCGTGCCGAAGTTGCGCCCCGTGGGCTCCTCGGGCGAGCAGGGCGCCCGCGGCCACGACGTGGCGACCCTCGCCTCGGGCCCGCGCGTCTGGCCCCCAGAGGCCGAGGAGGCAGGCCGCGAGCGGCAGTGGGGAGCCCATCCTCCTCCTCCTCCTCCTCCTCCTCCTCCTCCTCCTGCTCCTCCTCCTCCGCCTCTCTCCTCCTCCTCCTCCCTCCTCCTCCTCCTCTCCTCCTCCTCCTCCTCCTCGCCTCTTCCTCCTCTCCTCCTCCTCCTCCTCCTCCTCCTTCCGCCTGCTCCTCCTCCTCCTCCTCTCCTCCTGCTCCTCCTCCTCCTCCCTCCTCTCCTCCTCCTTCCTCCTCCTCCTCCTCCTCCTCCTCCTCCTCCCTCTTCCCCCTCCTCCCTCTCTCCTCCTCCTCCTCCTCCTCCTCATCTCCTCCTCTCTCCTACCCTCCCTCCTCCTCATCCTCCTCCTCCTCCTCCTCCTCCTCTCTCCTCCTCCTCCTCCTCCCTCCTCCTCCTCCTCCTCCTAGCGCCGGCTCAGCCAGGCCTGCCGGGCCCGCGAGCCAGCGCCAGGGGCGCTTCCCGCGCCGCCTCCCCCACTCCTCCTCCGCCCCCCTCCCGCGCCGCCGCCCCGCGCGCTGCCATGGAGCGGACGCCGCCCTGGCGTGTCGCACGCCCTCGTCGCACGGCGGCTGAGCGGCGCGCCCAGGCCGCCCGCGCGCAGGTGCGGGCCGTGCAGGCCCTTCTGCGCGGCTTCGACGCGCTGCATCACCGTGGGTGCCGCCCCACGCTCTTGGGGGCTGCTCTCGCCCAGGTGCTGGGCGACCAGGCTGCTGCTCGTCGCCAAGGTCAAGGGCCTCCTGATGTGCGGCCTCCTGCTGACCTTGTTCCTCGGCTTCCGACTGGAGCTCGTCCTCCTGATGGGTGCGCTGTTGAAGTTCCTCGTGGTCCGGGCGCTCCCATTCTTGCCCGTGCCGGCGCTCGGGACCCGTGGTCAACCAGTCCGGACCCATGGTCCCAAGCATCTGTATGTCCCGCTCCTCGTGCTGGTGCTCTTCGGCCAGCTGCGGTTGCAGAGGAGCCAGCTCAGCGTTATGTTCAGCGTGCCGCTTGTCCTGGCAAGGGCGGCGCGCCCGATGATGATGGTCGCATTGCTCTGCGTCGCGCTCGATTTGCTGTCGCTGGCGTTCCCCGTGTTGCTTTTCCTGGCAAGGGGAATGCGCCTGACGATGATGATCGAGCTTTTCGTCGCCAGCCTCCGCGGCCGCCTGCGGGCACAGCGGTTCCTGGCGGCTTCCTTGGCAAGGGCAAGGGCCAGGGCAAGAGCGAAGGCAAGGGCATCACGGCGGAGCAGTAGCTGAGGAGGGCCCAGCGCTTTGATCCTTAGGCTTCCTCCACCCTTGCATCCTCCTTTAATGTTTCCTCCCTCCCTCCCTCCACCTCTCCTCCCCGCAGCTGTGGCGACAGTATTGTTGGGGCGGTGGAGGTTTGGTGGATGGAGGAGGTGTTGCGTGGGCAATGACATATCGGCCGCCTGCAGCCCCAAAGGCGGGCGGGCAGGCACTGGAACTGGCGACTGCCAGCGCGGAGCTGAGGTGGGAGACCTTGCGTGGTGCTCTCTCGGAGGTTGGGCTTTCTGGCATGTTGGTGCGAAGGGGGCCTTGTGCCGCTGATCGGCGCAGGGTCTCCGTCTAACCTTTGTTGCTGGATGGCTCAGCCTTGTCCCCCCGAAGTGTCCAATCCAATCCAATCCAATCCAATCCAATCCAATCCAATCCAATCCAATCCAATCCAATCCTCCTCCTCCTCCTCCTCCTCCTCCTCCTCCTCCTCCTCCTCCTCCTCCTCCTCCTCCTCCTCCTCCTCCTCCTCCTCCTCCTCCTCCTCCTCCTCCTCCTCCTCGACGCCGCAATACTGGGAGCAACGACGGAGCGCAACACCACGCACACGGGCAGCGGCACCACGCAAGCGGACGGGCGCGGCGGCCACAGCCTGGAGGAGCAGCCGGCCACGGAGCGCGGGCCGGGAGCTGGGGTTGCGGCTTTGGGCGCGAAGCCCGACAGCCAGCCCGATTCCCCGAAGGGCGGCCCGGCGCCCAACGGGGACCTAGTGCCACGCCAAAGGTGGACAGTTCGACGAGGGCGAGCACGACGGGGACGCGGAGCTCGGCGGTGAGCCCGCGCAACACCTGCAAGAGCTCGACACCCAGCTCGGCGCGACTGCCTTCGTGGAGAGGGAGGACATGCTCGCGCAGTTCAAGGGGAGCATCAGCGACGCAGAATCCTCCGCGGCGTCAAGGGCGCCGAGACCGTTTGCAGCATGTGCGACGCGGGGGTCCTCGAGGCGCGGCTCGCCCTGGTTGTCCCCGCGAGGCCGTAAGCATGTTGCGGCAGCTCCACGGAGCGGTACCTGCGGAGGCCGCCAGCCGCGCGCGGGCAATCGAGCGGCCAGGGCTGCCGGCTAAGCTCTGCACAGCTCAGCGAGCGCGGCGCCGACGCTGCTGGCCCGACCGGGGCGCGCAGAGCCGTGCGCGGGGCCGAGGCCGTGCGCGTGCGCGGAGCCGTGCTGACGGCACTGGAGCATGAGGAGGAGGAGGAGGAGGAGGAGGAGGAGGAGGAGGAAGAAGAGGAGGAGGAGGAGGAGAAGGACGAGGAGGACGAGGAGGGGGCGGACAAGGCCTTCCCGCACGGCCGAGGCAGCCGCGCGAGGTACGCCCGCGAGGCGGCAGCAGCGCTGCTGCTCGGCGCTGGGCCGCGGCCGCCGCACCGTGCTGGGGAGCCCGAGGACAGAGCCAGGAGAGCGGCAGGGCTGCTGGCGGCGGCAGGAGGGGCCGCCAGCCCCCGAGCTCGGGACGGCCCCCTTGCAGCCAGGCCGAAGGGCCATTGAGGGCCCTTCGGCACGGCCGGGATCAGGAACGGGGCACGTGGCGTGGACACGCGTTGCCCCCGCGGCACCAGCGGTGGCACCGCCGTCAAGCGGGCCCTGGCGGGGTGCTCAGTCTCAGAGAGGGCGAATGCCATTCCCCGCGGCGTGTTTTGTCGGGCCCATCGGCAATAGACATGTCGGCCGTGTCGAGGTAAGGCCGAGGTCCACTCACAGCAGCGATGGCGTGGCGCGGGTTCGCCCCCCTTCGATGGCCGAGGCACCCACGCATCAGTGAGGCCTCCGCTTGCGTCGTCCCTTCATCTGCCAGGCGAAATTATACACGTTGCTTATTTCTAAGTATTCGAAAGTTTTTTGATTTTTGGGGGGCCAAGATCCTTTCACTTCTAATTATTATATCATGGGCCTCTTCCTGGCCACTAGGGGGCCAGGAACACTTAGAAACGAGCACAATTTGAAATGAGCACGATTTGAAATGAACGACGCGTACCGCTGAGCCAGACTGCTGAGAATGTGTTCGTGGCCTGCTGCCCGAGTCTGTAGGGACTGGGTTCCCGCCTCTTCCAGCGGTGAGTTCACCAGCGTTTCATGCTGGCGTCTGCGTGCCGCCGAGGTGGCCAGTGAAGTGGCGCACGTTGAGGCGTGGTGTCCGCGATGACAAGGCCATAATCAGCTTCGCAGCTGCAGCCCTCCTCGGAAGCTCGCTGTCGCCAGCACTGCGGCATCATCATCCTCATCATCCTGCTTCCTGCACTATTGTGTATAATTCCCCCTCCTCCACCTCCTCCTCCCATTCGCATCATCATCAGCAGCATCAGCATCAGCATCCTTATCATCAGCAGCAGCAACATCACCATCATCAGTATCATCAGCATCACCATCAGCATCATAATCGACTTAAACATACATCATACACTTCTATACCCAAGCCGAGCAAGGTGGCCGTCGAGGGGTGCAGGTTCGGTCGAGGACTATTCCACTTGAGTTCGTTAAATCGTCTTCTCCGTCATTGCATACCCCTCTACTACTACTTCCACAGCTACATCATCACCATCACCGTCCTCGTCTTCCTCCCCCGCAGGCGTGACAGGGCAGCATATTGTAAGTTCGGCAGCACTCACATCAGCAGCGGGCCTCCGTCAGCAGTGGCGTGCGGTTTCGGCATAGGAGTTGTGACGACCAAACCGTATATATGACCTGGAACAGCCATGTCCCTTCCCCCCCTCCCTCACTTCCACTCGTCCGAGGGTTTCCCCCGACAGTGTTTGCAAGGTCATCGCATGTACCACCGCCGGCTTGTCCTGGGGCTTCCGAGGGCCACTGTTTGGGGTGATTGGTCGTTGAGCTCCGGCGCCTGGGTTGAAAGCAGCATTCAAAGCCCGCCAGGGGGCACCACCACCAGGGCCGGGCAAGGAGTCCCGCCATCGCAGCAGCACGTTCCCCTGTATGCAGGGCGTGTTTCACTTCCTTTCCCATGTGGGGACCAGCGGACGAATGACAGCGGGACCGTCTCTCCTGCTGAACCCAGGTCAGGCAGTTCCCTTCTGGGGACTTGGAGGGCATCATCATCATCATCATCATCATCATCATCATCATCATCATCATCATCATCATCATCTTCTTCTTCTTCTTCTTCGCCGCAGGCGTGGCGGATCAGACTGGCCTGGGGGTTAGACCCGGCGCTCAAGCAGGGGGGAGCCTTGGCGCACACGCGTGGTTCTTGGATGTCGGTCTGGAGGTGAATCGGTGGTTGGGGCATTCGCCTTAAACAATCATCATCATCATCATCATCATCATCATCAGCAGCATCAGCATCAGCATCAGCATCATCATCACCATCACCATCACCATCATCAGCATCATAATCATCAGCAGCATCATCGTCAGCATCATCAGTATCATCGTGATCATAATCATCACCCTCATCATCAGCATCGTCATCATCATCATCAGCATCATCAACAGCATCATTATCATCATCCGCATCAGCATCACAAACATCATCATCATCAGCAGCATCACCATCGCCATCACCATCATTAACTTAGCAGCAGCAGCATCATCATCAGCAGCATCATCAGCAGCAGCATCAGCATCAGCATCACTAGCATAAGCATCATCATCAGTATCATCATCGTCATCGCCATTGTCATCGTCATCGTCATCGTAATCGTCGTCACCAGCATCATGATCAGCAGCATCAGCATCAACATCAACACCAGCATCAACAGCATCATCATCACCACCATCATCAGCAGCAGCATCATCATAATCACCATCGGCAACATCATCAGCATGATCATCATCGTCATCAGCAGCAGCATACTCAGCATCATCAGCAGCATCATCATCACCAGCATCAGCATCATGATGATGATGATCATCATCAGCATCGTCACCATCATCATCATGATCACCATCATCGTCATCATCATCATCCTCATCATCAGCAGCGTCAGCAGCATCATCATCAGCATCATCATCATCGTCCGCATCCTCATCCTCACCCTCATCATCCTCCCCCTCCTCCTCCCAGTCCTCGTACTCCTGATCCTCCTTTGTCTCCTGCTATCCGTCGGGAAGCAGGCGTGCAAGCGGCGGATCCACCAGCTGGAGGGGGAGAACGCGCGCTTGAGGGAGGAGCCCCGAGGGGCCAACGGGAAGCAGGAGCAGAGGAGGAGGAGCAGGAGGAGAAGGAGGAGGAGCAGCAGCAGCAGGACAAGCAAGAGGGGAAGGAGGAGGAAGAGGAGGAAGAGGAAGAGAACGTGCAGGAAGAGGAGGCGAAAGAGGAGGAGCAGTAGCAGGAGCAGCTGGCCGCCCGAGGGCCTCCTCGGAAGCCCCCCGGGGGGAGCTCTGCAGGGTGGGGGGGGGCGCAGCGGGCGGGGCAGCCTCTCTTCGCGCCGCCTGGATTCCCTCCACCTCTCCTCCGCCAGCTGCGCCACCCGGCAGAGCCACCCAGGCTCCCCCCCGCAGCAGAGCTGAAGCTCAGGTTGCAGCTTTCTTAAATTCACACGCCGGATCGGCGGACTTGGCGTGCCGCGTCGCAGGTTCTGGCCCACCACGCCCCGGCACGACACGCCAACTGCGCCCCCGTCCCCAGGCGTCAATGCTGCCCGCGGTTCCCGACCTCCCGCCCCGCGAAGCGGAGCGGCACGCCACCCGGCTGCATGGCATAGCGCGTCGCTGGGGCTGCCGGCGCGGCACCCTGAGCAAAAGTTACCGACAGAGTGTGGGGTCGGCAGCTTTTGGAGGCTTCCGAGGGCGGGAGGCCGTTCGCAGGATTGCCCTTGCATCGCTCGGACGTGTGCGTTTTTCCTTCGGCGAGGACCATCGAGGAGCATCCTTGATCATTTTACGAAAAAACCACGCACGAAACCGAAAAAAACACAGGGAATGGACCTCCGAGCGATGGCCAGTTGCACGGCTCGCGTGGCGCCAGGAGCCAGGGGTCCACGCTGTCGAGGCGGGAGCCTGCCGAGCGGACCCCTGCCCAAGGGGACTCGTCCCAGTGGGATCCCTCCACACTGCAGGGCGCCGGTGCCGGTCTCCTTCCATCTGAAAGGAAACCCTTCGCATTGCGTGATGTACTCATCCGAACGCAGGGAAGGATATTTTGCCCTTCCCTGCCCTCCCCCCCCCCCGCCCTTCATGCCCTGTTTTGCCAGTCGCCTCCCAGACAGCGTCCCAAAGCAGAGCCCGGCCGTGGCCAGACAGAGTGAGGCTCGTTCTGGTGCGCGCACTGGGGTGCGCGCGGGAGTTGGAGCCGTTGGAGCCGCTCGGGGGTGTCGCAAACGCTCGGCCCCCCACAGAGGAGGAGGAGGGGAAGGGGGACGAGGAGGAGGAGGAGGAGGAGGAGGAGGAGGAGGAGGAGATGGTGGAGGAGGAGGAGGAGGAGGAGGAGGAGGGCGGAGGAGGAGGAGGAGGATGACGGCGGAGGAGTAGGAGGAGCAGAAGTTCGTCCTCTCCCTCTCCTCCCTTTTGCTCCCTCCCCCCTCTCCTGATGCAACGCCTAGGGCTGCTCAAGGCGTGCAGGTGTGCGTACATGCATGCACGAGCAGCGCTAAGTATGCGTATGTTGCCGCCGATGCCGGAGTGTGGAGGTCTTGCAGCACGTTCCAGGGCCAGGCAGAGAAACGCCCGCGGGATTGCAACATGAGAGCTCGTTGGGTTTATCGTCCCTCCCCTCCCCTTCTTCCCCCCAATCCCCCTTCCATCCCTCGTTTGGGCCCGCCGAGGGTGCTGCTGCAAACGCTCGGCTCGCCCTCGCCCTTTCCATGCTCCCCCCCCTCCCCCCTGGGGCCGCGCCGAGGAGCTGCCCAAGGCCCGCAAGCTCGAAGAGGAGAACGCCCGGCTGAAGGAGCACCTCGTGAAGGCCAGGGCGGCGCTGAAGGGGCTCAGCGACGCGCTGCCTCAGGAGTGAGCGCGAGCCCTCGCGGCAGGCTCCACGACGGTAGAGCAACCGCTGCATGCCAAGCTTCGCTTTCACCCTCCCTCGTTCTTCTCCTTATCGTCGCTGTGGTGTTCACTCTCTTCCTCCTCCTCCTCCTCCTCCTCCTCCTCCTCCTCCTCCTCCTCCTCCTCATCAGCAGCAGCATCATCATCATCCTCATCCTCATCCTCATCCTGCTCCTCCTCCTCCTCCTCTTCCTCCTCCTCCTCCTCCTCATCCTCCTCCTCATCCTTCTCCTCCTCATCCTCCTCTTCCCCCTTCCTGCGGTATTTCTCTCCCCGCCGCCCCCCACCCCCTCGCACGTTATCCAGTTCCTCCTCCTCCTCCTCCTCCATCTCCCCCTCCTCCCCCTTCTCCTCATCTTCCTCCACCGACGACGACGGCGACGGCGACGGCTTTGGCGACGACCACGACAACGGCGGCTGTGAACACAAAGTGTGAACACAAAGAGAGAACGGTGACACTGCGCTCTCGCTGGTCTCGGGCACAGGATGCCGATCGAGCCCACGGACGTCTGCGATCGGGGGGGCTCGTCGTCGCAGCGCCACATGGAAAGGAAGGAGGGAGGGAAAGTGAGAAAGAGAGAGGGACAGAGAGAGAGAGAGATTGTTGGAGAGAGGGAGGGGATATCTTATATGGCTGGATTAATTCCCAATCAGAGCTTGCCTAGTTGTGTAGGGGTCCTAGCGGATTCATGTGGTTAGGTTAGCTGCGCCGCCGATTTTGGCGGCCCACCCGGGTGCCCGGGAGCTGCGTCGCCGATTTCGGCGGCCCGCCTTGGTGCCCTATAGCCCTACAGCTCTATAGCCCTATAGCCATATAGCCCCATATCACGATAGCCCTATAGCCCTACGGCACAATAGCCTCGTGGCCTTATAGCCTTATAGCACTATAGCCCTAGAGCCCTAGAGCTCTACAGCCCTAGAGCCCTATAGCCCGATAGCCCTATAGCCCTGTAGCCCTATAGCCCTATAGCCCACCAGCCCTATAGCCTAATAGTCCTATAGCCCTACAGCCCTGTAGCCCATAGCCCTATAGCGCTATAGCTCTGTAGCCCTATAGCCCTATAGCCGCATAGCCTTATAGCCCTATAGCCGTATAGCTCTATAGCTCTATAGCCCCATGGTTGTATATGCCTATAGCCCTATAGCCCCATAGCCCTATATCCCTGTAGGCCGATAGCCCTATGGACATGTAGCCCTCTAGCCCCATAGCCCTGTATACTCTTAGCTCAATAGCCATATAGCCCCAGAGCCCCATCGCCCTATAGCCCTATGGCCCTATAGCCCTATAGCCATCTAGCCCTCCAGCCCTCTAGCCCTATAGCCCTAACGCCCCATAGCCCTCTAGCCCAATAGCCCCATGGCCTTATAGCCACATAGCCCTATAGCCGTAAAAAGACTTTGATTGGGGCTTTTCTCCAGTATCATATATACATATGGATTAGCATAGATGGTGCGCTCCATTCACATATACACATCTATATATATATGTGTATCTATATACATATATAAAAACATATATATATATATATATATATGTGAGGCGTTCCAAGACAGGCCTTGCCTTCGCGGATAAAAGGAGTTGTCGTCTCTTCCGAGGCGGAAGGTCGGCGGAAGTAAAACGAGGCCGCCTCCACCGGCGGAAGCCGGCGGAAGCTCAGCGGAAGGTGGCGGAAGTAAAAAATGCGCCCCAAAGAGAAGAAAACGTTTTGGTTCCAGGGCTTCCGACGCCCATATCTATACACACACACACACGCTTGCGGCCCCTCCTGAGATCTACATCTCGGTCGTCATCGGCACGCTGCCGACGAGCTCTCGTCCTGCGTCTCCTATATCTCTCCTCGTCGTCCTCTTGCTTACCCTGCTTTCATGATTCCCGCCCTCTCCCTCCATTCCTGTTCCTTATAAATGATGTCTCCCTACTGCACCCCGAGGCCAGTTTTAGGGCGGGCGGGGCGTTCCGCCTGAGACTTCCTCACCATGCATGACCCTAGAGCTTAAAAGTTGACAAGAGCTTCACATCTTGAGGGCGCACATTCGTTCTAAACAGTTGCAATAGTTTCACGGGTTCCCATGATCAGCGTACCAGCAATAGCGTTTTGGAAAGACTCAGGATTATGAGGGTGCAGCTGTTACTTCGATTCGCGGTGTTGAAGACCCAGGAATGGCGTTCTGGCAAGATTCCGGATCGCCCAGACGCAACAGTCAGGTTGATCCCGGGAACAATGTCTTGGCATGCTGCAAGATCTTCCAAAGGGTGTCTTCCAACGAGACATTTCCCTCAGTGGAAATGAACCGTTGTATGGGGCATGTGAACAGGCAGCTTGGATGAAGGATGTGGTCACAACATCGTTGATGGCTCTTGGGTTTACACTGGTCCTCCTCCTCCTCCTCCCTCCTCCGCCTCCTCCTCCTTCTCCTCCTCCTGATCCTCTCCCTCCTCCTCCTCCTCCTCCTCCTCCTCCTCCTCCTCCTCCTCCTCCTCCTCCTCCTCCCCCTTCCTTCGGTTTTTCTCTCCCGCCGCCCCCCCCCGCACATTGTCCGCCTTCTCCTCCTCTTCTCCTCCTCCTCCTCCTGCCCCGCCTCCTCTCCTACTCTCCTCCTCCTCCTCGTCCTTCTCCTCCTTCCTCCTCCTCCTGCTCCATGTCTTCCTTGACGTCCTCCTCGCCTTCTCTTCATCCTTCTCTTTCTCCTCCTGCCCCTCCTCCTCCTCCTCCTCCTCCTCCTCATCTCCTCCTCCTCGTCCTCTCCTCCTCCTCCTCCTCCTCCTCCTCCTCCTCCTCCCTCTCTCTCCTCCTCCTCCCCTCCTCCCTCCTCCTCCTCCTCCTCCTCCTCTCCTCTCCTCCTCCTCCTCCTCCTCCTCCTCCTCCTCCTCCTCCCCTCCTCTCCTCCTCCTCCTCCTCCTCCTCCTCCTCCTCCTCTCCTCCTCCCCCCCTCCTCCTCCTCCTCCTCCTCGTCCTCCTCCTCCTCCTCCTCCTCCTCCTCCTCC
>CAUYUJ010001436.1:80000-107500 GCA_963575745.1 Prorocentrum cordatum | reverse complement strand
ATGATCATCATCATCATCAGCAGCATCATCATCGTCAGCATCATCATCATCCCCCTACGTACCCCTTCCTCATCCCCGTCGCCCCATATCAGTGGCAGGCCAAACTGCCACGGGCCACGAGTGTTCCAAGAAGGTTTAAGATGATGTCAAGTCGGCCCGAAAGGCCCCAGGACGCCCCAAGAGGGCGCAAAGAGGACCCCAAGAGTGTCCCAAGAGGTAACAATCATTGGTGTTCGAAGGTTTTCGCAATGTTTAGCGTGCCACGCACGATCGTCGTGAACGCTTCCAACATTTACCCCAATGGAGGGCGGTTGGTTTTCAACATGCTTGTCTCGCATTAGCGCCGATCTGATGTTTGCTTTGGGCTGACGACGGCTTAGCAGATGGAGAGTGGTTCATCTTCGATGTTGTGGACGGAAAGTGGGCTCTTCTAGAAAGGAGAACGATTTTGAGACTCCTCCTAGCTATGCCAGTCCGAAGTTCCCCAACCGCGCTTGCGCTCCGAAGTGCTCTGCTACTGCCCTGAAGTACAGTCGAACATCTGATCAGAAGATATCCTCGAAAAGCTGGGCCAGCGTTTCTCGACCAACTTGCCAGAAAGCTGGCTCAGTTTTTGTTCAACACGTTCGCCCCCTCCAGTGCTGACAACAGATGCTGGCCCAGGGTTCCTTACGAGACGCCTGGGAAGCTGGCCCAGGTTTCTTGCATGATGATGTGTTTGATCGCATTTTTGGCTGCAAGTGGGCGGGCGTGCCCAGAGCTCACCCGTTGGCCGACCGTGGGCGCCTCGTGGGCGCCCAGTGCCATGGCTTGGTGCGCCCTGGAGTCGTCTGGGGGTTTGAGGTGGCCCAGCACTGGTTCCAGCCAACAAGAAGGGCAGGCAGATTCGAGGCTCTGCGTTCGGGACGGTTCTTTGCCTTGCTCAGCCCCCGTGACTCGCATGGTCGTGTACTGAGCTCCCCCCCTCCCCCCCATGTGGCTCGCATGGACTCGTCCGTGCTGAGCTCACCTCGTAACTCGCCTAGTCGCGTGCTGAGCCCACTTGTTCTCCAAGGTCGGGGTTCGTGGCAATATCATGTTTGCCTTGCTCAGCCCCCGGGGGCACGTTTTCGGGCCCACAGGACCGTCGGGAACGGATCCGGGGCGAAACGCTGCACTACGGTCGGCCCAGACTAGCAGGTCGACCCTGCCCAATCAAGGGTACCCTTGTGTCCTGCGTCTCGCGACCCATGCTTCCGACATTCCTGTGGCAGTGAGGCCCTCGAAAGGGTCTTGTGTGTCCTCTCGCGTGTCCTGTCCGATCAAGTCCGACTGTAGAGGCTGGCCCCGGGAGGGCTCCGGGAACCGATCTGGAGCGAACTTGGTTGCGCTCCCCCTCCTGGCCGATGTTCTGGGGTTCCAACCAGCTCAGACCTCCCGGCCGCCTCCCAAGGTGCGCTGGTCGGGGCCTAAGAGACGGAGGTCAGTGCAAACGGGGGTCAGCCAGGGCACCGGATCCTGCAGGATCCTGCGAAGGCCCCCTCTGGCTGACCCGGGTCAGCGAGCCGCTCGTGGCCGCGAGGCGGCCGCGCATATTGGCTGACCCTGGTTTGCGAAAACCTGCGTTGCAGTTTTTGTTTTCCTTCATTGCAGTTTTTAGTTTCCTGCTGACCCGGGTCTGGATTGACCCGGGTCAGAAGATCCCCGAGCTGGGTTTTTGGGGTCGGTGGCCGACTGTGGGCGCTGCGTGGGCGCCTCGTGCGCTGGCTACCACCACCACAAAGTGGGCACCACCTGCTGCAGTGCAGAAGTGCTCGTTGGGAAGAGGGTCTGTCAGCGCGAGCCCCAAACCGTGAGGTGCGGCACCGCAGATGTGGAAGCTATGAGGCTTGATGTGTGCGGCATGGTCTTTCTGATGCGATCTACGAGGTGCGGGCTCTGTAGTGCATTCTATGTGGTGCAGTCCATGGTGTGCGAAGTATGTGGTGCAAGCTATCTAGACCCATCTGACTGGTGCACTATACGAAGTCCGGTAAGAGAGGGAGCTGCGCCATGCAAGCTACGCACGCGGTGCAATATGTGTGGTATGGGGTACGTGGCGCAAGCCGTGTGATGCATTGTGTGTGATGCGAGCTTTGTGGTGTACGCACGGGGCGCTCACGAGGCGCCTACGGGCGGCCCTGTGGCGAAACCTCGGCGGAGCCGCCTGGCGCACTGCGCGCCCACGGGGCGCCCACGGGCGGCAAGGTGGCGAAAACCTCGGCGGGTCCACCCAGCGCACGGGGCGCCCACGAGGCGCCCACGGGCGGCCACGTGGCGAAAGCTAGGCGGACGCACCCAGCGCACGGGGCGCCCACGAGGCGCCCACGAGCAAGAACGTGGCGAAAGCTGGGGCGGACCCAACCAATTCCGCAGAAAAGCAAGCAAGAACCCCTAAGTGCAAGCACTGTCCAGGGAATTCGAGTATACTCCCTTCCGAGGCCGAGGTTAACGGACCTCCTCCGCGTGCTGTTTTGTTCACATTTGTTGTGTACGGTCATTCATCCGAAATACAACAGGCACGCATGCCAAGGATCATTAAATCATGGATGTGGGACACTGGGAGATGGAGGTGGCGCCAACCTGTGGTAGTTTCGGGGCAGCGCGCGTGTGCCACGACACGCTGAGCTATGGCGTGAAGAACTTGTTATGTCACTGTGAGCTAGTGAATGGCGTCTCTATGACTCTTCGGGGCCGTGGTGCTATTGGGGCCTCTGTGGCTTATTGGATGTCTTGTGTGGGCCCGTCTGGGGTTGTTTGGGGTTGTTTAGGGGACAATCTTGAGCTGTCCTGGCGCCTTTTTGGCCCATCGTGGGGACCCGAGAGGGGGCCAGGGGCACGGCCGGAGCGGGGGGAGGGCACGGTCTTAAGGCGGAATTAGCAGACGGGGGCCACGGGGCGGGGGGGCGGCCGGCGAGAGGGGGGGGCACGGTCGGTCGGCGGGGGCCACGGGGCGGTCACGGTCGGTCGGTCGGAACAAGCAGACGGTGGCCACAGGGCGGAGGGGGATGGAGGGCACGGCCGGTCGGTCGGAATAAGCAGACGGGTGCCACGGGGCGGAAGGGCGCGGGGGCGGGGGGGGAGCAGGGGACGGGAGGGCACGGTCGGGCAGGGGGCGGGGCACGGAGCAGGGGGACGGGACGGGCACGGTCGGGCAGAAGGGCGGACACGGTCGCTCGGTCGGTCGGAATAAGCAGACGGGGGCCATGGGGCGTAGGGGGGGGGGGGGGGCACGGGGGCGGCGGCGGAAGAAGCAGGGGGGGGGGTCACGGGGCGGACGGGCGCGGAGGCAGGGGGGGACTGGAGGGCCCGGTCGGTCGGCCGGTCGGAACAAGCAGACGGGGGCCACGTGGCGGAAAGGGTGGGGGCACGGTCGGTCGGTCGGTCTGTGTAATGAGCAGACGGAGGCCACGGGGCGGAGCGGCGCGGGGGCGAGGGGGGAGCAGGGGGGCGGGATGGCACGGTCGGGCAGGAGGGGGGGCACGGTCGGTCGGTCGGAATAAGCAGACGGGGGCCACGGCGCGGGGGCGGGGGGGAGCAGGGGAGCGGGAGGGCACGGTCGGGCAGAAGGAAGGACACGGTCATTCGGTCGGTCTGAAGAAGCAGACGGCGGCCACGGGGCGGGGAGGGGGGGCACGGTCGGGCGGTCGGAATAAGCAGACGGGGGCCACGAGGCGGAGGGGCGCGGAGGCGCGGGGAGCAGGGGGACGGGAGGGCACGGCCGGGCAGGAGGGGGGGCACGCTCGGTCGGTCGGTCGGTCGGAATCAGCAGACGGAGGCCACGGGGCGGAAGGGCGCGCGGGGGCAGACAGGGCACACGGGGGCGGCACACACCCAGGCCACACCGTAGCACGTATCCCAGCACACGAAGTCAGAACGTATCCCAGCACACAGAGGCAGCACACAGCCCTGCACACATCCCAGCACACGAAGGCAACACACGTCCCAGCATAATACATCCCAGCACATGTCCCAGTCCAGCGCACATCCCAGGCACGGTCGGTCGGCCGGTCGAAATAATGCAGTGCGAAATCACACCGGTTGGTACGATAATCAAACAACAACATGCCACTCATATCAGTATCGACACCCCTTTGCCACCTCTTGTTGCAATGCGATGCGGTGCACATGTGTAGAACCAAGAAGCGTCTTGTTATAAGGACCCCCCGCGAAACATGCACTGCAGGGCACACGCGCGCGCCGCCGCGCGCGCACGCCAACATCCTTCAAATGAGCGACGCCCCCCAACAAGCGGGGTCGTCTGCGCCGACATTGGCGCGTGAGCTGCCCGCGCAAGGTCGCGCGTAAGCGCCCTCCTCTTCAATGTGGCGTGCCGCGCAGGCGGCCCGCGTAAGCCGCCGCGTAAGGTCGCTACGCCACCTCGCGCCAGACCCGTCTGCGATCGTCGCTCAAATGCCACGACCACGGCGGCGACGATGACCGCCTGCGGCCGAGGCGACGTGGTGGAGCTGCTCGAGGGCGCCGCCGACGTGCCCAAGGACCCGCCGCGCCGCGGGCTCGCGGGCTCGCGGGCTCGCGGGCGCGGGCCCGCGGGGGGCCTTGCGCCTCCGCAGGCGCCTCCGAGGGTGCCTCCGAGGGTGCCCTGGGGCCCCCACCTCCTCCTCACCTCCTCCTCCTCCCCTCCTCTTCCTCCTCCTCCTCCTCCTCCTCTCTCCCCCCTCCTCCTCCCCCTCCTCCTCCTCTCTCCTCCCCTCCTCCCCCTCCTCCTCCTCCTCCTCCTCCTCCTCCTCCTCCTCCTCCTCCCTCCTCCTCCTCCTCCTCCTCCCCTCCTCTTGCACCAATGCGCGAACGCGGCACAACCGGGAGGACTCGACTAACACGTACACGTGCCATTGTTACCTGAAGCCCCCACCCAGGGAAGTAGATGTCATGGTGTTTCGTTCGATTTCGCGTCAGAGCAAATGCCACTCTGCGGAGATAGCCGCTACCACCACTGATCACAGATGCTTGGTCTGGAGCATCGGGGGGGGCCATGGAGGCGGGCAGGGCGAAGAAGCGAGCAGCAAAGCCATGTATCAAGCCCGTGGGCTGGAAACTTCAGGATTTGGGTTATGCCACCGCGGCGAAAGACGACTTGAACATCCCAGGGGTGCTGACAACGGACCTGGAGGTGACCAGCGAGGTTGAGGACAGCGCTCTGCATGTATTCACCAACGGACACTGCCGGTACCAGCGGAGACGGCTTTCATGCGCCTCTTGGGGTTCATTATCAAAGGGGTCGGAGACAGGCTTGGCATAGGAGAGCCTTTGCTGTCAGCATGTGACCCGGTCGTGGTCGATCCCGCTGGAGAGGTGTTCGTGGGGGCAGCGAGGTTATTGAGCAATACGGGGGAACGTTCTGCACTTGTAGAAGCATGCGTGTTTCTTCTGTCCACCAGGGACAAGACGAACGCGATCAACAACGCCATGACGAAGAACACCCGCAACATCGTGTCTAAGGTTGACTCCCTGTACGCCATCGGGGCTATGACTGGGAAGTTCCGGCCTAGGGAAAGCATAGAAATTGTTACGCTGGAGCACTCGTCGGGAAGATTGTCAGGGGAATACGCGATGGAACTCGTCAAGGTCAAGTCACACACGGGGGTGGTTGGCAACGAGGAAGCAGACAAATCGGCGGCGCACGCAGGGGGTCGTAAAAATTCGGGGTCGTGGTGGCAACGCCCTCATCAGCCTACAAATTGGGGGGGGGAGGCTGGGAGTGGGTATGGTCGTTAGTGGTGACACGCACGGCATACCTACGAATTTGACATCGGTGGATTCGACAGCCTGGTTCCGTCCATCTCCCAGGTTACCCAGGCAATCTCTGCTGCAGCCAAGTTCCATGGACGCGTGCCTGGACGAGGCTGGCCCGATACGCAGGCGATCAAGCACGAGAAAAGTGAGTTGTACGACTTGGAGCGGCAAGCGAGGACGCAAGCGGACCACTTTTCCCGGGCGTTCCTTTCAAACGCGATCGTACAGCAGAGGAGGCATATCGCAAGAAAACGTTTCGACGCGCAGATGCCTGAAGCCCTACAACATGCTCGGTTGGTCAGACCATTCCAGAAGAATGTGATACCATTCTTCCGGGACCCCGAAACGCTCGAGATGGTTTTCAGAAATGAGTCAAAGGGCAATGGTTACATCCATGACCTCTACAACAATGAACGTTCGCTCAGGGAGGCCATGCCGTCCTGGGTTTACCAGTCGCGGTATGCTGCTAATTTGGGCTGCTTTCAACGTCGTGACGGTTGTCTTGTGCGACGGGTGGCATACCGTTTCAAGGCAAACCCGTCGCGTGCAGGCGACAACGTGGTTATTGATATGGTGACGCGTTTGGACGAAGATAAATTCGAATTGTTGGCGGAAATGTTCAAACTGCGTTTGTTGAACCACCCGTCTGAGCTTGACGAGATGGCCTGGGAGCGCGTGGTGGTACAGTGCATACTGAAGGAGGAGCCCACACACCCGTCAAAGCTGAGACCCACTACGAGCATGCCAGTGTTGATGAAATTTACACGTGGCATGCGGCATGCATATCAGAGTTGGAGCTTAAACATTTGGAGAACCTGAGCGAGACCGACTTTGCATTCTGGCCGAAAAGACAAGCATTAGATGCGATTCCCTCTTTCAGCGCTTGCCCTGAAGGGGTCCTAGCGGAAGTTGAAAGATTTGGCGAAAGTTTCCCGCCGATTTTGGTAGCAGGCTGGGTTCCCGGTTTCCCGGGTTCCCGGATATAGGTTCTGGGCCGAATTCGGTGGGTTATGGATTCCCGGGCTCCCGGGTTCCCGGTCGATCTCCTCAGCAAAAACCATCCATTGATTGGGGCTTTTCTCTCGTGTAATCCTTACATTTCGGAATTCGGTCGAAAAGCATATTGAGCGGCAGGGAGTGTTACCTTCGCTTTTCGTCGTCGAAGGAGACTTGTTGAAAGCGTACGATACCGTCAACCACCAGCTAGCTGGGCGTACAACGCCTGGTTCAGACGGGCTTCCAAAAGATCATTGTGGCAGCGCTGTTTCAGGAAGTTCGGAAATCCAAGTGTCAATTCAGAGCCAGGGGGGGTATACAGCGGCGACTTCACCCGCACCAGATCTCTGTGCCAAGGGGGGCCAGACGCTCCAAAGGCGTTCAATTTGATTTTCGAATTCGGTCTGATCGACTTCCAGGCGAAGTGCGCTGGCCAGAATTAGGAGGGTCGAGGTGGATGGTGAACTCTATGGTGTTGCTTGCTTCGCCGACAACTTTTAGATGTTCGGTACTTCGTTGGAGACGTTGCAACAGATGGTTCAGACGTTCATGAATATGCTGCCCAAGTCTGGATGGGAAGTGCCCTTCGGGGAGTGCTCTTGGTGCACGACGGCAGCGGACGGTATCCCAATGACGCTGAGCGTGGGCGACAGGGTCATCCGTAAAACAGGCAGGAGCGACCGTTTCAAGACGCTCGGCACAAGCATTTGTTTCGACAGCTCTTTCGAGAAGGAGTTCACGAACAGGGTCTCTAAGGCATGGTTTTGTTTCTTCAAATACACATGCCTCCTTACGCACCAGTCTGGCTTTGTGAATAAGAAGTTCCACCTTCCGAACATGACCGTCAAGCCTTGCCTCTTGTGGGGGTCCGGCGCTTCGAACCTCAACGTCCATCAGGAGAGAAACAAACTTGTTTTGCAAAGGAAGAAGACCCGCCGCATCCTCAGCATCCCCGAGCAAGACGAGGAGTCCACGGCCGATTACACGCACCAGTGCGAGGGCATCGTCTCGCGAACGATGAACGAGTATCACGTGGAGTCGCGGGTACAGGCGCGGAGAAGAGAACAGTATGATTGGGCCGGGAAGCTCGTGCGTCATGGACTCCAGGCACCACAGCGCATACCTTTTAGAGTCTTAAGGTGGAAAAGCAGACGGCCACTTCATGAATTTGCTCGTCGCAATCGCGGGCGGCAGGGGCATCCTCATCGTTTCCGGCCGTGGCGGTGGAATCAAAGATATACAATTCTAGACGCTTCGCGTATCCCCACCAGCACGCGTGACGCCTCCGACCGACTTGCTGCTGTGCACACGGCAGTTTCCTTCAGCTCAGTCCCAGCAGCCCCTACCCTGAAGCCTCGGCCGCGCTTAGTTGTCGCCTCGCCCGTCGCTCTGTTTGATTTTTCCCGCGTATATCTTGCCTCATCCGCCCCGGCCTCTTGCATGCGTACTCTGGCAGCACTGTGCCCCAGTTCGGCCGTTAATTAGTCTGTGGCGCGCCCCGATTCGACTTGACACGCCGCCGGCGCTTCCGCCCACGGCCGTTGACTAAAAAGTATCCCCACCAGCCCGTTCAAATCGCGGCTACTCCTTCCCATACGGGGCCGGCGGCCGTCTTCGGCACCGCTCTGACCCGTGCGCCCCCACCACGAGTGACCGGCTCCCTGGGTTCAGGCTTGGGTCTTTCCCGTGGCGTCCTCGCCCGCCCGTCGCGTTTTTGTGTGCTGGCTTCAAGCTCGCGGCCCGGTTCAGGACCCGGTGTGGGTCAACCTGGCGCCTCTTCACGCACTGGTTCGTGGTGACCCGCGCCATTTTGGTTGCGTCGCAGCTCCGCTGCTTCCCGCACTCGTGCGCTCTGCTGCCTCGGGACTATGCGGCTACGGCCACCCTGGGATTTGCAGCCTGACAACGCTCTCGCCCCCTGGCTTTAATTATTTGGCCGACAGTCCTTCGGGCCACCCTGGTACTCACGCAGTTGTCCGGGGTTGCGTCCTTGCATTAACCTCGGCTTCTGGCCCGGGTCGTCGTGTGTCCCGACTCCTTGGTGTCCGACGTTTTGCATATTTGCACGATGGCAGTTCGACTCCGTTTCAGTTGTCCCCCCACCCGCCGGTCCGCCGCTGGGCTGCTGCGTGAGGGCTCGGTTTGCCGCTGTAGGTGTAGCCTCCCTCCGTCGCCTTTGGTTAATTCGTCACTGCGCGCCCCGCTTTGACTGGACTCGCCGCCGGCGCGCTCGCCCGCGGCCGCTGACTAAAAAAACATCCCCACCAGCCCATTCAGAAACGATGTCCAGGCGAGTTGAGGCGATCAGGGAGGTGCGGGAGCAAAGAGACGGACGGCCGAACGTTGCGAAGGAGGGAGGACGAGAAGGAGGAGGCTGGATGGATGGATGAGGGAGTGGGGAGAAGGAGAATGAATAGGAGGAGGAGGAGGAGGAGGAGGAGGAGGAAAACAAGGGGTAGGAAGAGGAAGGAGGATCACGAGGAGGAGGGCAAGCAAAAGGGCCAGAGGTCTCTTGGATGCCTCTCGGAGCCTCCTGGGGTATCTTGGGGGTTTCTTGGTGGCCTCTTGGGACGTTTTGGGGGTCTCTTGGCGGTTCTGGGGGGCTCTTGGGCGTCTTGGGTGCCTCGGGGGGGCATCTTGGGGCCGCTTGGGGTCCTCTTGGGGGCCTCCTGGGAGCCACTTGGGGGTCTCTTGGGGCCCTTTTGGTCGCGCGCTGGGGGGCGGACGGGGCGCGGGCGGGCGCGCGCGGGGTGCGCGCGCGCCGGCTGGGCGGCCTTCGGAGGCCTTCGGCGGCCTTCGCTATCCTTCCGCTCCGGCGGCCTTGTAGGCCTTCGACGGCCGTCCGCGCGGCCTCCCGTCCGCGCGTGTGCGTGGACCCTGTCAGCGCAGAGGGGAGAGCGGCGCTCATGCTGAGTAGCCGTGGAGAGAGAAGGTGCGAGGGCGGAGAGACGTCGAGGGCGGAGGAGGTGCGAGGGGGAGAGGAGGTGCGAGGGCGGAGAAGGCCGGAGAGAGGAGAGAGGGGAGAGGAGGGGGGGAAGGCAAAGGGAAGCACGTCGGAGGGAGGTCGAGTGGAGGGCGGAGAGATGAGAAAGGAGAAGGGAGGGAGGGAGGTAAAGGGAGCACGTAGGAGGAGGTAAGGTGTGGAGGAGGAGACGACACCACCGAACGTATAGGCGCGATTCCGTGCGCCTTCTTTGCCGTGTCTTGCTGCCTCCTCTTTTTTTTGTTTTTCTTAATCTCTCTCTCTCTCTCTCTCTCTCTCTCTCTCTCTCTATATATATATATATCCCAGGGGAGGCTGGCGGGTGGCGGTCCAGGCAGCAGGAAGAGCATGCGCGCGAGTTCCAGCACGTCCCCCCTCCTCCACACATCCTGCAGGAGATTATAAACGTGCCTGCCGAGCCGATGCGCTACAAGGTCGAGGACGGCGCCAGAAGAACGTGGGAGCTCATCATGGAGCAGTTCTACGCCCTCACCTCAGCGCGCCTTTCACCCGCCCTGGGATCGGCTGGCCGTAGATTCCAATGCTCAGCCACCCTCCTTCCCGTTCGATCGCACAGCGCCACGTTCTTCATGCATCGGGGAGCAGCCGATCCAAGAAGCTGGCCGGCCTCGGGCGCGCGGTGGACTGCGAGGTTCAGGCCTGGGCGCGCAGGCGAGTGCTGCTCTGGCCATTGCCCGTCTGGATCTGCGTGCTGCCACCCACACGTGCGCCGCCGCTCCGGCGCTGAGGACTTGGTGGAGCTCGTCGAGGCGTCGGCCCGGCCCCGGCTCGGCCCCGCTGCCGGGCGTGCGCGAGGGACGGCTGGGGAGGGCCCCTCGACCTCCACGCTCTGCACCCTCTGCGCGGCAGGTGCCACCGCGGCGTGGCCGCCGTCGCGGTCGCCGCGGCCGTCGTGGTGGTCACCACTACGGCCGCGGCGGGCGCAGATGTTGCCGCGGCGGCGGCAGTGCAGTGGCCGCGCCGATGCGCCTGCTGCGCGGAGGGTGCGGAACGTGAAGGTCCAGGGCGAGCAGCGGCAGGTGAAGGGCGGCAGCCACGAGCAGCACGGCACGCGCGCACGGGTTGCCACGGTCAGCAAGGGAGGCGTTGCAGAGTGCAGCGGCAGGCGAAGGGCGGCAGGGATGAGCAGCACAGCACGCGCGCACACGGGCGTCACGGCCAGCACGGTCGTTTCTGAGCGATGTTTCGGTCGTCTTCGGACCGCCGCCGCTGATTTTCGGCGGGGCTGCCGCCTCGACGTCGCAGACGGCTTCTTGTTTGAGTTCCTGTGCCGTCATCCGGAAAGGTCTCTTCGGGCAGCCGCCGCGAGATTCCTGAGCCGCCGCCTCGGGTTCCCCAAGCCGTCTGTATGATTGGTCCACGCGGCGCCTGAACGTTGCACTGAACCAGGCATTGCATTGAACCAGGCGTTGCATTGCACCAGGCATTGCACCAGGCATTGCACCAGGCGGACAGCTCAGCGCATTGCACCAGGCATTGCATCACGGTCAGGCACGTTTGCTTCGCTTGTCGCGCCGCAGGCTCTGGCCCACCACGCCTCGGCACGACACACCGACCACGTCCCGGCCCAAGAGCGTCCTCCTCCTCCTCCTCGTCCTCCTCCTCCTGCTCCTCCTCCTCCTTCTCCTCCTCCTCCTCCTCCTCCTCTTCCTCCTCCTCCCTCCCCTCCTCCTCCTCCTCCTCCTCTCCTCCCTCCTCCTCCCTCCTCCTCCTCCCCTCCTCCTCCTCTCTCCTGCTCCTCCTCCTCCTCCTCCTCCTCCTCCTCCTCCTGCCTCCTCCGCCTCCTCCTCCTCATCTCCTCCTCTCCTCCTCCTCCTCTGCTCCTCCTCCTCCCTCCTCCTCCTCCCTCCTCCTCCTCCTCTCCTCCTCCTCCTCTCCTGCCCTCCCTCCTCCTCCTCCTCCTCCTCCCTCCTCCTCCTCCTGCTCCTCCTGCTCCTCCTCCTCCTCCTCCTCCTCCTCCTCCTCCTCCTGCTCCTTCTCCTCCACATCATCAACGTCTTTGGCTTCTGTGGAGGCCGTGCCCCGGCCCCGGGGCCGTCCTCAGGACGGCTCTCGTCGGGGACGAGAAGCCGACCCCCGGGGCAAGGCGTCCAACCCCCGGGCCGACGTCACGGAAAAGTATACATGCACGTCGGAGGGGCCCGCGAACATGTGGCACCGAGGCCACCAGGCCCGACATAATGATTTGCTATTGCGTGCCCACGCGTTCTTATTTGCGGGGCTGGGCGCCCTGGCGCGAACGGCCGAACGGCCCCTGCAGCGGGACACTTTGGCAACACGGTTGGCCGCCACAAAAATCCTCAAATGAACGCTGACCGCACAAAGGAGCCCCCGTCGTCCAGAGGCCCCAGCGTCCTCGCCGGCTCAGGCCCAAAAGCGCCCCAGAAGCAGGCCTGGCGCACCTCTCGCTGGGCACGAGTCGGCGGCGAGCGAGGAGGGGAAGTGAGAAGGAGAAGGCCTTCTCAGAAGGCGGCGGGGCTTATCAGAGAGCCTCGGGCCTTCTGAGAGGTTTCCTGCGTCTTCGGGGACGATGCCCAGGCGAGTTGCCTTGATCAGGAAAGCGGTGGAGCATGCAGTGGATCAAGAGTTGAGGAAGCCGCCAAAATTAAGTCTTGGATCAGCCTGCGCAGACCCAGGAGCGAACCGTATGCGCCTTCGCGGACCTGCCGAATGAGGAAAGGCGGGAAAGAAGGACGAGGGACAGGAGGAGGAGGAGGAGGAGGAGGAGGAAGTGGAAGTGGAGGAGGAGGAGGAGGAGGAGGAGGAGGAGGAGGAGGAGGAAGAGGAAGAGGAACTCTTGGGGAGCTTCTTGAAGACCTATTGGGCGCCTCTTGGGGCCTCCTTGGCGCCTCTTTGGGCCCTCTCGGGGCGCTCTTGGGAGGTTTGGGGACGCTTCTGGAGTCATCTTGGAGGACATCGATTAAAGAAGGGACGGGCTTCAATTAGCTTCGCCCCTTCTAGAGTACCTAGAATCGTCTCTTGGACACCTCTTGGAGCGTTCTTGGGCGCTCTTGGGGCCGTCTTGGGGCTCCCTTGAACCTCTTTTGTGGCCCTCAGGGGCTTCGAGCTGTTTTGAGGCTTCGGAAGGCCATCCGATACGAAAAGGCGAGAAGGCAACAGTCAGTGATTTGCCTTCGGTGTTTGAAGAATGTTGGCCTCTTGGCGGCCTACTAGGGAGGCTCCGTGGCCACTTGGAGCGGTCTTGGAGTTTCTTGGAGCATCTTGGGAGCCACATTGAGCCATCTTGGGATATCTTAAGCCATCTTGGAGGCCCTCTTGGGCTCTCTGAAGCCCTTTAGAGCCATCTTGGACGCTCCAACGTCTCACGAAACCCCCCCTCCAGGTCCAGGGGAGGGGGTAGGGGGAGGAATCAAGACACCCACCCGCCCGCAAGCCGTCTAGTTCATTCCCACCCGCCCTCACTGCACATAAGTAACACCCGAGTCTGAGCATGTTCAGCGGTCGTCTTTGGATGGACAGCTACTGGGAACCAAAGCCGACCCAACCCCTCGCCGAAGGGGAAGAGGGATGGGTTGGAAGAGAAACCGCGCAAGACCACCTAAGCCCAGAGGGCCAGTGGAACTTCTCAGAAGGCCGGGAGACTTCATAGCCTTCTGAGAAGGCCCGCCACTTCTCATTTCCCCCGCAAGCCGCCGGAAGCCGCCGGACGAAAATAAGCTCCGCACACGTCGGAGGAGAGGCACCTCCCCCCTCGTGGAAGGGAGGGGGGTCAGAAGCGGCCCGACCGACCCTCAGCAGCCTAAGAATCGGCGTCACCCCAACATACTAGTACTATGTGTGCATCGCCCCTCTTGGGGCGACGCATGCACCGAAAAATCTGATCGTATATGTGTGTCGTGGCGGGCGCTTTCTGGCCGTACCGCTGGGGAAACGGTATACACAAGATGGGTATATTGTACGTTAGGGTCGGACGCGCGCCTCCAAGGAGGACATGGGAGGCGTTCCAAAAAAGGCCTTCCCTTCGAGGATCAAAAGAGTTGTCATCTCTTCCTCGGCGGAAGGTCGGCGGAAGTAAATCGAGGCCGCCTCCTCCAGCGGAAGCTGGCGGAAGCTCGGCGGAAGGCGGCGGATGTACAAAATGGGCCCCCGAGAGATGCAAACGTTTTTGGGTTCAGGGCTTCAGAAATCGCCCATATAGTACGGTAGGTTCTCGTCGTGTCGACTCGCCGCGACGGTTGAACGCCCCCCGTGGCCCAGAATCGGCCCGCCGTTGAACGATCCGGCGTTCACCGATCGTTCAAGTTTGAACGATCCCTGCGGTGTCAGGAACCAACGCTGGGGTCGACACGACACGCACTTGACGTACTCGCATGTCGGGGGCGACGACGGGGGCGAATAGCCCAGGGGAGAACAAAGCACGTATCCAGTGGCGCAGATGGTCCATGCCTTCGGCGAGGCTCCCGGGCGAGTACGTGTAATGCCCGCCCCTGGGCTAGTCGCCCCGATCGCCGCCCCCGAGAATGCCTCCGTGCGTCCCAGAAGCACGCCGACCACTTGCCGTGGAGGGCCCCTCGCCTCGCTCAGAGGACGCGGGCCGGCGGCCCCCCAGCCCAGAGCCTCGAGGGCGAGGGGCCCGTTTGGGGCAAGGGGGCTCCACGGAGCGGGTCGGTGAGGCCGCGCTCGGGAAGGCCAGGTCGAGAGCTGCTCCTAGACCGCACGCCCACATCGAGAAATGCATCCCGTCTTTCACACACACACACACACACACACACGCGCGCTGTGGCAGCTGGCAGTCTGGAGTGCCGCTAGGGCGCGCCGCGGCGGCCCCCGCGGGGGTGCCGCGGGCTGCCCCGCGGCCGGCGCCACCCCGCCTGCTGGGCCGGCCCCTGCGGGGGTGGCCGGTGGCCTGCGGCTGGCAGCAGGGCGCCGATCCCCGGCACGGTGGCCGCATGGCGGCCCACGTGCGCAGGCACGTGCTTCTGGAAGGCCAACAGCTGGGGCCGATGCCAAGTACCGCTCTCGCGCCCCAGCCAAAAGCGTCTGCTCCTTCGGGGCCTCGCCAGGCCCGCACCCCCTCCCTCCACGCGGGTGAACCCTGCCAGAGCCCAGAGAAAAACGGCCTCCACCCCCAGACCTCCGGCGTGATGAACGCAGCTCGGAGCCGAGTGGTCTTTGCGCCGCCGTATCCGACGTCCCCGGAGGCCGCTGCGCCGCGCAGGGGGCGGCCGAAGGAGCGGTCCGAAGCAAGCGGCCCCGAGGACCACAGGCAGGGACCGCCTGAGTGCGAGGGCTATTTGGGGAATGGGGTGCAGTTTGTCGTCGTCGTCGTCGTCATCGTCGTCGTCGTCGCCGTCGCCGTCGTCGTCGTCGTCGTCGTCGTCGTCGTCGTCGTCGTCGTCGTCGTGCTTGCCTCCTTTCCTCCCTCCTCCATCGCACGGCAGCAGCAGGAGAGAGGGGCCCGGGAAGCGGGGAGCCGCAGCAGGGCATGCGGGGAGTGCGGGCGTTGAGAATGCCGAGAGGTCAAGGGGGCCCACAGTGGAAAAAATCAGACGTCGGGGGTCGCGGGCCAGACGCCCGCATGGATGCTTTTGCCCTTTCTTTTTCTCCTCGCCCTTCTGGTCTTTCACGCCGCTGCTGCCCAGTCGCACGCTGCGTGGATCGCGTGTTTCGGGGGGGGGGGCGCCTCCACACGGGCCAAGGCGCCCCGACCCTGCGGCCGAAGCCAGTCCAGCGCAGAAAGGGGAACGGGAAGGAGGAGGAGGAGGAGGAGGACGACGACGACGACAACCACGACGCAGGTGTTTTCTGCTTCCGCCCCGGATCCTGACCCGTGCGGCCGAAGTCGATCTAATGTAGAAAGGAGAGCCGGAAGGAGGAGGAGGAGGAGGAGGAGGAGGAGGACGACGACGACCACGGCGCGGGTTTTTTTGCTTACGCCCAGTTCCTGACCCCTGGAGGTACGCGGAGATCTCATGGGGGTCCGCGGAGGCCCCTGGAAGCCAGCAGAGGGAGCCCAAACTTTTCACAGCCGTTTCAATGACCTTCCTCATGGGCGGGGAGCCAGTGAGGCGTTCCAGCAAGAGCCTCGTCCTCGAGGATCGAAAAGGGTTGCCATCTCTTCCTCGGCGGAAGGGCGGCGGCAGCCCGCGGAGGTGAGACGAGGCCGCCTTCGCCGGCAGAAGCCGGCGGAGGGCCGGCGGAAGCCAGCGCCCGAGGACGAGGCCAGGGAGGGAGCCAGGGCAATGGCCCCCCGTGGCCCGATCTGGCCCCCACGGAGGTGATCTCCATCGAGGGCCCCCCGAGGGCCCGGGGCCACGGCTCAGCACGGCGGCGGCGGCGCCGACTGAGGGGGGGGGGCGGGGGCCGAGCGCCCCCCGTGGCCAGGAGGGGTCCCGAGACCTGGGCCCCTACGTGCGGGTGGAGATCGACCGCCCGGAGACCGTGGAGGCCGCGCGCTCGGACTGCGCTCGGCCGCCGCCGCCGCCGCCGCCGCCGCCGACGACGACGACGACGACGACGACGGCGACGACGACGACGACGGCGACGACGACGATGACGGTGGCGACCCCCAAAACGCTCGCGTCATGACGAAGAGCACGCCGGACGGTTTGTTGCCGTCTTGGGCCTCTCCACGGGCCCTTGCCAGGGGCCCAGGCCAGGACCGTCAAGAGACGGCTCGGGATGAAAGACCTGCCTTGGGAAAAGAGTTTGGAATCGTGGGGACCTTATATTGAAAAAATCAGGACATCAGATATCTTGGACGGCGACGACGACGATCGAGATTCGAGGACCGAGGGACGGCTCGGGATGAAAGACCAGCCTTGGGAAAAGAGTTTGGATTCCTGGGGACCTCATCGTGGAAAAAAACAGAACATCAGATGTCTTGGACGGCGACGACGACGATCGAGGTTCGAGGACCGAGGTTTGCACCTGGCCGCGCGCGGGCTGGATTCTCCGGGTTTTCGCTGGGTGGGCGCCTCGCGGGCATCCCGTGGGCTCGTTGGCGGTTCTGCTGCCATTGCCACCAGCAAGGATTACAATTGCGCCACGTAGACCCCTTGACTTCGAAAGAATGAGACGGTAACATCCTACCGTGGCCAGGGTTATCCGCTCGCCTCTGCGTTTGTTGTTTTACAACCTTTATTATGCACGGTCTCCCTTTGCAAATATCAAATAGCATCTCACCGCCATCCCCACCACCACCACCCGTCATCTCCTGTGTTGATCTAGCAATTGCAGTGTGTAACAATCCCGAACAAAGAATACCATGCGTGTTACATGCGCACGCCGCCGCGCGCGCATGTTAAGCTTGTCAAAGACCAAATGATGCGATAGCACGTTCAAGACATATCCGTCCACAAAAGTACTTACCACATCCTTTTTCTTTGAGCAAAAAGTGGCCAGAGCTCTGCGGGCGCGCACACGCAGCCACAAAAAAACATCGGTGTGCTGCCATTCTGCCACATGAAGCGTGAAGGCCACACCCTCGCGCATGTCGAAAACATGTACAACAACCAACGCGCACCCGTCAACTCTATCAAATGATACCATGCGGGCCACGCGTGCATATCCGCGCGCGTGCACGGCGGAACCCTTCCAACAAAAAATTGCATTCCAACGCGGAAACAGAATCCTTCAAAAATTTGCCAGTGCCCAATGCCTTGCAATATGAGTTGCGCGCACACGCGCACTGTCTCATCATCCTCATCAGAAACATCGCGGTCATCATCGCCAGCGTCGCCATTGCCGATGTCACCACCATTACCATCGTAGTCTACACGATTGCTCATCCCTTCTGTCAGAACCCCCTGTCGACTGGGACCGACGCCCCACCACCCCACCTTCATTGTCTTGTAAAATATCCCGGGGACGCACCCAACCATTTGCACTCATGTGGCACGATACCCACGACCGCTCATTACAAAAATACAACGTGACGGACCCACAATGAAAACACAAGTGCGTTGCAGAACGGTCATGGAGGAAGGGACAGACAGCGCGGCGCGCTCGGGGCTGCTGAGGAGGGGATGAGACATGGACGCAGGACAGCGCCGCGCGCGTGAAGCCGTAGCGCTCTGCACTCTGAGACGTAGCAGCACCGTGCACTATGTGTTTGGCCAGCGCCGCGCGCTACGTGAGCGTCTGCCATGTACCAGCAACGGTTTGCAGCCAGCTTCAAGCTCCGGAACTTGACACGAAGAAAGACACAATGCGTCTGGCAGGTCGCAGCGGCCCCGCGCTGCGGCCGCGGACGCAAAGATTCTCCGGCGTTGCAAACACAGCGCAAGCGCGCCTGCAAGCGCTGGCAGACGCCGTCTCCACTTGCGCGGGAACTTGCCAAGGCCGAGCTCGCGCGCAAACTTGGCGGCCGTTTGTCGCTCCGCGCGAGCGCCGCAAGTTTGGCGGCGCGCGGCCACGTTTGCCGGCGACCCTCGAGACAAGAAGTCCAGGCCTGGACCGCGGATCATCGGCAGGTAACACGACGTCGTCGCCCTGGAGAGCACGACGTGCAAGCGGGGCCAGAACCCGCCCATATCGCCCGCATTCTTATACTTGGCGTCGACGATGACGCCCTCGCGCATGGCCTGGCCCCGGCAAGCCGTCGGCGCGAGCACTCTGGCACGGGAGACCTGCAGGCCCAGGCGCGTCATTCTGCGCTTGCGGATGTCAATGGGGCCCGACGTCTGAGGCTCGACGAAGGCCAGCAGCTCCGCGTCCGAAGCGTCGGTTCCGTCCGCGCGCTCTGCCGGCCGGTCGCGGACGGGCGCGGCCCTGCACTTTGTCCGCGCGGGCCCGTGCGCCGAGGCGCAGACGGCGCAGGCGCGCGGGGCGGTTCCCGGCCCTCGCGCGTTCCTTCTCGCCCTCGCCCCGGGGGTGGATGGTCACGCGCGCGATCTCGCCCTCCGCGTCCATGACCAGTTTCCGCTCGAGGCCCAGGTGCTCCAACAACCGAACCCGCATGCCCAAATCCAACGGCCATGCTCCGCGCTCGCCGCCGGGCACGGCCGGGTCGACCTGATTTTCAGCAGCCTCGCGGCCACGCCCACGGGCAGCCGGGGCGAGGGCGCGTCGGCAGCCTGCACGAAGTACAGTAGGGGTCTTGAAGAAGGAACCCTTTTCGTTGGGGAGGGGCTCGATGTTCCTCAATTGTTTCACAGCTTGCCTCAGGTTTTCCTTAGGTCAAGGCCCCGACTGTAGAGGACGCGCCCCTGAATCTGGGCGTCTCTCGTCGCGCACCTCATCATCATCCAGCGGGCCACCGTGCCCCAATACCACGCCAGCGCGTGCCCCATCGGGAGCCGCGCCTCGGCCGGTCTCGGTGCGCGCGTCCTCGGCTGGACGCGCGCCCGCACATCGGCGGCGCTGCCTGGCGTATTCGGGGGGCTTCGCCTGTCCCCAAAATTGGCCTCTTTTCCTGTGCCCGACGCGGGCCCGATGCGGACTCGACGCGGAATTGGCGCGGACTCGGCGCGGACTCGACGCGGCTTCACGCGGATAGGGCCGCGACGAGACAGACAAGGCCCCCCGAGGATGCCACGCAATCCTCGGCTCGCGCGCGAAGTTCATCAGCTCCGCGAGGCGCGGGCCCATGACGCGGGGTGGCCTGGAGCTCGAAGGAGAGGGGCGCGTCGCAAAAGGGCTTCATGACCTGCCGGCGCTCGACGGGCGGCCCCTCCCTCGCTCTGCCGGCGGCCGCCAGCTGCCGCCGGTCACACAGCAAGGGCCTCCAAGACCCCGTGGGTTTCAGCTGCAGGACCTCCCCGAGGTAGATCGCGATGGGGGGCGCGGCCAAAAGCGCTGGAGGGCTTCTGGTAGTCCGCCTCCTTCAGATTGCACTGGGCGCGCCTGGCCTGGAAGGCGCGGCAAGGGGGCATGTTGTAGAGACTCGGTGACACCGCGCTCACCTTCTCGCCCACGAACAGCATCAGGTCACACCAGGCGTTCTCGAGACGCACGCGCATGTCCGCATCGGGCATCACATCTTTGTTCCAGCGTTCCCCAGCGCCCATCTGCGCCGCCTGGCGCCACGCGGTCGCCGCGCGGGTTTCCGCGGAGAGGTTCTCGGCCCGGGGCCACGCGCGATCAGCGTGACGATGCCGACGACGTCGAAGACGACGACGTCGAAGACGACGACGACGACGACGACGACGACGACGACGACGACGACGACGACGGCGACGGCGACGGCGACAGCGACGACGGCGACGGCGACGGCGACGGCGACAGCGACGACGGCGACGGCGACGGCGACGGCGACGGCGACGACGACGACGACGACGACGACGGCGACGACGACGACGACGACGACGACGACGACGACGACGACGGCGCCGGCCGCCGCGGCGGCGGCGGCCAGCGGCGGGCGGCCCGCGGCGGCTGCCTCCCCGCGCCGAGGCCGCCTGGGGCGGCAGCCAGCCTGCGGCACGCCGCGCGCCCGCCGCGCGCCCTCCGCCGACGAAGGGGCGCCCGCGGGCCGCGGGCGGCCTCCCTCGGCGGCTGCGGTGGGGTCGGGCCTTTCCCGCTGCGGCTACGAAGGGGCTACGGGTAAGTCGGGCGGGTCCCTCGACGGGAGGGACATGCAGAAATAGGCCGAAGGGGCTGCGGGTAAGTCGGGCGTGTCCCTCGACGGGAGGGACATGCAGAAATAGTCCGAACACAGTCTGGGGACCATTTTTGTTGGTGTTTCTGCATTTTGTTTTGTCTTTGAGGGTATTTTTGAAATTTGTCGTCCAAAATCCGCCTGTAGAGGAACGCGCCCGACCTAAGACTACGAAGGGTGTGGCTACGGTAGGATCGTGTCGTGCCGACCGGCGGCGACCCCGCCAGCGGCGTTCCACGTGGAACGTGGGCCTGGCGGCCCAGAACCGTTCGGTGTGGAGCGAGGTTTGGACGCTTCGGAAGCGGCCGGTCGTTCAAGGTGGAATGATTCCCGCGGTGTCAGAAGCCAGCGCCGAAGTCGGCACGACACGAACCTGACGTATGCTTAAGTCGGGCCTGTCCCTCTACAGGAGGAATTTTCAGAAATAGTCCACAAAATACTCTCAGGACGAGTTTTTGGCTGCCTGAGAACATGTGTAGGGTAACAAAAAGTGACATAAACATAAGAATTCTTTACGCTTCGCGTATCCCCACCAGCCCATCTCACAACAGCAGCAACTCATGCGAAGCATGCCGACAGTCGTGTTTTTCAGGCGTGTGTCCGTTTGGCCCCGCATATCTCCCCTGTTCCTCCTTCCTCCCGCCTCCTTGTACATCCTCCTTGTGGGGGGAGCGGGAGAAGGACGAGGCGGAGGAGGAGGGAGAGAAAGCGCTCCTCGTGATTTGAGTCGTTTCGGGTTTCTCGTCCTGGTGTGAGTCGTTCGGGCCCTTCTTCCTGGTGTGAGTCGTTCGGGCTCTTCGTGGTGTGAGTCGTTCGGGCTCTTCGTCCTGGTGTGAGTCGTTCGGGCTTCTCGTGGTGTGAGTTGTTCGGGCCCCTCATCCTGGTGTGAGTCGTTCGGGCCCCTCCTCCTGGTGTGACTCGTTCGGGCTCCTCGTGGTGTGAGTCGTTCGGGGCCCGCGTCGTGGTGTGAGTCGTTCGGGCTCCTCGTGGTGTGAGTCGTTCGGGCGCCTCGTCCTGGTGTGAGTCGTTCGGGCCCCTCCTTGTGGTGTGAGTCGTTCGGGCTCTTCGTGGTGTGAGTCGTTCGGGCCCCTCGTCCTGGTGTGAGTCGTTCGGGCTCCTCGTGGGGCCTCTTGGGGGCCTCTTGGAGCCTCTTGGGGCCTCTTGGGGGCCTCTTGGGGGCCTCTTGGGGGCCTCTTGGGGGCCTCCTGGGGCCTCTGGGGGCCTCTGGGGGGCCTCTTGGGGGCCTCTTGGGGGCCTCTGGGGGCCTCTGGGGGGCCTCTTGGGGGCCTCTTGGAGGCCTCTTGGGAGGCTCCTGGGGGCCTCTTGGGGCCATCTTGGGGCCTCTTGCGACCTCCTCAGAAGCGCAAAGAAGCGCTGCCCCCTGAGAAGGACAAAATGAGCCCAAAACCTTCATAAAATCAATGATTTTGCTATGAAGGAAGATGAGCGCGGCCCCCTGGAGAGGCCAAAATGGGGCCAAAACCCTCGTAAAAACAATGATTTTGGCTTCAGAGAAGAGGAGAACATTTTTTCTCCCTCCCCCCGTCGGGGCCAGAATCCTCGTGAGGGTCGTCGTTTTTTGGCCCTCCCAGGAGTCGAAAAAGACCCCTCCAACCACCCGCGGCCCGCCCTCTCCAGACCCAGGGGGAGGGGGCAGGGGGAGGGGTAAACCCCTCCCCGAAGGGGAAGAAGGGGGGTTGAGGACAGAGGGGGCTCGCGAAACCACTCACGCCCTAAAGGGCTGGTGGGATTCGGAGGTCCGCGCGGATGTCTCAGATCGGCGGTGGACCCCCCTCCCAGGCGCGCGGAGCGTGCCAGGGGCGGCGCAGGAGGCGCCGCCAGGGGGTCCAGCGTGGGAGGCATTTGCTTATTCCTCATCCAAGACCCACCTGTAGGAGGACACGCCCGGCCGAGACGCCTGCCAGGGTGTGGTCTGCGATCTGCGCCGTCGGGGCCCCGGGGGGGCCCCGCGTGGCCCTCGTCGGAGCCCTCCCCGGCGCGGCGGAGGGCTCCGCCGAGGTCCTCGCCCGCCCCCTGGGGGTGCCGGTGGCAGACCGCACCCCTGGCAGACCACCCCCTGCGGGGTCGCTGACTCCCGGGCGCGGCTCGGCCGCCAGGCGCGCTCCCGGCCTGGCATCTCTGGCTCTCCACCACCGTTCTCTAAATTCTCTTTTACCCAGCAGACAACAAACAACAAACAAAACAACAACAACAACAACAACAACAACAACAACAACAACAACAACAACAGCAACAGCAACAACAACAGCAGCAGCAGCAGCAACAGCAACACCAACAACAACAGCAACAGCAACAGCAACAATAACAACAACAACAACAACAACAACAGCAACAGCAACAGCAACAGCAACAGCAACAACCACAACAACAACTCCAGGTTTTCAATAACCAGCTGTCCTCATTCTATGTTATAGTATCTGTCTGTTCGTATGTTTATATGCACACAACAAACAAAACAAGCACACGAATTCATACCTACATATGCAAATAGCAAAAAACAAAATCAAACATATAAGAAACAACAAACAACCAGCAACAACGAAACGCATTCAAAAAACAAAAACAAACAAAAAACAATATCCTGGCAAAGCAACCTAACAGCGATGTGTAGAAGCATAGCTGGAAACATTGCCTGTGGTATTCATGTAAGAGTGCTGTTGTAGAATTCTGGTGTTCTCGCAGTCGCATTCGGATTCGCAGTGGCAGTCGCAGTGGCAACATCAGCGGCAGTCGCAGTGGTACTGCCAGTAGTTGCAGTAGCAATAGCTACACTAGCAGCAGCAACAGCAGCAGCAGCAGCAGTAATAGTAACAGTAGTAGTAGCAGTAGAAGTAGTAGTGATGGTAGTAGTGGTAACAGTGAAGTAGTAGTTGAGCTCCATGAGCTTAACTACTACTTCATCTCGGTGGTACCAGTGAAGTAGTGGTAACAGTGAGTAGTAGTGGTAACAGTGAAGTTGCTGCATGAGCTCCTCGGTCTTCTGCTTCCGCTTGAGCTCCTCGGTTTCCGTCTGCTGATCAGCACAGCCCAGGGCCCGCAGTTCATGCAAAATGTCTTTGGGGATGCGGTCGCGATGGTCCGAGAAACGTTTGGCCAATTTGTTTTCGGCCCGTTCTTGTTCGGACGTTCCTTGATTTCGCTTCGGTATCCGGCCGAACTGCTTCACGTGCTCGACGAGCGTTTGCTGAGGACCGCTCAATGCAGCACGCCGAGGAGCAGCGCTGTTCCCTGCCGCAGGCTGAGGAGCACCGCTGTTCAATGCAGCAGGGTCAGGAGCACCGCCGCCAGACCGAGAACTATCAGCATGTCCTGGCATTAAGGTGCGCAGTAGGCGTTGCGCAGTTCCTTTGAAAGGAAATCTTCGAAAGCAGGGCTGTAGCCAAGAAGGCTACGGGGACGATGATGATGATGAAGATGATGAGTCTTGGAAGTCTGGGAAGTGGAGAGCACGAAGTGGCGTACAGTTGGCTCCGGGCATTCAACATGTGGCCCGGGAGTGGAGTTCTGGGAAGCGGAAGAGCACGAAGTGGCCTACAGTTGGCTCCGGGCATTCAACATGTGGCCCGGGAATGGTGTTTTGGGAAGTCTAAGAGCACGAAGTGGCATATCGTTGGCTCCGGGCATTCAAAATGTGGCCCGGGAATGGAGTTCTGGGAAGTGGAAGAGCACGAAGTGGCTTACAGTTGGCTCCGGGCATCCAAAATGTGGCCCGGGAATGGAGTTCTGGGAAGTCGAAGAGCACGAAGTGGCCTACAGTTGGCTCCGGGCATTCAAAATGTGGCCCGGGAATGGAGTTCTGGGAGGTCGAAGAGCACGAAGTGTGCGACTGTTTGTTTAAAACGAGCCCGGCCCTGAGCCCGGCCCTCGCTGTCCGGATGCCGCCCAGACCTCCCTTCTGAGTCATCAGATGCTTTCTTTTGGCACTACTAGAAACCTATCAGTCTTCGCTGTTAGGTAAAAACGAACAGCAAAAGGCTCGGGGCGCTGGGCCCGCCAGGGGCGTCTCCTCGTCGCCGCGGCCAGCTCCGCCCCCCGAGGCTCTGGCCCGAGCCCGCCCCTGGGCAGGTCCGCCGGGGATCGACCCTGGACCCTGCAGCCCAACCGCGATCCTGGACCTCCCGCGCCAGCGGAGTCTCCAAAAGCGTTCTCTGGCATCCTGGGGCGCTCTCCTGGCCGCGGCCGGGTCCGCCACGAGCCTCGAGCCGTACGGCACCCCGGGGGAGGTCCAGGGGGGGGGGGCGGGGGGGGGGGGGGGGGGGGGGGGGGGGGGCGAGTCTGAGGGAGGGGCCCAGGTCTGCAACGTCGTGGTACTTTCCTGTGCGGGCCTCTCCTGTGCCTCGGCCTCCAGGAGACCGCTTCGGGTCACGGGGCCGTCAGAGCGACCCAGGACGGAAGACGGGAGTCGAGGCCTGTCCTCCATCCTGGAGCGCTCGACCCCTTTCCAGATCTCGGCGTTTCGTTGCAGACAGGACACGACCCCAGAGCTCTCGACCCGCTTGCAGCCGCGACATCGCGACGACGGCGATCAAGACGACGACCCTCCACGACGACGACGACGACGACCCTCAACGACGACACTCAACGATGACGACGATGACGACGACGACGACGACGACGACGACGACGACGACGACGACGACGACGACGACAATGACAATGACGGCGACGACGACGACGACGACGGCGACGGCGACGGCGACGGCGACGACGGCAACGACGACGACGACGACGACGACGACGACGACGACGACGACCCTCAACGACGACGACGAAGTCGACGACGTCGTCGACGACGACGACGACGACGACGACGACGACGACGAAGACAACGGCGGCGGCGCCGCCGCGCCGCGCGCTGGGCGCGCGCAGACGGCCTGCTGCCTCACCAGCCCGGAGATCGCGCGGGCCGCCAGGAGTCGGCGCGCGCCCCGGGCGGCGAAGCGCGGGCCCGGGCGGCGCCTCCGCCTCCGCCTCCTCTTCCTCCTCCTCCATCTCCTCTCCTCCATCCTCCTCCATCCTCCTCCATCCTCTCCATCTCCTCCATCTCCTCCTCCATCTCCTCCATTTCCTCCTCCATCTCCTCCTCCTCCTCCTCTTCCTCCTCCTCCTCCATCTCCTCCTCCATCTTCAAGGTTTTGAAGCGCAATTCTTCAAGGCGTATACAGTCGGGGCGCTGGAAGAAGGAACCCTTTTCGTTGGGTAGGGGTTCCGTGTTCCTCAACTGTTTCACAGTCTGCCCCACGTTTGCCTTGGGCTTTCGGAGGGAAATCGAAGGTGAACTCATGGAAAGAGGGGCCTCGTTCCTTATTCAGGGTTCCTTAGGTCAGCGCCCCGACTGTAGAAGTTTCAGGCGAGAGCAGGAGTCAAGTGCGAAGGGATCTCGCACGAGAGCGCGTTTCTTGGACGTCGAGAGCGCAACGCCCAGCGAGAGCACGATGCCTTGGCGAATTGTGAGGAAGTCCCCAGCGAGAGCGCGGTTTTGAATAGAAGTGCGAGGACGCGTCAGGCGGGGGCCGTTGTTGTTGTGACCGGGGGCCCAGGGGCTCAGTTCGAGGCTCAAGGTTTTTCTCGATGCAAGAACAGGGTGCGAGCCCCGGGTTGGCACTCCAATCGAAACATATCTATATATATATATATATATATATATATATATATATATGTATGTGGGCACCAGTCGGGGCACCAGCAATAATCATCCTTCAGAGCTGAGAGTTCAAGCTCAAATTTCAGCCACGGCGAGCCCCAAACGGTTGGTTCTGCGGACCTGTGTAATGCCATGCAATTAACGTGGTGCAAGGGGTGTGGTGCAAGCTGTGGGGCGCAAGCTGTACAGATGCTAGCTGTGTGGTGCAAGTTCCGTGCAAGCTACGTGGTGCAAAATATGTGATGCAAGCTACGTTGGGCGGCCACGGAGCGAGCACGTGCCGGATCGCCGATGCATCGGCGATGCATCGACGATGCGGCTCGAGTTGGGGCCTACTTTTCTCCACGCCGACGTCGCCGATGCATCGCCGACGTCGCCAGTGCATCGCCGATGTACCGGCGATGCGGCGAGATCCTCCGACCTCATCGACTCGGACCCCATCCAGGAGGCCTCCAGGACTGGAGGGGGCTTGGAGCGTGTTTTTCAGTCAGCTCAAGCAGGTCAACTTGCATGGGATGTTGCACCCACCCACCCCTCCGCCGCCTCGTGGAGCAATGCTGGGCCGAAAGGGCGTGCAAGGGGGCTTGACTGGCATGAAGCCCAGAGTTCCTTCAGGGCCTCGCCAGGCCCCCCCCCCTCCCCCTGCATGCAAGCAAACTCGCCAGAACCTACAGGAAAAAACCTTGCTCCTGGATGGGCTTGGTTGCCCACTGGGTGCGCCACCTAGGCTGGAGGCCTTCACGTCTTCCCCCCCTGGCTGAGCTCCAGGAGCTTTGGAGGACTGCTCTGCCCGGCCCGACGCCCCCCCCCACCACCACCACCACGCACGCGGGCCACGGTTAAGTCGGGCGTGCCCCTCTACAGGAGGCAGATTCGAGAATAGCTTCACAAATAGTCTGGGGACGAATCTTTCGTTATTGTGTTGACGATTGTTGCTTCTGTTCTGACTATTTGTTATTTCGTCTTCCCAAATCCGCCTGCAGAGGGACATGCCCGACCTAAAGCCACAGTGCCCCCCCCCCCCCGGCCGAGGACCCGCCTGCTGGAGCAGCGGGGGGCTTCCGAGGGGCTGCCAGGGGTGCTGGCGGAGAAGAGACCGCACGCGCCCGGGGCTCGGCGGCAGCGGGCGGGAGGTGCGGGCGTCGCTCGGGCGCCTGGATTTGGTGCTCTCTTGCGCGTTTCCTCACGGGCCCACTCGTGCCTCCTCCTCCTCCTCCTCCTCCTCCTCCTCCTCCTCCTCCTCCTCCTTCTCCTCCTCCTCATCATCATCATCATCATAATCATCATCATCCTCCCTCTCCTCCTCCTCCTCCGCGTGGATTTGGCGCTCCTTTGCGCGCTTCCTCACGGACCCGCTCGCGCCACCTCGGACCCATGCAAGCCGCTGACTGGAGCTGTGTAGGGGAACAAACAATGACATAAACATAAAAACTCGGAGGTCCGCGTGGATTCCTCGGATCGGCGCTGGGACCTCCTGGCGGCGCCTCCGGCGCCGCCCCTGG
>CAUYUJ010001436.1:0-75000 GCA_963575745.1 Prorocentrum cordatum | reverse complement strand
GAGACAGGCTGAGGCTGAGGCTGAGGCAAGCCGAGGCAGGCTGAGGCTGAGGCTGAGGCTGAGGCTCAGGCAGGCTGAGGCTGAGGCAGGCTGAGGCTGAGGCTGAGGCAGGCTGAGGCTGAGGCCGAGGCAGGCTGAGGCTGAGGCTGAGGCAAGCCGAGGCAGGCTGAGGCTGAGGCTGAAACTGAGGCAGGCTGGGGCATCCGTAGGAACCCTTAGGAATCCTTAGGAATCCCTAGGAATCCTTAGGAATCCGTAGGCATAGTTGAGCATCCTCAGGAATCATCCTATGAATCCTTAGGAATCCCTAGGAATCAGGATTCCTAAGGATTCCGAAGGTTTCCTAAAGATTCCTATGGATTCCTAAGGATGCCTAAGGATGCCTGAGGAATCCCTAGGAATCCTTAGGATTCCATTGGATCCTAAGGCCGTTGCCACTGCGACTGTCATTGCGAATGCGACTGCGACTGCGAGAACAGCAGAATTCTACAACTGGATTCTCACCTGAATCGTAAGGGGAATGCTTCCAGGTATGCTTATACACATCGCTGTTAGGTTGCTTTGCCGGGATAATTTTTGTTTCGCCGAGGAGAGCCAGGAAGTGCCACAGGCAATTGAAGAGAGGAGGAGGAGGAGGACGACGACGACGACGACGGCGAGGACGAGGACGAAGACGAGGAGGAGGAAGGGGAATAGGAGAGAGGAGAAGGAGGCGAAGAGGAGCATCCGCATGTTTGAGTGTTTGGGGCTTCGCTGTTGGACACCACACGCCTGCAGAGGCTTCGCGCATCTTCTGTAGACCCCCGTGGTCTCGGGAGAGGGAGCGGTGGAGAAGGAGGAGGAGCAGCAGCAGCAGGGACGAAGGAGGAGGAGGAGGGGGAGGAGGAGGACAAGGTGAAGAAGCAGACGGAGGAAGAAGAGGAAGATGATGAGCTGAAGGGTGGGGTCACGAGGAGGAGACACTGGGGCCAAGCGTGCACGCGAACGCGTGCAGGCTTGTGATCATACATGACTGTGCGCGATCCCGTGCACACAAGCACAAGTACGTGTTGATAAGTTGCATTCGGCCCTTGTGTCTCCCCTCCAGATCTCGGGTGCTGTCGCACATGGGAAATGAAGTAATACTGTAGCGCCCCACGGAAATCCTACTGCACACCGCCAGATGTGGAATCATCATCATCATCATCATCATCATCATCATCATCATCATCATCATCATCATCATCATCAGTATCATCATCATCATCATCATCATCAGCATCATCATCGTCATCATCATCGTCATCGTCATCGTCATCGTCATCATCATCGTCATCATCATCATCGTCATCATTCCGTAGCCATTTTGGCTCAAGGTGCAAGGGGTGCGCGCACGGGAACACCAGTGGCAGCCTGACGCTCATTCGCACCGTCGCCTCCCCAGACCACCCGAACCCGACCTCGTGCCTGGCCCGCGGCCCAATTATTTAGGGAAACCAGAACTTTCCACCGCCGACCGATGGCGCTGCTGCTGAGCCCCGCCGCCGTGCCCCCGTTGGCCGCGGGGCGGCCCGGCAGCTCCGCCGCGCCTCTGCCAGCGCGCGAGGCGGCCGCGCCGACGCCGCGCCCCGGGGGAGCCCAGGCGCCCGCGGCGGCACTGCCGCCCGCCGCCGCCGCGCTCGCCGGGGCCGCGCTGCTGCTGAGGCGGAGGGCGCCTTGAAGGCCGCAGAAGGCGCCCGCACGGGTGGTGCTCTTTGATGGGCCTGTTTTCCACCACCACCACCACCATAAGTTGGAGGGGGGGAGGAGGAGGAGGAGGAGGAGGAGGAGGAGGAGGAGGAGGAGGAGGAGGAGGAGGACGGAGAGGAGGAGGAGGGAGAGGAGGAGGAGGAGGAGGAGGAGGAGGCCCCCCTCCCCCTCCAACTTATGGTGGTGGTGGTGGAAAACAAGCCCATCACTCTTGGTGCGGGCCGCCAGAGGCAGCACGGAGGACGAGTCCGAGAACGAAGCTCCGCCAGCGACGAAGCGTTCGGTGTCCCCGCTGGCGCCCCTGGCGCCGGCGGCCAAGGCGGAGACGGTGAGGTGGAACGAGCCGAGAGGTGACGAAGCCCCTGGGGCTGATGACGGACATTCCGAAGGTGCCTGCTGGGAAGCCCTCCTCGAAGGAGTTGCGCCTGCTTAGGCACGTGTTCGAGACCGCCACCAAGGGCGACCCCGCGTCCGTGCGCAACGCCACAGAATCGTAGGGTACAGATGCGCTGGGACCCACCAGCCAGTGGCTCAAGATCGCGGGGGACGTGAAGACTCTTGTCCTCACTAACGCGGTGGGGGCGGCCCACCCGAGGGGAGCAATCTTGGAGGTTGGCTGCTACTGCGGCTATTCTTCCTTGCGCATGGCTGCGGCGGCCCCCAAAGGCCACATCTGCACGCTGGAGGTGGACCCCGTGCACGTCATCGTATCTAGGAACGTCCACCTGTTCGGTGGCATCAGCGACCGCGTCGACGTCTGAACCGGCCACAGCAAGGACTTCGTCGCGCGGATAGAGGGGCGCTACGGCGGTCCCGGCATGTTCAAGCTCGGCGCCGTCTTCTTCGACCAGAAAGGATCTCGTTACGACGAGGACCTTTTGTGAATTTGGAGAAGCACGGGATGATGCTCCCAGGGGCCTTGGTGGTCGCAGACAATGTGCTGAAACCGGGAGCGCCCATCTGGTGCTGGCGCCTTTTCAAGGGCGTCAATTACTTCAGCCAGATTGTCAGCATGAACGAGTTCGCAATGCCCTCGGAGGATTGGATGACCCTCTGCGTCCGCCGCACGGAGATGCCCCCCCGTGCAGAGGCAGGAGTGGCCCAGGAAGCCCCTCACCGAGGAAGACCTGGCGAACATGGGTGACGAGACCAACCCGCTGGGGCAGAGGTTGCCGATGGAGGGCTTGCCCGTGCCCACCCAGGAGATGAAAACCATGAACTGGGAGTGCGACCGGGTCCGAGAGAGGGCATTCTCAGCTGTGCGCAGCGTGACGTTCCAGGAGTGGTCGGAGTTCGCCGCCGACCTGAAAAAGAAGATGGCCGATCATGACATCGTGGTGACTGTGGACGCGACGACCGCTACTGGGTAAGGCTCTTGCTGTAGGCGAAGCTGCAGGGAAAGCGACTAATCTGGCATGGCTGGCGTTGGCAAAAATCATCATCGTCATCATCATCATCAGCATCAACAACAACATCATCATCACACGTTTCGTTCCGCTGTGTCGCATTTCTACTGAGCCCGTCCACTTGTTCCAATACCTTCCGTCTATCCCCTCCTTGCTCCTTGCCCCTTCCTTTCCCCTGGCCCCTCCCTCTTACTTTCGTCGTCTCCTCCTCCTTCGACCTTCTCCCCCACCTCGTCTCGATGTCCACCCTCTCCCCTCTCGCCATTGCGCCCTCAGCCGCTTCCCTCGTTCAACGTCCGCCCCCGCCGACCCCGCCCGATGCTGGGCCCCTCGCTTTGCCCTCGGCCGGGCCCGCCCTCTCGTCGCGCCCACGCGCGGCGCAGCGCGGTGGGCCCGCCACCGCTGCGCCAGACTCGCTGCACTCGCCAGGAGCTGCCCGCCGCGGCCCTCGGCCCTCGGCCCTGCGCCCGACGACCTCCGCGCGCGCGCGCGGGGGGAACCTGGGATGCCGGTCCGTTCCTGCGGGCGCGAGCGCCGCCGACCCAGGCCGTTGCGGACGGAGGCGGGGAGGGGCGACGCCCTCCTCGCAGGGCTCTCATTTCGACCCCTCCGGCTCGAGTCGATGCTGGGCCCCGATCGATCACGATCCGGTTCGATTTCGGATTCCGAGTCGGAGTCCGGTGCCTCAATGGAAGCCTTACTGTCTCGCCGATTTCCGCCGATTCCACTTCTTCCGACTTGGCTGCCGATTTCTGTCGTCGTCGTCCCTCTGCAGGGTCGGCGCCGATCCGACTTGTCGATTCGAGGTCGGGCTCTCCCGTCCTCGCCTGCCGCGGCTGCGGCGCGCGCCCGGGGCGGTCACAGAGCCCTCGCCCCGCCGCGGCGGAGCCGGGTGTAGTGGGCCCGGCGGGCGGGGTGCGGCGCGCCTCTTTGCGCGACCCCCGCGGCGCGCTCGCTCCGCAGCGTGCTCGCGGCCTCGCCGAGAAGAGTGCACACGTCCGGGAGACGCCAAGGACACGCCGAGGGTGCTCGGCCTCGAACGCCCGTGCCGCCGCCACGTCGAGGCGGCGTGGCCCCGTGCCGCGTCTGCCCTGCAGGCGTGGGGGGTGGGGGGCCTGGCCTCGCGGTGCGCGCGCTGCACCCGCTCACCATCGGAGAACAGTCCTCGGGTGGGAGGCCCGCGCATCCACGCGCGCTGGCGCGCAAGCACCGGAGGCACGGAGGCACGCGCAAGCGCGTGCCATCGGGAGCGCAGGCGCTCCACCACGCAGGCGAGCGCGCAGAGCCGGCCCACCGCACGCGGGGGCAAGCAGCGCGCAGCGGCCGTGCGCGCAGGCAGAGCGCATCACCTCGGCCACAGCAAGGCATGTGCTGCCCGATCGGTGGAGGCCCTGCGCGGCGGTCCCGCCAAGCCCCCCGCGGCCACGGCTTCATGGACGACGACGACGACGACGACGACGAGGACGACGACGACGACGACGACGACGACGACGACGACGACGACGACGACGACGACGACGGCGGCGGGTGTGGCGCTGGTGGCGACGGCGACGACGACGACGACGACGACAGACGACGGACTACTGCCGACGCACGACCGACGACCGACGACCCACGACTGACCCCAAGATCTCTCCCTGCAGTGCGTTCTGGCCAGCCCTTCGAGGGGGGGCCCGGCCGCGGCAGCGAGGGCGCCCGAGGGAGGCCCGCAGAGGGCCGAAGGAGCACCCAATGCCTCGACCCTCGGCCACGGCGACGGCGGTCGTCGAGCTTCGACCCAAAGGGCACTATCAAACCTCGAGGTGCTCGAGCCTCGTGGTCCTCGGGCGTCGGTCCTCGACTCTCGGCCGCGGCGACGGCGGTGGCGCCCGGGCGCACGCGCGCCAGGGCCGCCACATCTCGCGCACGGGCCTGAGGGGCCTGCCGCAGCTGCCCTGGACCTTCGGGTCCGACCGCAGGAACACCATCGTCGTAGGACGGCGCGGGCCTCCTCTCTTTTTTTCAGGAGGGCAAGGACACGCAGGCAGCAAGAGTCGTCGGCTCCCCGGAAAAGCATGGAGAAGGTGGGAGGCGGAGGGGGAGACGAGAGTCCAGAGAGCGTGGGAAAAGACAGGGGATGTTGGCATGTTTGCACATTTGCTTGTGCGTCCTTGGGCCCTTCCCTGCTTCGCTGGGGCCCGGGGGCGCTCGAACTCCGAGGATCCGGGTCTTTGCCTGTTCCGTTCGCCCGCCTGGGGCCTCGGAGGGGCGTTTCATCGCCACGGCGGACTCCGTCTCGAGATTATGATCGGGACGCACCTCTGGCGAGAACCGGAGGTCGATTCAAGGAGGAGGAGGAGGAGGAGGAGGAGGAGAAGGAGGAGGAGGAGGATCAAGGTTCGAGGAGCCAGGTTTTGGTCGGTTTCGGCTCCCAGGGGCCTGTTTTGGATCCCGGGGCCAGTCCAAGTCTATCCAGGGTGAGAAGCCGGACAGAATGAACCTTGGAAGGAGAACGAACCTTGGGAGTGGTCGGGGGACAGAGTCTGAACGGAATGACGTCGGGGAGGAGGGAAATACAGATACGTACAGAGTTGTCAACGATGCAGGCAGCCAAACTCCAAACCTAGGTGAAGCACAAAGAACATAGAATAGTTCGGCAAACGAGAGAAGCTGAGAGAGAGAGAGATACAGTGTTTATATATATATATATATCTTGAGAGAGAGAGAGATGGAGAAGCCAGTCCACCCCCGTCCAACATGATGACATCAAAGGTCCCCCCTCCGGTGGCACCACGGATTTACAATCCCACGATGTGGAATAATTCATTCCCGCATGCATCGCGATCTACAAGCCCACGAGGAGAGACAACTCGTTGTTTTCGTCTTTTCACAGACATACGGTCCAATGACAATTATTTGGGATACTGGATTCCCACATGCTACCACACAGTGCTAAGCACAGACTTGCATAGTATTTGAGCCCGTTATTGTTCTAGGCCATGTGGTGGACCACCTTCCGCGGGTGGTGAAAGTGTCAGGCACAGCATCTACAGCGACATCCGCTCTCAACGGACTGCGCGCTGGCTCGAGCGGGGGCGCTCGATGTGGGATGTCATCCATAGGGAAGCTCCAGCCAGTCGGTCAAAAAGTCGACGCCGCAGTACTTCAGAGAGTATTTGAGCCGACCCTGTCTTGTGGTCTGGGTGGATGCCCTCACTGCAGCGGTTACTCTTGGAGTGGGCGTGAGGGAAGGGAGAGGAGAATACCCAGTTGCACTGATGATTGGTGCGAAGGCCTTCTGTCAAGTGGCCGCACCTGTCGCAGAGCAACCCCCTCCAGGGAAATCCGTGAGATAGAGGCTGTGATTTTCATGCTATTGCAAGACATCCGTGGGCCGCCAGTTCAGCCCCAAGCGTCTCCTCCCTTGCGCTCGTCTCCCTCGCCTCTCTTCTGCTGCTCGCGACTCGCTGCTGCACTATGGCGCCGTCTCAATACAGACGAGCGTCGATACGAACGTGACCTTCTTCAGTATAACTACGAGTTTCGTTGGCATCGTACGATAGACGTGTTTGCACCGTGAGACATTGGTGCGGGTGCGCGCTGCAGCGGGAAACAGATGGCCCCGAAGCAAGGTCCACCCTTCATGGGGCTCCTGCGGCTGCCACACAGTGTATCCCCGGTGATCGGCACCACCAGCACCACCACATTCAGCTGCTGCTCCTCCTCCTCCCATCGCGCACGCTGTGCATTATGAGACAGCCGACGTGCAGTCGCTCCCGCAAAGCGGCGAGTTCAGGCTGGCATTGTCTTTTGCCCCCACGCGCTCCGGCGTATGGCAGTTCGTTCGTTCGTTCGTCGCCGCCGTCAACCACTGCGTTTGCCCCGCAGCACCGCATCGGCCAGCGGGGGGTGCTCGGGCGGCGGCGCCCTCCAAGCGGAGCTCGGCGACCGGCGCGGGGCGATGGCGACCCCGGCGCGCCTGGAGCCCCCGGGGGGGCCCGCAGGGCCCCCCCGTGAGCCCGCGGGGGCGGAGCCCGCGCCGCAGGGCCGCCACGTGGGCGGCCGCTCCCCGCCCGAGCAGGCCCAGGCCTCCCGAGCGGGGCCAGAGCAGATGGGGCCAGCGCGTCGCGCCCGCAGCGCCGATGCGTCGGTGATGCGGCGCGAGCGAGAGCCTCCTCCTCCTCCTCCTCCTCCTCCTCCTCCTCCTCCTCCTCCTCCTCCTCCTCCTCCTCCCTATGCTCTCGACTAGACGTAAGAGTGACCTTGCGCCGGAGTGGCCTTTGGTGCGGGCCCGCTGGGGCCCCCCGATCGTTGCATACGATGCGATGGCAGCGGCCTGCGCCCGCGGGTTTGGCCCCCTCGCGACCCCCCAGAGTTGCGCACCAAAGGTCACCTTTGCCTAGGGTCACTCTTCCGTGCAGCCGAGCCAGTGCCAGATCCTCTCCGCGCACTCATCGCCGATGCGATGAGATCATCCGATCCCATCTGCGGCAGGTGCGCGGCGCGCCCGCGCGGCGGCGGCGCCAGCGCGGGAGTTGAAGGTTGGAGGCCCCCAGCGGCCCGAGCCAGGCCGATCTTGAACGATCTTGGCCGCCAGAGACGGAAGATCCCCGAGGTTGAACCGCGGTGCCGGGAGCCAACGACCACGTTCGGCTGCGCGTGAGAGTGGCCCTTCGCTGGAGTGACCTGTGGTGCGGGCCCACAGGGGTGCCCCAGGCATCGACTCGCGCGCTCAGCTTTGGCCCCCGGCGGCTCTGGTGCCGCGCACCGCAGGGCAATTCTTGCCGAGGGCCGCTCGTGCGCACAGCCGACGCGTCGCCGCGGCAGGAGCCGGCCGCACTCTGGCCCTCTTGGGGGGGCCTCGAGCAGGGATGCCCCGCGGCCGAGGGAGGGCACCCCGCGCCAGCGGCCAGCCCCGACGAAGCCCTCGACGGCGGCTTCGTCCTCGTGGACCAGGTGCGCGTCGTCTTCGTGGCGCCCGACGGGACCGAGAGCGGCCTCGCGACGTTCCCGGGCACGCCCGACTACGGCACCCTGGGGCGGCAGGATCGGGACGAGCGAAACGGGTACGGAAAGAATGGGTACAAAGACCGGCAGCATTTCTTGCTCATTCTGAAAAGGACTCGCTGTCGGTGTCGCCGCGAACGATGTTCATTTGAGACAGAAGGCCGCCTGCCCAAGAGCGGCCGTTGTCGGTTTGAGACTATGTGTGCTGTTGGGAATGTACCCATATTTTCCGTACACATTTCGGGCGTCCAAGTATACATGCCTCCGCGAAATTTAGCGCAGTGTTTTCCCGCGCCGTGTCGGCGCTCCAGGAACCCCAAAGTTCAACGTTGATGCCAGAAGACGTGATTTCAAATTCTCCGTCGGCGTCCGCGGACCGTGCCGCGCGCGCAACTGAAAATTGGGACTGCTGGGATGACCGTGGGGGGTTCTAAGAGGATAGGGTGGTTACAAGTGGATGCCGAGGTGGGTTATATCTGGCCCAACCTGGCTTACAAGTGGGTTCCAAGAACCCCGAGTGGCTTATGGGGGTAGTTAACTCCGCTAAGTGGGCGGAGCCCACTTAGCCCAGATCGTTAACCCCCTACGTGGGGCATGTGTAGCCCATTTATAAGCCAGGTTGGGCCAGATATAATTAATCCACCTTGGTATCCATTTGGAACCCCCTATCCGCTCAGAACCCCCCACGGTCATCCCAGTGGGGGCCAGGGGGGAGTCGGCAAAATGTGCGTGGGGTTCCGCGGAGGGTTGCAGGTCACACGCCTCGGCAACGCATCGCCGAGTTCCCCCTCCCCGCCCCTGCGCGGGTTCCCCCCCCCCCGACCGTTGCCCCTCAGGTGGGGCCCCCCGTGGGCGTCCGAGCCCCGCCGTCCTCGGGATGCTCTGGCGCAGCCCGCCGTTGCGCGGGCAGCTCGCCGCCCGGGGCGCCGTGGCCAGCGCGTTCCCCGCATTCGCCCCCCCTCGGCCACGCGCAGCAGGGGGGGGGGGGGGCAGGGGGGAGGGGGCAAGGCTTCCTGGGAAGCCCCCCTGCTTCTCAGAAGGCGCGGGCCTTCTCCGTAGGTGCAGGGCCCGCGCCTCTGAGAAGCAGCCTCCCTGGAAGAAGCCTCACCCTCTCCCCCCACCCCCCTCGTGCGCGCCGCCAGACGACTTCCGACGATGTGATCTGGTCCGGTCCCGAGGAGGAGGAAGAGGAGGAGGAGGAGGGGGAGCGGGAGGGGGAGGAGGAGGGGGAGAGGGAGGGGGCGGGGGCAGCCTGATGTCAGGACTCGCACCCCCCCCCCTCAGAGCGCCGCCAGCGTCGACTGCATTCACTCCCGCGCCGCTCGGGCCAGAATCTCGGGTCCCGGACATGCTCGCGTCGTGAACAGGTCACGACGGGAGCTGTTCGCCCCATCTCGGCCTCCAGGGACCCTCGCTGGGCCGCGGGGGGCCGTCGAACGACGGCTCGGGATATGAGCAGCTGGCCCCGGGGGCAACAGGTCGAGGCTTGACTTCCAGGGTGCCCCGCGTCAACAGAGGCAGGACGTCGGATCCCCGGGTCCTGGGCGCCGATCCTCGAGGTCGTCGGGCTCCTCGAGGCCTCGACGCGCGCGTGCCCTTGTGGCCCCTCGCCAGGCATGCTGTGGAGGGCCGCCAGGGAGTGCGCGGGCGGGCGGCGCCGGGTGGTGATCTCCATGGACGGGGTGCGCCTCTGCAACGGGAACACGAGGCCTACGGGGGAGGGGCGAGGATTGAGGCTCGAGGATCGAGGATCGAACATCTATGCTTTTCGGATCGCTCGCAGCTCTCAGGGGGGCGCTCTCGCGGCCACGGCTGGCCTTCCCCACTGGAAGTTCTGGCCAGTCAGGCGCCCCGGGGCGGGTCCAGGGGGAACTTGTCACCCCCCGAGCCCAGACCCCCGCCTCCTTCTCCTCCTCCTCCTCCTCCTCCTCCTCCTGCTCCTCTTGAGGGCCTCTTGAGCCGTCTTGGGGCCATCTTGGAGGCCTGTCGGGTTGTCTGAGGCTGCCGGAGGTCAGGAATGGCGAGAGCACCAAAACCAGCTGAAAGCGCGCACACACAGAGTGCCGTCCTGGAGACCATCTTGGGCTATCTCAGCCATGTTGAAGGCCATATCGGATCTGATTGGGGCCCTCTTGGGAGCTTCTTGGGGCCATTGGTGGCCTTCGGGGCCGTCTGAGGCTGCCGGAAGCCCCACATGGCGAGAGCGTCAAAATCAGTGTGCAGGATAAACAAGACAATAACAAAAAAGAAACTCCTGCGGGAGGACCCCACATGAGAATATGTTCAGCTTGCCCCTCGTTTTTTCCTTTTCGCCTTGGTGGAGGCCTTCCTTCCGCCCTCTGTTGCACCTCCTCCTCCTCCTCCTCCTTCTCCTCCTCCTCCTCTTCCTTCTCCTCCTCCTCCTCCTAATCCTCCTCCTCCGTCCCCTCCTCCTTCTCGGCCTCTCGTTCCATGTCTTCTCCTCCTTCTCCTCCTTCTCCTCCTCCTCCTCTTCATCCTGTTTCTCCTGCTCCTCCTTGTCGTCCTCTACCTCTTCCTCAGTCTGCCTCTCCTCATCTCCATCCCGCCTGTTCTCCTCATGCACATGTCCTTCCTTCTGGCCGGGGCACGCATGTCGATGTTACTCGGCACGCACGCATGACCCGCTCGGATTACAAACATGAAGTGCGGGTCCCATAGGGAGGGGGCGCCCGCCTGAGACTTCCTCGCAGTTATTTCACAAACGAGGCCCCCGCTCAAAACATCCTCACGATTTGACCGCTCGGGCAGCTCAAGTGGTATGCCTGGTAGCTGTTTCCGATGGACTGCTCGGATTCGAACATGAAGTGCGGGCCCCATAGGGAGGGGGCACCCGCCTGAGATTCCATCGCAAGTCGCTAGCCAACGAGGCCCCAGCTCGAGACATCCTCACGATTTGTCTCCTAGGGTGCTCAAATGTCATGCCTGGCAAGTAGGTGATTCCGATGACCCGTTCGGATTACCAACACGAATTGTGGGCCCCGTAGGGAGGGGGCGCCCGCCTGAGACTTCCTCGCAAGTCACTCACAAGCGAGGCTCCCGCTCAAAACATCCTTAGGATTTGCCCCCTTGGAGCACTCAAGCGCGATGCCTTGTAGGTGATTCCGATGACCCGCTCGGATTCGAACATGAAGTGCGGGCCCCATAGGGGGGGGGGGGGCTTCCGCTCGAGACTTCCTCAAGGTGAATACGTGAGTGTGTGAGTGTGAGTGGACGTATGATGATGGCAATGATGATGGTGGTGATGATGAGGTGTGTGCGCGTGGGCGGGTGTGGTCTTGCGCGGGGTGCCCATGTGGAGAACGATGGTGGTGCTGCTGTTGCTGCTGCTGGTGATGATGATGGTGATGCGGATCATGATCATGATCATGATCATGATCATGAGTGCGTGGTTGTGTGGGTGTGTGAGTGGGGAAGGGGGAGGAGGAGGAGGAGGAGGAGGAGGAGGAGGAGGAGGAGGAGGATGAGCAGGAGGAGATTCTGCGCAGGGGGGGCACAGAGCAAACAAAAACAGCACCTTAGATGTGGGGAACATGCACCAACACACAATAACAAACTAGCCAACCCATAGACAAACTAAAACAATTGGGGATCATAACACAAAGGCACATGTCATCAACAAAAGCACACAACATCGAACGGACACAGCAGCAACAGCAGCAGCAACAACAACAGCAGCAGCAGCAACAGCAGCAGCAACAAGCACAAATCGACAACCAAAAATAACCAGCATGTTACACATGTCAAGAAGTACAACAAATCAACTCAGCAATGAAGAATTGACACTGCACGCGCAGACAAACAACGTAACATATTAAGCAACGCAAGATACTCAAAAAAGCATTCGACACAAACCAAAAACCCAACACGGTACCTATATGTATATATACACACACGCACGCGCACGCACACGCGTTCCCCGCCCCGGAAGGGCAACCGTCTCGCCTCATGCAACTTCATCCCCAGCGACATCTGCACCGCTGCCATCCCCGCCAGCGTCCTCATCATCATCACCAGCATGTTGCCATTCGTGCTGTCGCCCTGTTCACCACGATGTTGATCATTACGTTAGTTCTGATTAGGCCAAAGACGCAACAGAGAGATGAAAGCAGAACCTTCCCACTAGCCCAAAGGCGCAACAAAAAGATGAAAGCAGAGCCTTCCCCTGTCTACAGTCGGGGCCCTGAAGAAGGAACCCTTTTTGTTGGGGAGGGGCTCCGTGTTTCCTAGTTGCTTTACAGTGCTCCTTGGGTTTTCCTGGGGTTTTCCATGGAACATCGGAGTTAACTTATGGGAAAAAGGGGCCTCGTTCCTTATTTATCGTTCCTTAGGTCAACGCCCCGATTGTATTTGGGCCCTCCAGGGGCGTCTTGGAAGCCTTGCCGGCCGTCCTTAGAACATCTCGGACCGTCGTGGGGGCCCCCGCGGGCAGACCCGAAGGCCCTTGTGGAGGCCCTCTTCGCCCGTGGAGCCGTTTTGGGTCTCCCCGGCGGCCCGGGGGCCCGGGATTCCCCAGATTCACGAGGGTGCATTGCTTTTTAAAATAATATTCCCTGTGCATATATATATATATATACACAATGTGCACACATATACACATATACACACATACACCTACACACAGACTTACACACATGCATCCATACACACACGTACACACGCACGATCCATGAGGGCCTTCAGAATGATCGAACCAAGACCTCATTCAATGCAGGTTCCTCATGTAGACCTCAACAAACTCGAGGCTTCTCGAGGCGTCCAGAGGTCCCCCGAGATATCCGTAGGCGCAAACATGGTAGAGCACATTCAAAGGCAAAATACACTCGCCCTCATCATTGTCATCATCTTCGTCATCATATCATATTGTATCCATCATCGCCCCATTACCCTCTCTTAGAATCGTGTTCCTCCGCGCCCACTTTCCTTTATCATCATCACCGTCATCATCGTCATCATCATCAGCTGCATCATGTTCCTCATCATCTTTATCAACATCCTCTCATCGTCCTCCTTCCTCTCTTCCTCCCCGATAAAACTCCATTCAAAATCGGTTCTTGGACCCCTCCTGAGTGCCACCCTGGCCAGTTTCTCACCCCAGGTAGTTTCCTGACGGCCCCCGGGCGTCCAAAGCGGGCCCCAAGGGCGCAGAGAAGCCCAAAGGAATGTACCCTGAATCCTCCCTCGATCCCCCCCTCCCCCTCGAGAGCACCCAACGACATTGGTTGCCGATCAATGGACCACACACGCCGCGGCTTGCTTGAGAACTTCTTCGGGCCAGGTGAGCGCCGACACCACGGTGCAGGGGCCCCGACCCTCGGGGAGGAGGAGGAGGAGGAGGAGGAGGAGGAGGAGGGGGGGGGGGAGGAGGAGGGAGGAGGAGGAGGAGGGGAGGAGAGGAGGAGGAGGAGGAGGAGGAGGGAGGAGGAGGAGGGTGCCGACCCTCCACAGGGCCCCGCTCCCTCGGAGCTGCGCGCCTCGCTCCGCCTCGCCCTCCTCCTCCTCCTCGAGGCCTCGACGCCCCCCCCCTCCGAAGGCGGCTGCTCGAGAGCGCCACCCCCTCGAGGCCTCGAGGCCTCGAGCCCCCCCCCCTCCGAAGGCCTCGAGCCCCCCCCCCTCCGAAGGCAGCTGCTCGAGAGCGCCACCCTCGGCTGGGGCGAGGCCGGGCACCCCGGCCTCGCCAGCGTGATCCTGGACCTGGCCCCCGAGGGCGAGGACCGCGCCGCGCCCGCCCGGCCCGCAGCGCGCGTCTCGGACACCTCCCGCGGGCTGGGCCGAGCGGAAGGGGGGGGATAGGGGAAAGGGTGGTTACGAGATCTGCTGCATGCAGCTGGTTTCGGCCCCGCCGCCGGGCCCGTTCCTCGATACATGGGCGCCTGGAGGCGCTGGGAAGATCAGCTGCGCGAGCTGAGTCTCTACCCTACCCTTTGCTATCCCCTCCTTTCGTTACCCCCGATCGGTGGCTTCTTGCTCGGGCGCATCGTCGGCAGTTTTCGTTGGGGGTGGCAGCTCGGATGCCCCATCGGAGGCTTCCGGGGGGTGTTCCTCGGCACCCGGTGGCTCTTCGGGGGTGCGTGCCGATGGCTTCTCTCGGAACCTTCGCCAGACATCTCATGGCGCCAACATCGCAGAGCGGATTTCGTTCGAAAAACGATGGGATGGGCCGGGGGTGTCCTGGGGAATGTCGTTCGGGATTTCGAGGTGAATTTCGTGCGGATGTTTTGTGGCCAGGAACGAAGGCTCAGAAAGATCCACGCGAAATTCCTTTCGTTTTTCACTCGCCGTTTCGGGGTTTTGCACTGGCAGACAGCCACGCAACAATCCGCTGCAGCACGTCTGCAGGGTCGCTGCAGTGAGACACCGGACGCCCTGCGAACAAAAATCGGAGCGGCAGGTCTGTCGCCATGTCTGCCTCTGGAGGCCAGTGTCGGGCCTCGGGGCCGTCAGTCCCTAAGGGCTTGTCGACTTTTCGCCAATCGACTTGTGAGAATCGAGCCAGATAAGCCCAGGTAAGTGCAGATAAATCGAGGTAAATCCAGGTCAATCCAGGTAAATCTAGATAAATCTTGGTAAATCCAGGCAAATCCAGAGATCTCCAGGGAAAGTTCGAGCACTTCGCGGCCGCTCCAGCGCGAGTCGAAGGACGGCAGAAGTCGTTAAGCCTTTAACGAGTCAGGAAACGGTTCGGGACGAGATTCTGGCCCCGGGGGGGAGGGGGTCGAGATGTCCAGGGGCCCCCGCGCCCCCAGGAGAATCGGCACGCGGGATGTCTGCGGAGGGCCCTCCTCGATGCTTTTTGTTCGGAGGCGCGCGGGACATGTTCGGAAGCGTTCGGAAGACATGTCGGATGATTTCCGCGGTTTCGCCCGCCCTTCGGAGGTGTGTCGACAGCTTTCGGAGGCTTCAGATAATTGCTGGTGTGTGGGCTTCCAGAGGCCTTTGATGGCTGCTGGCGGCTTTGGGATGCTCGCGGACGTTGTTCGGTCTGTATAAGATGTTTCTGGAGATTCTCGGATGTTTTCGGATGTGTTCCACGGGTGTTCGGATGTCTCCGAGCTTCAGTTGGTGATGTTCTCATGATGTGTGCTCGAGGCCTGGACCTGAAGGGTCGAGACTGGGCAGACTGGACCTGGTGTTGACTGGATTTGATGTGGCAATTGTTTTCGGGGCTCGCGGATATAGGAGTTCCAGAACCCCCATCGCGTCGTGATGAAGTCAATTGGAGGTTTGTGGAAACGTTCGCCGCCACTGACGCCCTTACTGGGCCCCGAGGCCGGCAAAATACCGGCTCAAGCTTAACAGCTCTTCTCAGGGAAGAAGTCCAGATGTCAGGGAAGAAGTCCAGATGTCCCATCTTCCGCTTCAGAAGCGGAACACCCCAGAACAAAAAACACGACGCCGGGGGTCTGGGGATACAGGTTTGTGGTGTTTCCTCTGATGTGTCACTGGCGCCCTGAATATCCAGGAGCATCTATAGATCTCCGCAGGGGATTCCCTAGGCTTCTGCTTCCCTCTGTTGTTGCTCAAGCTTTGTGGGAAGAGCACAAGAGTTTCTGTTGTCTTCGGATGCCATGAGTAATCGAGACGGTGGGGGGTCCACCGTCTTGGGCCCCTGGCTCGGTTCGGTCTCCAGGGCACTCCAGAAGCTCCCAGGGATGCAAAACCTGCTCCGCTGAGGGGGTTGAGAGCTTCGGCGGCCCGCGACTCGAAGAAATCGGGTCCCTGCAGGCTTTCTGGGCTTTCGGTACTTCGTTTGGCGGTTTTCCGAGGTCGGGATCCCTTCCAACAGCTGGATCTCGACGGTGGATTCAAAAGCGGCGGGACGGATGCCCCGATCGGCCCTCGGTGTTCCAGAATGTGGCCCCGAAGCCTGACACCTGGGTGTCGTGAAGCAATCACAGCGGCCCTTCACCCCGTCTTTCACCACCCACCAAACCACCCCAACCCAACCCGAAGGCTCAGATTTACCCTCGATTTCCAGTGGGGGGGGGTTCGGGAAACATCGAAAAAACACATGTGGAACCCTTACCCCCCCCAACCCGAAATTCGGGTCTTCGGGTTGGGTTGGGGTGGTCTGGTAGGTAGTCAGTCTTGTGCCTCAGGAACTTCCGCGGATCGGCGCTGCTCGGCAAGTTCGGCACAGAGACGGGGTCCAGGGCTCCTGTCGCGAATTCTGCCCCACGGCGCCGGAGTTTTCTCGCGGCGCCATGGTGCCCAGGTAGCCAGGACCCCGGGTTAGGGAGCCGGTTAACTAGTGACTGGGCCCCGAAGCCCAAAATGTTGCAAAGACTCCCTAGACCAAGTCTGCCGCAGCTGGTGTCTCTTCCGGCAAGGGCAGTTCTGCTTGGTGGACTGGGGCGTCGGGGGCGCCCCCCTCGTTCATCATGAAACCAAGTCCCTCCAAACCCCACCCCGCCAGTGCCCGACAGGAGGCGGCGCTCCGCCGGCGTCAGCTGGCCGCGGCCTGGGCGCCGCTCCTCTGCGCGGGCCTGCTGGCCGCAGCGGCCGCGTGCGGCGCCCGCGCGGCTCAGCAGTGCGCCCCGGCCCGCGGCGCGGCCGCTGCGGCGGAGCAGTGCGCTGCGCGGCGGCGGGCGGCGGCCCAGGCCGTCGCTGAGGAGGGGCGGGCCGCCGCGGAGGAGGGCGCCGCGGCGGAGCAGTGCGCCGCGGGGCGGCGAGGCGCGGCGAAGTCCACCGACGAGGCGGAGTGGGCCGCCGTGGAGGAGCCGGATGTGGCAGCGGCGCGCTCGGCGAGGAAGCCCATAACTCTCAGGGCGAGGGAGAGCACGCGTGAGACCATCAGCGTGCCGAGGGGATGCTCCGTGGTCGCTGCGTTCTACGGGGATGGCGCTCGCGGCAGAGGGCGCGATGTCACCGACATCGTGAAGCGTCGCCACGCCAGCGGGCAAGAGCTTCGTGCATCCAACGAGCTGTTCGGGGATCCCGTGAAAAACAAGGTGAAGGTGCTTTTGGTGGACGTCCAGGTGCCCAAAACTTTCAGTGCGAGGGAGAACACAAACGAGACTATCACTGTACCAAGGGGCTACTCCGTGGTCGCTGCATTTTACGGGCATGGCGATCGCGGCGAAGGATTTGATGTCACTGACATCGTGAAGCGTCGCCATGCAAGCGGCAGAGTTCTTCATGCATCAAACGAGTTGTTCGGGGATCCCGCGAAAGGCAAGGTCAAGACTCTCTTGGTCGACGTCGAGGAGGTTGTAACTTTCAGTGCGAGGGAGAACACAAACGAGACTATCAATGTACCAAGTGGCTACGTTGTAGTCGCTGCATTCTACGGAGATGACGCACGTGTCAATGGACGTGACGTCACAGACATTGTGAAGCGTCGTGAAGCCAGCGGCCAATCTCTCCGCGCATCCAACAAATTGTTCGGGGACCCTTTGTTCGGCAAGGTCAAGACTCTCTTCGTGGACGTGGGAGAGCGGCAAAATTTCATAACAAGGCAGAACACGAAAGAGGCCATGAGTGCACCCACTGACGACCCCTACTATTACGAGTATTATTACTATTATTCCTAATGGAGGATAGTGGTATCGACAGTTGACGCAAAAGCTAAAGCAAATTCCATTGACGCGGGGCCGAGGGACGGCGCGAAACCAAGAAGTCGCTCAGCTGCACCTTCACGTGTAGAATCATTCTGGCAACTTAGCAAGCACTCCTCCTGCCCGACAGCCACAGCACATGTAGGCGAGGCCACGTTAGCATTTTAAATACTAGCTAGATGTACATAGCTGGCGCGTTTAGGGTATCGCCCTGCTTGCGCCAGAGGCCTCAGCAATCGGCTTGTGCTTCGTGCACGGTTGGACCGCGCGGGGTACCACAGCGATTTGCTAGTATCGCAACGTGTCATTCCACCCTGGCGTGCCTAGAGTCCGCTACGTATTGGCTTGTACATGCGAGCTTGTGCACTGAGCGGCCATGCTTTTCATTGATACGTAGCGCAGCGAGTCCCCCTGCGGACAAGCAGTCGTTGCTCGGCATGCTCCCCGCCAAGCCGCGGGCAACGTGGAATCCGATTTCCACATGGCACGTCCGCTACAGAAGAAAATGGCACCTGTGTGGCAGGGGGCCGCGATGGGGGCCGCGATGGGGGGGATGGGCACGACAGGGGGCCACGATAGGGGGGGATCGGGGGGATAGGGAGAAGGGAAGGGCTACGCTTAGGAATAGGGATACGGATATAGGGCCAGGAGTTTGGAACACAGGGATGGGAATCGGGATGCGGATGGGGACGGGGATCGGGACATGGATAGGGATGTATGATACGGATAAGATGGATAGGGATAGGGATAGGGATACTGATAGGGACGGCAATGGGATAGGGAAGGCAACCCGAGGCCACTGGAGGAAATGGGATGCCACGGGAGGCCACGGGAGGCAATGGGATGCCACAGGAGGCCACGGGAGGCCATGGGAGGTCACGGGAGGCCCTAGGAGGAAACGTCCCTCTTGTTTTTCCGAGTTTGGATCCAGCAGTCCATTCTTGAGGCCTCAAGGTGTATAAAACCGTACAGACAAGCGGCTCAGGGAAGACACAAACAGTTACATGCACACCTTGAGGAGGGGATGCAAAGACAGAGAGGGGGCCACCAAGTGTTTCGGAGCCTCCTTTGGCCACAGCAGACGCACTGGTGGACCATGCTGGGCCCTCTTCGGGGCCTCTCGTCCGTGGCCATTTTTGATCAAGCCAGTCTGGCTCGACCGTCCTGCTCACGCGGTGCTTCCTACCGTCTGGGCACAAGGTCGCCTCTGGATGTTGGGTGCCGCCTGACGGGGATCTCGACCAGGCGGCTCTCACTTCGAAGTGGCCACAAAGAAGTGCAGGCGAGGATCCCGACCAGATTGCTGCATTGCGACTGCCATCTCATATGGAGAAGGCAAGCAGTGGCAACGGGCCCTGTCACTGCTAAGCGATCTGTGGGATGCGACCTTGGATCAGTGAGGACAGGCTTTGGCGCTGCTCAGCGGAATGTTGCAGGAAAATTGGAACCCAACGTCATCTCTCCTATAATGCAGCGTTCACCGCTCGCCAAAGCCTCGAGCAGTGGCAGCGGACTGGCCCCCTCTGGCGGCCACCGGCGCGGCCCCAGGGCCCCGGCGTGCTTCCAAGATGGTGTAAGAGCGCTTCGAGCCGCCCCCAGAGGCCCCCAATAGGGCCCGAAGACGGCCGAAGACGGTCAAGAAGGCCTCCGAGACGGGCCCCGAGCGCTCAAAGACGCCCAAGACAGCCGCCCGACGGCCCAAGAGGCCCCCAAAATGCTCCAAGTGGGCTCCAGAGAGACAGCCCCACGAGAGCCCGAACAAGGAAAAATCGTCCCAATCCCGAGGGAAAGCGTACATGTCAGGAGTTCCCAAGTTTTTCGTCTTCGAAGCGTCCAAAACGGCCACACAGGCCCTCAAGATCGTCGCAAGAGGCTTCAGGAGGCTGCCAGGAGGACCCCAAGACGGCTCAAGACTGCGCCAGGACGGCTCCTCAGGCGCCCGTGGTGGCCGAGGGCCCCAGGAGGGCCCCGACAAGGCCCCATGACGCATGCACTTGGGTGCAAGCCCAAGAAGCATATCAAGTACGTGCGGTTTGGGGCCCTTTGGGGGCGCTCTTGCGGCACTCTTCAGGCCTTCGACCCCTCCAAGATAGGGCCGGGTGCATTCTGCCACAGAAAGGCCTCTCGTGACAGAATGGTGGGCCCGCGCCCGGCGGCGTCCTGGTCGTCGTCGTCGGCGTCTCTTTGTCCCCCCCTCGGCTGGACCTCCGCCTTGCCCCCGACCTATGCGCTCTGGCGGCTCCCCCCCCCGTGAACCCGTGGGACGCTCCCGGGGTCCAAGCGCACCAGGTTTGTGGACCCGACCCGTGCCGTTGCGACAAGGAGGCCCATCCGCAGGGGCCACAGAAGGCCTCGAGCCCCCACCCTCGAGATTGGAGATTCGATTGGGTCTCCGGACCCCTCTTGGGGTCCACGCGCACCTGTCGATCGAGCTGCGTCCGGCCGTGGCGCCGAAGGGGGCCCCCGCGAGAACCACACATTGCCTCGGGCCTCGATTCCCGAGGCTCGAGGTGCGAGCCTTGGAGAGCGTCCATCGGACAACGACGACGATGACGACGACGACGACGACGACGACGACAACGACGACGAAGCGACGACGACGGCGGCGGTAGCGGCAACGACGAAGGCGTCAGCCGCGGCGGCAAAGGCGACGACGACGACAACGACGACGACGACGACGACGACGACGACGGCGACGAAGGCGAAGACGGCGGCGGCGACGACGGCGGCGACGACGACGGCGGCGGCAGCACCAGGCTTCCGAGTTCCGTCCAGCCGCGAACCCGAGGGGACCGCAGAGGCCGAACCGACTGGACACTTCAGAAACGAACTACGAGCATCGGATCCGTTCTGAGTAGCCCAGGCCGCACACCGACCGGATATCTCTTTTCCCTTCCCCTCGAGCCCCCCCGCCAAGAGTTCTTCGGGATCAACGGTTCCCACGACCTGTGCAAGTACAGAATCGCCCTCCATCTGGCATGTGGCTGTCGCCTGCAGACCCACCCATGTTTCAGCAACCCCCGCCGCCAGTGGCAGCATGCACGGGTACATGCTAGCCAGCTACAATGCTAGGACCGGCGCGTGCCGAACAGGGGTTCTGACGCTACTCGGTGAGATGCGGGATGTGAAGATGGAGCCGAGCACCATCAGCTACAACGCCGCGGTCAGCGCATGCCAGAAAGCCAAGCAATTTGAATGGGCTGCGTCGCTGTGCAGGGATATGTGGGCAGTGAAATTGGAACTTGACGCGATTGGCTAGAATAATATACAGATGACCGCGCGCAACGATGACAGGCAGCGGAGGCAGGCCCGATTGCTTCTCAGCGGTGCGAGGCAAACTTAGATCGCAAAGCCAAGAGCTGCAGCATTGGGATTGTCGCGCACCGCCAAGGCAGCAGGAGGTGGAAGTGCGCCCGGTCGTTGCTCAGCTAGGTGTATGAGGCGAATCTGGAGCCCGACGTCATCAGCTACAAAAGTGGAATCAACGCGTGACAAAAAAAAACAAGCATTGGCATGAGGCTCTGCCGCTGCTCGGCGATATGTTGGAGACGAAATTAAAGCCCGACGTTATTATTTACGACGCCAGGATCCGCGCGTGCGAGACGGGCAGGCAGTGGCCGCTGGCCTTGTCGCTGTTCCGGGTGGGCCAGCACGCGAGGTTGACTCCGAGGTCAGACACGCACGTCGTTGCAATCACCTCCCTGCTGCGTAGAGACGACGCCAACACCTAGTCGATACAGCGTCACCATCCAGTGCATTGAGATGGCGCGTGGGAGAAGGGCCTTGACCGCCTCCGCTGCGACTGCGACCATCCGCAATGTAGCACAGGTGGCCAGTGGCACCAGTATTTCGGGTTGCTCAACGAGGTGCGGGAGGTGAAGGTGGATCCTGTCCTGATCATCTGCACTACAAAACCGGGCGGCGTTGCGACGGAGGCCAGCAGTAGCGGGCAACAAACAAATAGATGCGAGACCGTTCGAAACGTGTCTTGTACTAGTTGGATGTTGTGCGGTAGCTTCGCCATTGGAGACCAAAAGACTGTTTGCCAATTGGCAATAATTTGATGGTGTTCAATGTTGCTTGTCCCTCTGACCGCTTCGGGCACAGTGTTGCGACATCATGGCGCGTCGTCTGACGGCCATACTGTGCCATCTGAGGTCGCGAGGCCACTTGCGTTTGTACATCATGGCGTTCGCCCGTATGTGATGTTTCCCTGAAGTTTGTTTTGGGGCCTGCGGGGAGGTTCTCGGAGACTTGTCGGGCATTGTTGGAGTGTTGTTGGGCGCTGTCATGGGTCATGGGTCGCACCTTGCGGAGCAGCTGGCAATCTCGGAGCTGTCGGGAGGGTCTCGCGAGCGCCTTCGCGAAATATTGAGGCCGCCCTGAGCTCTTGTGACAGATTCCACGGAGCATTGAACACCAGAATCCTCCGATCTGGCAGGTGGAGGAAGAGCAGGTGTAGGAGGAAGGAGGAAGAGGAAGGACGAGGGACAGGATGAAACATGAAGGAGCAAGGATGATGAGGAGGACGATGAGAAGGATGATGAGGAGAGGATGGGAGCAGAGGGAGGAGGAGGAGGAGGAGGGAGGAGGAGGGAGGAGGAAAAAAAAGGAAGAGGTGAATGATGATGATGATGAGGAGGAGGAGGAAGAGGAGGAGGAGGAGAAAGAGGAGGACGATTAGGACGATGATTATGATGGTGATGATGGTCATGATGATGATGTGTATGGTAATGATGGTGTTGATGGTGATGGTGGTGTGCTGGTGATGATGATGATGATGATGATGATGATGATGCTGGTGATGTTGATGGTGATGGTGATGATGGTGATGGCATTGACGTTGATGATAAGGACGGTGATGCTGATGATGGCAATGAGGATGTTGTTGCTGTTGTTGGTGATGGTGGTGATGGTAGTGATGATGATGATGATGCTGAGACTGGGTGATGCTGATGATGGTGATGCTGATGATGGTGGTGATGGTGATGATGCGGATGTTGATAATGACGATGATGGTGATCGTGATGATTACGATTGTGATGTTGATGGTGATGACGATGTTGCTGTTATTGGTGATGATGATGATGATGTGATGCTGTTAAGGCTGAGCCTGATGCTGATGGTGATGGTGATGATGCTGGTGGAGATGATGAGAATGACGATGATGATAATGATGATGGTGATGATGATGCTGCATATGCTGTTGATGGTGATAACGATGCTGTTGCTGCTGATGCTGATGTTGTTGATGGTGATGATGATAATGATGATGAGGCTAGTGAAGTTGATGATGATGATGATGACGAAGATGAATATGGTGATGATGATAGACGATGATGATGATGATGATGATGCTGATGCTGATGCTGATGCTGATGCTGATGCTGATGATGATGCTGATGATGATGATGATGATGATGATGATGATGATGATGATGATGATGATGATGATGATGATGATGATGACGATGATGCTGACGATGATGTCGCTGCGCCACAGTCGCCTCTCTCCAGATGTGCCGGGCGTGACCGTGGCCCCGTTCCACTGCATCTTCACGCCCTCCAGGGCGCAACCGTGGCGCCAGGGGGTGGCCGGGCAGCCCATGGGGGGCGGGAAGCAGGGGCAACGGTCACCAGGGGGGCACAGGCTCTCAGCGGTGGGGGGGGGGATGTATCGACTGCCAAGCGCTCTTCGGTCGCCGATGGGTGCCCCGATGACCCACACCTCCCAGGGAGCGTGCGGAGTTGCTTTCGGGGGCCGATCCCCGATCTATCGGCGACGTGTCGCCGATTCCAGGTCGAGACTTCCCCCCCTGAGCTGGTCTCCCCTCGTCGCTGCCCCTCACAGACAGCCCGGCCGGCGAAGACGGACAGACTGAGTTCGAGGAGCAGCAGCAGCAGCAGCAGGGGAGGCAGGAGGACGAGCAGCGGTGAAGAGGCGAGGCGGAGAGGGAGCGTAAGCCAGGGGAGGGGAGGAGGAGGAGGAGGAGGAGGAGGAGGAGGAGGAGGAGGAGGAGGAGGAGGAGGTTAGCACGAGGGCGAGGGGCAGCAGCCGGCACACGGGGCGCGCAGTTCTCAAGGGGTGCACCCGTGGGCCGTCTTGAGAGATTGTAGTGCAGCGTTGGTGCGCTGCTCGGCCTTGGGGCACTTTTCGGGGCGTGGCGGCACCCACGTCCCGTGGCTCGGGGGACCTCGGACTTGGAAAGCGGGTCAACTGCAGTCGAGGCCAGGGGCGTTTTTGCTTCATTCTCCGTCGTGAGGGCAAGATTCCATTGGCATCTCACGCAAGATGCTGTCGACGAAGGTACATAGATCGCGGTCACGGGGCCAGTCACATTGGTCGCCGTCTGGTGCTTCTCCGAAGGCGTCTTGTGCGGATTGCCTCGCTCGAGGTGTGCCCCAAGCAGCGCCTGCATTCGACGAAGTTTGCTCGTCCTGCGCGCTGGGCACTGCGCGACAGCTCGCCTCCGCCGCACGGGCCTTGGTCCACGGTCCTTTCGGCGCCCCGGCAGCGTGAGCTTCGCATCCGCTGCGCGGCTAGAGTGCGGGTCCGTCTCGGCACTTGCTTTGGCATGATTGCGAAGGCCTGACGGCCGGTGCCGCCGACCCTGAAAGGCATCGACGACGACCAGGAGGGGGAGGAGGAGGAGAAGGAGGAGGAGGAGGAGGAGGCGGAGATAAGGAGGAGGAGGAGGAGGAGAAGGAGGAGAAGGAGGATGGAAAGGACTTGCTTGGGCATGATTTGCTCGGGCGTGTAGGCACATGGGTCGGCCCAGCTCGCCGCACTCTGCGTCTAACTGGCCCGCGTCACCTTCACGTGTGTGTGTGTGTGTTAGGCCTGCCTGTGATTCGGAGCTGCCTTGGTCTAAGTCGGGCCTGTCACTCTACAGGAGGATTCTTCAAAAATGGCCAAATGATTTTTTCGCATGTTTTGGCTATGGTTGATGATTGTTTGAATATTTTTCATCTGTCGTCCAAAATCCGCCTCTAGGTGGACATGCCCACCTTAGTCCAGCTTGCTCTTGCCTTCAGTCTCCCACCTTGTCCCAGCCTCAGCTGCCTCGCTTGAGCTGCTTGGGCTCTCGATGCAAGAGAAGGGAACGAGCCGTGGAATCGCATGACTTGCCCCCCCGAGACAGGATAGCAGCTGGCACGGTTCGCGCAAACTAGTTGCATGAGACCGCTCGATCGCAAGTTGCACTAAATAAGCGGCAACGCTTTTAGACTTGGCCGCAATCTCCAGAAGTAGCAACAGCGCATCGTAAGCAGCCAGAAGCAGCGACAACGCTACGAGTTCCATTACATACAAGGCGGTAGAAGTTGCAGCAACTTCAGTGGGCATTTCAGCATCAAATATGTTGATGTGATGTTACACAATTGGTATAATGAGTTTCATATTCCATGGTTCAGCACAATCCAAATATGGAGCTGGAAATGACCACGTTCCCCAGTAGTAACAACAGTTGCAACATGTAGGTAGAATTCGTTGGATCTCGAATGATTAGCTGTAGCTCCGTGAACGATGAAAATGCAAAATGTTTGTTGGTGCTGGTACCCAGACAGATTCCAATCCAAGCTGTAGTAGATAATGCGACCCGAGTCTGATAAGTAATTACGTTGCGCGCCCAAGAACTCGTCAGGCATCATAATTCGAATAATGAGCAACAGCTCCCACACCTACGCAGAATTGACCAGAGATCAAACAAGTTGCGTCCAGCGGCAATGGCTAGAATTCGCAATGTGTTTCGCCATCTATTACGGCTCCAGCAGGCAGCTAGAATTAACCACACTTCGCAAACATGTTCGAATAATCAGCTATCAGCATTCGCACTTCCAAACAACAACAGATAGCAACAGTTCCCACACATTGCCAGAACCCGCCAGAACGCAATACAATAGCAACAACCGTTCTCATAAGTAGCAACAGTTTCACACGACGGTGCGTAATTAGCATCATTTCCAAGACTTTGCTAGGTTCATTGTCTGATAAGTTGCCAGACACAATGCACGAATTGAACCAGTAGCGACAATGCAAATATTTATACATGGTTTGCCAGGATCCTAAGATTAGCCGACCATCCAATTAATCTGCCAGGCATATGAATTGCCAGGATTCACGACACTCGGAATAATCAGCCGCAGCTCCTGTAAAATCTTGAGAAATAGCCAGACATCATGGTATCATGTAAACGCAATGCAACGGCCACAGTCTAGATAACCATATGGACCCAGCCAGCCTTTCAACACTTACCCACAGCTCCAACGACGAATATGAAGTATAACATGTGATATTAATATATTCCACGCGTAGTGTTATTAGTATTCTAGTAAGTTCAGTAGCGAAAATCCGAATGAGGCACACTTCCGGACCCAGTTGTCACAAGCCACAGAATCAGACACGTGTCTGATATGTTTGTTGGAAGTGCCCACAATTTCCAGAAATAGTCACAGCTCGAAAAATAGACACGATTCAACTACTTGCTTCGAGCTGCCCAATCGGAAATGAGACTTTATTACGTTCCAGATAGTAAGCAACAGCGTGACTATGACATCGCTGAGTTCGAGCAAATCGAAACGCTTTGAAATAGTTTAGTGTAGCACCTTACCGTTACTGATCTTCGAGATCGCAATTTGTTTTCATGAGAGCCCGCCCACCCACCGGCATGCCATGGACTCCAACGACGCCCGTTGTGTCGCATCCGGAAGGGGCTTGTCAACATTGGTCGCGATCGGTGCTAAGTCTTTGAAATGGGTCCCATGCGTCTGCGATCGGGCGCCATCGCCTCCCATTATTATTATCCTTCTGTCCCTTCTCTCTCTCTCTTTCTCTCTCTCTCTCTCTTTCTCTCTCTCTCTCTCGCTCTCTCTCTCTCTCTGTTTGTCTCTCTCTCTCTCTCTCTATTTCTCTTTCTCTCTCTCTCTCTCTCTTCCTTTCTCTCTCACTCTCTCTCTCTCTCTCTTTCTCTCTCCCTCTTTCTCTATACGTATATACACATACATCTAATCTCAGGCAGGTCTCCCGCTCCCGCCCCCCCCTCCCCCGCCCACCCCCCTCCCCCGCCACCGCGGACAGGCGCACCTGCATCATCCCAGCAGGAGGGGCGCGGGCTCCGTGGGCGGGCGCGGGCGGCAGCCCGCTGGGCGCCCAGCCGAGGTCGGGCGGGGCCCCTTCGGAGGCCCCCCTTCGGAGGCCCTTCGGAGGACTCCTCGGGGCCTCCCCTGCTGGGACGACCGTGGGGGGTTCTAAGTGGATAGGGGGGGGTAAAAGCGGATGCCAAGGTGGCCATATTTGGCCCACCCTGGCGTATAAGGGGGCTACATCTGCCCCAAGTGGCTTAGGGGGATTAGCGGTCCTGGCTAAGTGGGCTCCGCCCACTTAGCGGAGTTATCTAACCCCCTTACGCCATTCGGGGCACTTGTAACCCATTTATAAGCCAGGTTGGGCCAGACATAACCAACTTCAGCATTCACTTGCAACCCCCCCTATCCGCTCAGAAACCCCCACGGTCATCCCAGTGGGAGGTTTGGCCAGCAGCACTCTTCGAATACTCGGGCTGGACGACAGGGTAGGATGGAGAAAGGGGGGGCAGGTACGAAATCTGTTGCACGCAGCTGGTTTCCGCCCCGCCGCGGGGCCCACTCCTCGATACATGGGCGCCTCCTGGTGCCAGGAGGCGCCAGGAAAAACAGCCACGTGAGCTAGTTCTCAACCCTGCCCTTTGCTATCCTACCCTTTCGTCCTCCCCGAACTGCGGTGGGGGCGTTCGTGAAGGAATGCGCCTAGGAGACTTCAGACCGCTTCAGACCCTGGGGAGGGCGGCGGTGATATCCATGGCCAGACCTCCACTGGTGTCCCCCCAGCTTCCAGAGCCTCGATGCCTTATCCGCTGGTTCCTTATCCAATGCCATTACGGTCTGACTTCTCTTACGCTAGGTGCAGTTGAGTAACGCTGTCGTCCTTGGCGGACTCAAGATGAACTCAGAAATAGGCTGCGGAACAGGAGACAGAGACTCTGGCGAGGAAATCCCCCATGCCTCCGCAAGTGCATGAAGGCTGGCATGTACAGAACGGTGTTTGAATGAATTCGCTCGTGTCACGGTGGACACTCTCCTCCCTCTCCTTACCAGGTGAAGGCGACAGCCTTCGGAACAGGAGAGGAGTTTCAGGAGGCGGGCGAGGGGGGGGACATTCGGACGTTCTCGTGGCTCGTGGAGGTTCTGTCGCCTCGGCGTGCTTTCCAGCGGCTGCGCGTCGTCGAGGGCTTTCCAGGGGTGCCCGGATCGCCCCGAAAGGCCGCAGGAGGCCTCAGTTTTGACCCGAAAAACGAAAGCCTCAAGTCGTCGAAGTGGGGGTGAGGCCCAGGAGGATCCAGGAGGAGGAGAAAGAGGAGGATATGCTCTCACACCGATTGAGCACTCCTCTGCCGACCAGGTGAGCAGCAGCTGCGCCAAGCTGCTCCTAACGCCGCAGGGTGCAGGAGGAGGAAGAAGAAGAAGAAGATGATCGAGGAGTCGGAGGAAGAGGAGGGAAATGAGGTGGATCCAGGTTCGAGGGTTGAGGTTGCTGCACGCTTTTTGCCTCTATCGGTTTCTGGAGGTCCCTGAGGGGCTCCCCGGAGGCTCCTCGGAGCCTCTCGGAGGCTCTTACAGGAGCAGGCCCCCCGCCTCCCAGATCTTGAGCCTCAGCCAGACGAGTCGGGCAAGGGGCAGGGATCAGAGGAGTGGTTGTTCGCGCGCCGTCCCTCGGCGTCACGCTCGGGCTTCGCGACCTGGAGTGCGCGCCAGCCGGAGAAGGAGGAGAAGGAGGAGGAGGACCAGTGTAAACCCAAGATTCCTCAAGGATGTTGGAGTAACCCCCCTTTCCAAGCTCCCTCTTCACAGGCCCCTACAAGGGTTGATTTCCACTGAGGGAATTGCCCCGTTGGGAGACAACCGCTTGAAGACCCTGAATCATGCCAAAGCACAATTCTCGGGACTCCAGCGCCACGAATCAACATGACCGTTGCGTCTTGACGATCCCGAATCGTGCGAGAACACCATTCCTGGGACTTCGACACCGCGAGTCAACTTAACTGTTGCGCCCTCACAACCGTGCGCCCTTCCAACATTGAATTTCTGGCACGTTGACCATGGACATCCGTGAAAGTCTGGCAAATGTTTAAGACGAGTGTGCGCGGCGCTCAGGCGAGAGCCGCATGATGAAAAGGAACCGCCTTCAATCCGCGAAGCTCCTGCTAATATGTAAGACGAGTGTGCGCGGCGCTCAAACGATAGCCATATTTCGAACCGCACTCAATCCGCGAAACTCCTGCACATTTTACAAACGAGTGCGCGCGGCTTTAAGGCGAGAGCCATATTTTGAAAAGGAAGCGCACTAAATCCGTGAAACTCTTGAGAATGTTTAAAGCGAATGCGCGCGGCGCTAAGGCCAGAGCCACATGTTGAAAACCACCCGCCCTCCATCTGTGAAACAACTGCCAACGTTTAAGCCTCAGGGTCATACATAGTGAGGAAGTCTCAGGCGAATGCCCGGCCCGTCCTTTCGAATGGCCTCGGGGTACGACAGCGAGGAGTGATTCAGAAGGAGAAGGACTGGAGGTGGAGGAGGAGGAGCAGGAGGAGGAGGAGGAGGAGGAGGAGGAGGAGAAGGAGGGAGGAGGTGGAGCAGGATGAGGAGGAGGAGGAGGATGAGGAGGAGGAGGAGGAGGGAGGATGAGGAGGAGGAGGAGGATCAGCAGCATCCAGGTTCGAAGGTCGAGGTGTTGCACGTTTGATGCCCTTTCTGTGCCAAGACCAGGAGGCCTCCAGGGAGGCATTCGGGAACCTCCAAACACCTTTTAGGGAAAGGGTTCGGAGGCTTGGCGGAGGCATCTCAAATGCTTCTCGGAGGTCTTCGGAGTGCTCTCAACAGTTTTCTGCCCCGAGCGACGTTCTCCAGCGGCCCTCGCGTCGTCCAGACTTGCCCCTTCCCCTCCCTCCTTCGCACTCCTTCCCTTCCTCCGCCTCTTCCTACCCGGACCTACCGCCGCGACGATCTGCTCTAGACGTGCGCCCCCGTGTCTCTCGACCCCTTCCCCGGGGCCCGTTGCTCACCCCAGGCCGTCGTCGACTGCCCCAGGCCCGACACGGCCCCCCGGGCTGCCCAGAGAGGCGAAAGAAGCGTGCTCCCGGTCTTGCCCGTGAGGCTGGAGGCCTGTGCCGCCCTCGGGGGTGGCCAAGAGGGGGGTGAGGATTATAACTTGGCATCGCTCGGACGTGTGCATGTTTCTTTCGGCGCGGATCATCGAGGAGCATCCTTGATCATTTGGCGAAAAAGCCACGCACGAAACCGGAAAAAAACACAGGGAATGGACGTCCGAGCGATGGCCAGATAGGGGGGGGGGATATCATGGCGGTGGCCATGAGATCTCCCGAGATCTCATGGCGCCTCTCCTCATTGCAGTGCGTCCCTGGCCCCCCCCCCTGGGCCGCGCGCCTGCCTGCAGCCATGACGTGCGCCCCTCCCTCCTGGACGTCCCCCTCTTGGCTGCCCCCGACGGCCCCGGGCGATCTCCAGAGCCTTCCGTGGGCCCCGGCAGAAGCGAGCTCCAGAAGCCCATCCCCCCATCCCCCTCGAGCTCGATCTCCGGGCGCTCGCGTCCGCAGCGCTCGCCCCAGTGCTGGGCGCTCGCGGCAGCACGGCGGGCCAGACGCTGGGTTGGCCAGGGGCGTTGCCCCCTTGCCGCGCTCGCAGCCTCACGAGGGCTGCGGGGGGTCGGGGCTCGAGGTGCCGAAGATCGAGGCTCTGGACGTCTTCGGCTATCTCCGAGAGTCCGAGAGGAGTACTTCGAAGAAGAAAGAACGGCATACACATAAACTTTTGGCGCTCCGCGCGGGTTTCTTGAGGGGGGCCCAGCGCAGATCCAAGAAAACCGCGCGGCGCGCCAACAGTTGATGTGTATGGCGTTGTTTCTTCTTCTGGTACTGCGTGCTGGGTTCCTGCCGCCGCCTTGGCTCGAGGCGTCGGCACTCCATATGCCCGTCGAGGCACCGCACACGCCGGTCGTTGGAAGTTGGTATGTTTTGGGCCCCAGGGATCCCAATCTGCTTTAGAGGCGCCTTCCCACTTCAAGGACCGGGCGGCGTGTCCTCTTCCCTCCTCTTCAGGGGGCGGGCGGGAGCGCAATCCACTTCCAACGCCTTCCTTCGACTACACGTAAGAGTGACCTTTCGCCGGAGTGACTTTTGGTGTGTGCCCAAGGGGGCCCCCCGATCGCCGAACGCGATGCTGCGTTAGCGTCTTGCGCGCTCGTGTTTGGTCGCCCAGCGGCCCCCAATGAACCGCGCACCAAAGGTCACTCTTACCCAGGGTCACTCTTGCGTGTAGTCGATTCCTACACACAGGTGACGTTTGTTTGCAGTGTAACTTGAATGAATCAACGACAAGCCACGGCGACGGCTGACTAATAACGACGACGGGTCGCGGTCGGCCTTCTTAGGTTTGTTTGGCTTTCTAGAATTTTGCGATGGCGTTCGTCGTTGTCGTTGGTCGTTGTCTTCGATCGGTCGGTCGGTCCGTCCGTCGTTGTCTTCGTCGTCGTCTTTCGTCGCTGTTGGTCGGTCGGTCTGTCGTCGCCGTCGGTCGTCGTCCTCGTCGTTCGGGCATCGTTGGTCGGTCGGTCGGTCGATCGGTCGGTCGGTCGGTGGTCGTTGCCGTTGTCGTTGTCTGTCGGTCGTCGCCGTCAGTCGTCGTCGTCGTCGTCGATCGCTCGGTCGGCCAGTCGGTCGGTCGTCGTCGTCGTCGGTCGGTCGGTCGGTCGGTCGGTCGTCGTCGTCGTCGTCGTTCGTGATCGACGTCGTCGTCCGTCGCTCGGCCGCTGAGTCACTCGATCGTTCGTTCGGTCGGTCGGTCAGTCGTCGTCGCCGTCGTTGTCATTCGGTTGTCGTCGCCGTCGGTCGTTGTCCAGTCGTTCGGTCGGTCGGTCGCCGAGTCTGTCGGTCGGGCGGATTTACCGGCTGTCGCATAAGTGGGCAGCAAGAGCGAGCCACGCCTACACCACGGCCTAACCTGATTTTAGTCATTCGACGGACACGCCTCGTCAAAATTCTCACTAGCAAATTGGTCCCCTGACTGTACTCAATGTTTCTACCCACTTCTTCCGACTGGATATGCAGCGTGCGGGAAAAAAGTAGCGCAGGTCTCTCCCCTGAGGCCCCCCATCTCCATCCCACCGCCGTCGACGCATCAACGATGTCAAGGCCATTCCTGACCCTGTGGGCCTGGGGGGGCCTCCTGTGGAGAGCTTTGGGGCGGTGCGAGGCCGTAACACCCACATCGTTCATGTGCGGTGTTGCATAGGTGAAGGAGAAAGAAGAGACAAGGGCCCGTTGTCTGGTGACTCCCACGTCGTTTCCAGACGAGCAGGAAGCAGCGGGGCCGTCGGGGCTGGCGGTGGGGGGGAGGCGGCCGGGCTGGGGGTGCAGGGAGCGGGGAGGAGGAGGGGGGAAGAGAGCGGACGGGCGAAGATGGGGAAAAACGCGGCGAGTTTCTGGCGGAGGTGGTGATGATGGTGGTTGTGATGATGGTGACGGTAATGACGACGACGACGAGGACGGCGACGCAACGACGACGACGATCATGATGTTGATGATGACGATGGTGATGATGATGATGATGGTGATGATGGTGATGATGAGAATGATGAGAATGATGATGATGATGATGATGATGATGATGATGATGATGATGATGATGATGACGATGATGCTGATGCTGATGCTGATGATGATGATGATGATGATGATAACGATGGCGATGACGATGACGATGACGATGTTGTCGTTGTTGGTGTTGATGGTGGTGATGATGGTCATGAGTATGGTTTGACCCTTGATGTTATAGCTCAGAGTATGATGGTAATGGTGATGGCGATGGTGATGATGCTATGCGCTTACTCGGGGATACCGACGGGGAGGCAACCGCATGTCGCCAACGTACCTGATTTGCCCGAAGTACCAGTTGCTGGAGGCCAAGAGGGGCAGGGAAGGATATCTCATCCTCGCCCTGCTCCTGCTCTTCTTACTCACTCTCTTCCGTAGCATTATCATGGCTGTTCTCCCCCTCTTCCACTTCCTCATCATCCTCACCGTCCGCCTCATCCATCCTCCTCATCCCCCTGCTCCTGCTCCTCCTCGGCTCATCCATTTCCTCATCCCCGTCCCCCGTCACGCTACTCCACGGGAGGAGAGGGAGGCGGAGAAGGAGCAGGGCGTGGAGGAGTCTACAGGAGTCTGCAGGCCAGGCCACCCAGAAATTCGACGACGAGCGAATGCGGCGAAACGAGGCCTACCCTGCCCCCAGGCCGTCCCTGGGCGGCAAGGCTTAGCCTGATCAAATCGGCATACAGTTCGTGGGGCGTTTGCTTCCCCGCCGACCGTTCAAACGCCCAGCCAATACCCGAGGACCTCCCTCCAGGACAGCTAAACAGCTAAACGATGAGGAGGAGGAGGAGGAGGAGCAGGGGCAGGAGCAGGAACAGGAACAGGAGGAGGAAGACCAGACGATACCTGTGATGTGCCAGCGATGCGATGTAATACACCCTCAAGTCCCAAATCCCTGTCCCATACGTCCCCACAGGCATGCCTTTCACTACAAAGGCGCCTCCCCCTTTGAAAGACCAGCATTCGATGGGCCCGCCACTCAGGCGAAAGCCCCGTTCTGGCGAGGAGCTGGTTTGCACCCTGTCTACTTGTAACGTGTAGCCGTGTCGTTGGTTCTTTCTTCCCCGTCTTCCCCCTTTCCTCCCCCCCTCCCTCCCCCCTCGCTCCCAAACCCGCCAGTGCTCGAAGGGATGCATTGTGACAGCCGGCAGACAACACGCCTCGCCACGCACGCGCCGTGGCACCCGCAGCGTTGGGCGCGGAAGTACGGCTCTCGCGCATCGCCCTGGCAAAAAAAAATGATCATACCGGTGAGCGGGGTGTCCAGCGAGACCCACGGCATGGAAAAGGGACCGACGCGCAGCACACGAGCCAGCACACACCATCAGTCGAACAGTTGCACGAGTTGACCCGCTTGGCCATGAACGCCGAGGACGTCTCGGGCGAGAGCTTCTGAGCAAAAAGGAACAACGATGCATCCGTGCCGTTGCGACAGGTGTTGAAGCGCCGTGCCTTAAGGCATCAAGCGAGAGCACCGTGTTGAAAAGGAACCGCATTCCAAACGCGAGAGCCCCATTTTGAACAGGAGCCGCCCTCCATCCGTCTAACAGTTGTAAGCTTGTACTACGAATGTGCGCGGCGCGAAGGCGAGAGTTCCATGTTGGAAGCGACATGTGTTCCATCTCTCGGATTGCTGCAAAACGTTTACACAGAACACGTGCGGCGCCCAGGCCAGAGCTCACGTTCGAAAACGGCATGTGGTGAACCCCTGCGTGTTGCAACTGCTTACGGCGAATATGCGTTGCGCCCAGGCGATAGCTCAATGTTAAAACCACCACCCCCACCTTTCCATTCGTGGACATGTGTCGAACTGCATGCTTCTGGATCATAAGTGGTGAGGAAGTGTCAAGCGAACTGCCCGACCCGCCCGACCGAGACGACTGGGAGAGCGACAGGGAAGAGTTACCACACCGCGCCAGCGCAGCAGCGCTTCGTTCCCCCAACCCTTCGGGGCCTCCGAGGAGGGGCCCTCCCGGAGGACCTCTTTGTGGGGCCTGGTGGAGCTTCTGTGGGGCCTTTGGGGCCGTCTCGGGGCTCCCTTGACCCGTCTGACGCCTTCGGATGCCGTCCTGGGGGCACCTCTGGGCAGCTTTGTGGTCCTCTTGGGGCGCCGTCAGGCCGCCATGGACGTCGGTTGGGCAATGTGGCCTTCTCGAGGGACTATTGTGCCGTTTGGGAGGCCTCTTGGGCCATCTTGGAGCTCGAAGCTCTCTTGAGCTGGATCGGTTGACCCTTGGACAGTCTTAGTGCTCTCTTGGCCCATCTGACGCGGCAGAAGCGCACGGGCGAGAGACGAAGGCACCTTCGGGTCACAAAGCAAATCATGACAAAAGCGTTGTTCGTTACAGTCGAGCATTTGATGAAGAACCTCCGACCGAAGAGTTGGGCCAGCGTTTCTTAGCTAACGTCCAGGAAAGCTGGCCCTGCGTCTTGTTCACGTTCGCCTCATCGCTCATTTTCTTCCGGCTGTATTCTCAGTTTCCGGAGGCCTTCGCGGGGCCTCGGGGCCGTCAAGAAATACCTCAGCATGAACAGCCTGTTCTGGGAAATGGGTTCAGATTTCGGGGGGTCGACATCATGAAAATTCATGTCGTCTGGGGACGAGGCGCGGAAAGCGCGGGAGGCCCCGTGGCTGGGCTAAACCATATCGTCGTGGCGACGGCAGGTTCGCGCCGCGCTGTCGCGCCAGCGAGAGAGAGAGAGAGAGAGGAAGCGCAGAAATTGAAGAAGAGCAGGCTGCAGAAACATAAATTGTCGGAGCTTTGCGCGGATTGCTTTGATCTGCGGTGGGTGCCCATGGCAGCGCCTCCGGCGCCGCCCCCGGCGCGCTCCGAGCGCAAGGGAGAGGGGGCCAGTGCCGATCCAAGAGATCCGCGCGGAGCTCCGAATGTTTATGTTTATGCCATTTCTTGCTCCTTTTCTTGCTTAATGTGTTTGCCTTTTTTTGCTCTTTACAGCAGGTTCGCGCCGTGCTGGCGCGTGGGCGACCCCAGCGCGGGCGCTCAAACCTGAACGCCGCCAGCGGCCCGGAACCAGCTGACATCGAGCTCTCTGCGCCGGGCCGCAAGGTCCACGCGGCCTCAGAAGCCAGCGCGCACGTCATCGCGGCGCGAGCCCGCCCGTGAGACCCGACGCCGAGACCAAAACCAGCACCGCGCAAATGCACGAACCAGATCTGGGCCGGGCGGGCGCCGCAGGTGCACAACGGGGACCGCTTGGTGTGCCACCAGTGGACATTCGAGCTGCGCATCAGCGGAGCGCTGCGGGGGGGGGAGGAGCGCGGCGAGGAGAGAAGAACAGGGGCTGTCGTCTCAACGCTCTCGTGCGGGCGGCGGGTGGCGGGCAGAGAGGGCGGGGGTGAGGGGGCAGAGTGTGGGCCCTCGGGTCCTGGCGCTACAGAAGAATAGGCGAGAGATGGCAGGCCGCTTCGCGATGTTCAGCCTTCGGAGACCACGGGCCCCGGCATTGTCGGAGCAGATCGGAATGGAAAATGCGGCCCCGGGGGGAGGGGAAGGGAGCTGCTGGGGCCGGTGGCTCGAGCAGCCCCATGGTCTTTACAAAGTTGTTTGTTTCTCGGAGATCTTGATATTCGGGCGGGTTTCTGGTGATTGAGAGGTGTTTTCCCGTCGAGGGCGTTTACACGGGGAAACTAGGTTCAGGTCCTTCAGAAGCTCCACGTCTATCTTCAATATGCTCTCCTGCCGTGTATATCGCGTCCCATCCCGCTCGCTCCTCGCCCATCCCTTCATCCCCTCAACGGTTTTCATACAATCCCTCCTCTCTCGCTCCTCCTCCTCCTCCTCCTCCTCCTCCTTCTCCTCCTCCTCCTCCTCCTCCTCCTCCTCCTCCTCCTCCTCCTCCTCCTCCTCCTCTTCCTCCCGAACCCCCTCCCCATCAGCATCCTTTTATCAAGCTCCCTCCCCACCTCCCACCCTCCATCATCGTCATCATCGTCGCCACCGTCATCAACATGATCATCGTCGTCATCGCCATCGTCATCAGCAGCCTCCTGCTGCGAGATTGGCTCATCCTCCGCTGGCTGCGGCGGAGAGGCGCCGGGGGCGGAGGCGCCGGCTCGGACCACGTCTCCGGGCTCACGATCCTCACCGACGAGGGAGAGGAGTTCAAGGCCACCGGGGACAGAGCGATGGGACGAGGAGGGGGAGGAGGTGGAGGAGGAGGAAGAGGAGGAGGAGGGGGAGGACGGGGAGGAGGGGGAGGAGGAGGAGGAGGAGGAGGAGGAAGAGGCCGCCACGCTGGGAGCGCACACAGGCTTCGACCTGCCTGTTCAGTCCTGCAGCTCGGAGCTCCAGATGCCCTCGCAGGGCGCGACGTGTGATTCTGCCTCCAGCGGTGTGCCAGACCCAGTCATCCGATGTCTTGATTTTGTTCCATGCATCGGCATCATCCTAGCCTACTTGCACAACATGCGCGTCGGCCACGCAACGGCGACGTGCACTGTTGGAAATCTTATAGTATAAGAACTCCTGGCGGGCGCTTGCTGGCCATAGGGAACAGATATACGACAAGAGGTTGTATCATATGTTTAAGTCGGACGTGCGTCCCCAACAGAGGCACGCAGTACTAGTAATTACGTCTCTACGCTTGTGGTTCTCTGATCCTGCTAGGGCTATCCCTCGGGCGAACTCTATCACGATCGCCTGGGGGATTACCCCAAAGATCAGAGGGGTTGTTGAGAAAAGATTTGGCATTCCCCCACAAGTTTGAGGTGCTCTCGAGAAGAAATTGTGGAATCCCCCACGGGTTTGAGGTGAGGTCGGGAAAAGATTGGAAAACAAATCTGCGCGAAATGACGCATTCAACCAAAGGAAATCAGCTACCCCCAAAAATGATTGGAGAACGAAACAAAACATTGGGCATCCTTTTTTGGTAAATTACATATTGAACAGTCCCGTTCACGGCGCTCCTGGGGCGCTTTTCAATGTGCACGGGCGTTACTTAACAATGTCAGCCCTCCTGGGCCGACTCGGGGCACTCTTCTTGGGCCACCGCAGGGCCCTCTTGGGCCGTCTTCGGGCTCGGGGCCATACCGATATGGTAGTGCGATAGGGCGCTTGAACCTTTCACGAACGCGCAAGCTAAATGTTGCTCGGCCTTCCGCCACATACTTATAACATGTAGGGGGAGGGGCTGGGTTAGGGGCAGCAGAGGCGGGACAGGGAAGCGCAACATAAAACATTGATGAGAAAGTAGACGAGTGCTGGGGACGGGGAGGTGGACGAGAAAGAGGGCGGAGGGGGGGGGTAGCGGGAAGCCTTCTGGGGCCCCGTGGGCCCCCACCCCCTAGATTGGGAGCGGGCGCCACGCGACCCGTCAGGACATCCAGGGTTGCCCAATGTGGCCCCCAGATGGCCTTAGAGAGCCTTAGATGACGCCCAAGATGATCCAAGAATCCCCAAGGTCGCTCAAGATGCCTTCCAACGCGTTCCACGGCACCCCAAAGCAAGGCCATGACGCACCCAAGTGGCATCAAAGAAGGTTCTGTTCTCAACGGATCAGATGTATGTATGTATGTATGTATGTATGTGCGTATGTAAGAATGTGCGCGCGACCTACCTTGTAACTTAACAACTTCGCAACGTAGCACATGCGTCGAAACATCAGCAGCCTAGCGACATGCAACTTGGCACGACCATACCAAAATCCCGGCACCTTCGCAACTTAGCAACTTAGCCGCTTAGCGACTTAGCAACTTGGCAACTTGCAACTTAGTATCGTGACAACACTGCATGCATGTGCGAGCAACATTGCAACTTAGCAACTTAGAACATCGGCAACTTAGCATTGCTTGCAACCTTGCACTCGTACAGCAAAACATTCACTGTAATGTAGTAACTTAACGACACATGTGCGAGCAACCGTGCAACCTAGCAACTGAGCACCTTGACGAGATGCAACTTGGCAGCTTAGCTCCTCCCCATCATCCCCCCCCCCCCCATTCTCCCCCCAAAGAGGAGGCGGCAAGGAGGATCGATCGCGCCACGGTGGCGCCCACACCTCCTCGTGCCACGACGGCTCCCGCACCGCCCCGCGCGGCCCCTCAACGGAGCCTGAGGGCCTCCTGCGAGCGGACCAGCAGCGGCGTCGGCAAGTCCTTCGCCTGGAGGCCGTAGGCGAGCTTCAGCAGCCCCGTCGCAGACTTCACATCGTCGCGGATCGCGACCGTCGAGCTCCCCTCCTTCGTGAGGGCGATAGTCATGGAGGCGCACACGATGAGCATCACCGCGGAGTTTACGGCCTTCTTCCAGCCGTTGACCTTGTCTATGTCCACAGTCTTGTTGTAGGCTTTGCACGCCTGCTGATAGTGGCCCACTGCGGTGGTCATGGCCTTGATCTCATCCTCGCCGCCGTCCTTCTTGTAATGCTGGAAAATCTCCGCCGCTTGTCCTGCGATCTTCTGCCACTGGCGCTTCTTCGCCACCAGCTGGTCCCACTTATCTTGTTCGGGCGTTACCTGCTTGATTGCGGTCTCCATCTTCACCATGGACTGCTCGCACGCGTCGCGGAAGGCCTGGTCAGCGGAGGCAGCCATGTCAGACATGAACGTAGACGCATCCGTCGAGACCTTGACGCATGCGAGCCACACATCCTTCGCCCAGTAGCCATCGGCAGTGAGGTCCTTCTCTGAAATGGCATTGATGCTGTCCAGGAACACCGCGACATCGTGCACCTCGGAGCGCAGCTGTGGTAGAATGGTGCCAGTGTCCGTCTCTCTAGTCAGCAACGTCTCCTTGTCCGTGGAAGCATGCTCGGCGATGGTCCTGCGGACCCTCAACATCAGTGCGACCTGGTCGACCTCGAAGTTCTGCGTCGAGTTCGGGTTCTGTGAGTTCCCAGGCACAGAGGCGATCGCTTGAAGAACGTCTGATGTAACCCTCGCGGCCTCCAAGGCCTTCTCAGCTTTCTCTGGGGAGACGTCGTCGGCGATGCACTTGTTGAGGATGGTTTTGCACGCATCCTGTACTGGGTCAGCATCGCCCCAACCCTTCCTTTTGCTCTGAGACGACGCGTTCCCGAAGCAAGTCTTGAGATCACTGTACAATTTAAGCATCTCATCGCAATCGACCTTGCCATCATGGGAAGCGATCTTGGAGCAAACGTCCGTGAAGCTCTTGATGGATGACTCGTGTGTCGACTCGGCCACCTGCTGGGCCACTTGGTCAATCATAGAGGCCATGTTTGTATCCAAAGTGTACGCGATCGAGGCTTCCGTCAGTGCCTTCTGCATTGCATTGCCAAACTTGCTTGGGTAGACGCTGTCCTTCGAGGCGCAGTCCTTGAAGTGCTCATACGCGGCCGTCACCTTCTCGGAGACCACCCTTTCGAGCTCGGCGAAGGATCCCTCAGGCAGTATCTCGCGGTAGTACGCGACCTGCCCCGACTCAGCTTCCAGCTTAACCAAGTCGGCGGCAAAGTCAGCAGATAGTGAGGCGTGCGTAATCGACTCAACGCGTTCGACGCCGTCCGAGATCTGCTGGTAGTTCGCTTTGCATGTAACCTTGGCGTCCAAAAAGGCGTTCACAAGCACGACCCAGAAGTCGTTCGCCATAAGCACCTGCCCGACAGCACCACGCAAAGTGTTCGAAGACTTCTCGGCCGCCACCTTCAATCCTTGGACCTCCTCTGCGTGCTCCACAACGGACTGGACGGTAAGCGTGGGCATGGCCATCACGGCGCGGACGATGTCCAGACTGGCAGCCACGAACTTTGTGAACTTCGACCCGTCTGCCAGGTCAAAGTCATCCTCCTGCTCGGCCAACTTATCCTCCAAGAAAGACGTGTACGCTCTCCCGAAGGCCATCACGGTACCCAGCTCCGCCTTCCCCTTGAGAAGGGCTTCGCAGAAAGTCTCCTCCAAAAGAACTGTTTGGAAACTGTGCTTCTTGGTCTGCGGGTCCATATCCGAAATGGAATTCAAGGTCGGGTTCAGAGGGTCAAACGGCATTGGCGTTTCCATTCCGAAGGACATCTTCGCAACCAGCGGGAAGAAGTCACCACGCACCCAGCAGCTCTGCTTCAAAGCCGCAACGGTCTCCGATAGCAGCGCACACTGACTCTCCACAGGGAGCGGGATGGCGTTGGCAGTCAAGATGGCGTAAGCCTCCTCGCGAGCAGACTTCCCCGCCGAAATGATCCGTCCTGGGGCAACCTGCTTCACCTTCTCAACCTGAGGAGCACGCAAAACATATGAGCACGAACCCCCCGTTACCTCCCCCGACCGTAATATGTGCAAGGTAATAAAAGCATGCGTGCAGGGACGGCGCAGTCTACAAACACTACGATGTCAAACGTTCACGTCAGAACGCCCTGGCATCCTGGCCAGAACTGGGACAACCTTGACCCGCCGCAGGTTTCAAGACACCGCGAACGCCAGTCCAGTTTTCATCGGATGCGAAATAAACAAAAGCCTGAAGTAACATTACGGCAGTAGTAAACTCACCAGGAGGATGGGTGTGGGTGCGGACAGCTGGCTCGACGACCTGTTTACATTGTATCCCATGGTGCCTCATCCTCCGCCTCCCCCCCCCCCCCCCCTACGCCTCATCCTCTTCCTCCTGCTCCTCATTCTCCTCCTCCAACTCCGTTTTTTTTTCCAGCCCCCCTGCGGTGCTGGGTCCTCGTTTTGAAGACGTCGCCCCGCGTATCACTCCTTTCCTCTCCTCCTCCTCCCCATCCTCCCTCATCCTTCCCCCTCCTCCTCCCTTCCACCACCACCATCGCCATCATCATTCCGATGTCTTGATTTCACCCACACCCATCTCGGCACACCCCTCACACGTTTGGTGGCCCCATAGGGGGAACCCCACCGAAGGCCCAAAATGGCCCCAGCCGAGCGGGGCACTGCTCGCAGGCAGCGTTCGGCGGCGGCTCTGTAGGTCGCCGCGGCTGCGTTGCGCCGCGGCGACCGCGCACGGCCGCAACTGATTGAGCACAAATGGCTACGGTTGAGGCCAGCATCCTGTCCTCCTCCTCCTCCTCCCCCTCCTCCTCCTCCTCCTCCTTCTCGCCTTCTCCTCCTCCTCATCCTCCTCCTCCTAACCCTGTCTCCCATCCCTCCTTAACCTGCCCCCCCCCCCCCCCCCCCCCACACACACCACACACACACACACACACACACACACACACACTCACACACACACACACACACACACACACACACACCCACACACCCTTCCCCGTGGAAGAGGAGGCGGGGCCCAGGTGGGGAAGGGTGCCGAGAAGCAGGAGGAGGAGGCGAAGATGGTGGAGACTGTCCTCGATCCCCCCCGCCCTCGGCCCCATCCACGGTGGAGGTGCGTTCGCTTCCCCCCCCCCGCACTTGGCTCAAGTGCGCGCTCATCCTGGCGGAGTCGCTCGGGCTCATCTTGACGAGTGCTTTCTCTGCGAACCGAACCTGGCGCTGCAACTTCTGGCCATTGACCACGGCCTTCAAGGACAGCTTGCGCTTCCACCTCGCGTAGAGCGTCTCGTTGCTGTCCCAGTCACCGCCCGCGTCGCCATCTTCATCCTCATCATCGCCGTCGGCTAGCTGGCTGACTGAGTCGCCGATGTCAGAGCCGCAGCCGCCACCGTCAAAACTGCCGCCGACGCTGGAGCGGGCCACGGCAGACCGCGTCGGCGACGGCTCGGGGAGTCGGGCGCTGCTGACTGCAGAGGCAGCCGCCGACATGTGCGCTGGCGACATGCGTGGCGGCTCAGCAAAGGCCTTGGCCTTGGGGGTCGTCACCATCGGCGCCGTCGGATGCGGGAACTTCGGAGTCGCAGCCACCGCAGGTGAAAGTGCCCCCGAAGCGGTACCAGTGCGCTGGCGCTTGCCCCCTTCACACTCGGGCTCATTGTCGGTCTCAATGGGATCTGACGCATCGGAGGCGTCTTCTTCACAAGCGTCACCCGCCTTGGGCTCGCCCGACCGTCTCCCAAAGGTTCCAGCTCGCTGAACTTTGTCTCGAACGTACTGGGGCGTCCGCAAGGGCGCAGTGGGATGCAGCAACATGGTCATGCCAACCTGCTTGTTGCGCTTATCGACGAGCTGCTGGACGATCATGCGAGCTTGGTCCTCGAAGACGTTGGAAGCGCGATCGAGGTGGCTGGCCGAGCTGGTGGACCGCAGCACCGTGGAGACCTCAATCTCACGATGGGGGGAGTACGGATGCTTGAAGACGTACACTGTCTCATCGCCATCGCCATCCTCGCGCGGGATGGTCATCTCAGGAAGAGCAGGGTGCCTCACGCCCCTCGCGGCCCCAATGATCTTCGTGTACTCAGTGCTGTTCATCACGACTGCCTTCCTGGAGATCTTGATCTCGATGCTGTGGTCATCAGTCGCCCCTGCGGGCGCCCACGTAGCGCTTCCGCCACTCTGCAGGGCCGCCACCTGCTCCATGGCCCTCTTGCCCTCAGGGGTCTTCTCGAGCTTCACGAACTCCGCAAACGTCAGGAAGGCGAAGCCGTCCTTCTGCTTCAAGAAGCACGCCTCGCACGCGGGGCCCTTGGGCTTCTCGCCAGCGCACTCGCCCCATCTTGTCTGCGGCCCAGGCGCCCTTGCACAACGTCCGCATCGAAGTGTTCGGCTCGAGCTGGCCCGAGCGTCTCGGGCGGCATCGTCGGCGGACTTCTTGTCCTGCTGTGGTTTGGTAGCAATCACATCCCTCTTGGCCCTCTTGGCCGCAGTCGGCGCAACAGACGGGTTACAAGACACCACGGAGCCTCCACCACGAATACTAGTGCGCTTCGAGCCGTGACTGACATCGCTCTTCGAGCCCTTCATATGTAAACCGAGGCCCGTGCCGACGACCAACGCCGCAGCGAGACCAAAGAAGATACGTAACAGCGACGTCTTCGCCACTATGATATGGATGTGCCCTGTGGGGGCACGGAAGTGCAATTGTAGTGCAGTGCACCGAGAGATTGAACTGCCGTGGAAGCTTCTCCCCAAGCTAAAAACTCTAGCTAAAATGGCAATGCAGAGGGGGGTGAGGAGGAGGAGGATGAGGAGGATGAGGACGATGAGGATGGGGGGAGGAGATGGACGAGGAGGACGAGAGCGATGGGGACGCGGGGTAGACTGATAAGGATGAGGAGGGTGAGGTGGTGCGTTTGTATGTGCGTGCGTGCGTGTGCGGGCGCGGGATTGGGAAGGGGATGATTACGGGGATTTGGAGGCGCGGAGGGGGGGGGGGGAGGTGGTGAGTTGGAGGGGGATGATGAGAATGCAGGTGGCGGATGGTGCAAACGACCCTTCTGGCCCTTGAGTGGGATACACGGATGGCGCGGCCGATTAGCGCGTCCAAGATTGTCCAAGGTGGCTCCGAAGGAAACCCAAGCAGCCCCAGAGGACCTCCAAGATGGCTCAGGAGAGCCGATGGCTCGGCATGGCGCGCAAGATGCAATCCCCCCCCCCCCCCCCCCCCCCCCCCCGCGCCCCAGAGAGCCCAAGAGTTCCCACGACCACCCCAAGAAGGCCCCAAAGGACAACGAGCCTCCAAGACGGCTCCAAGACGACCGCCCCAAGACGGCCCCAAGACGACCACACAAAGACGGCCCCAAGGCAAGGGTGACTTGCGATGACAGGAGATGTCGAAAGTGAGATGGCGGCGCTCGGTTCGGTGCAAACTCAAAATGAACTGCGGTGTGACCAACGCATCGCTGTCAACAACCTGTAAACGTGAATCCCTAATGGCTGGCACGAGAAAGCGACACCCTGCTTCTGCCACGCTACAGCCGTGTGACAAGTTGATGGCCCCATACGCAGTAGCAGCTCAGTAGCTGCCACGATCATGAATCACGCCGACACTCCCATCGCAACACCTTGCGAAACAGCGTGCAGTACCCCATGTCCAGCAGGACGTCGGCAGCAGCCGCCCCCTATGACTCAGATACACCACTCGACGAAGAAGGGGTCCAAGAGGCCCTCGGGTTCTCATGATTTTCAGGCGATGCGATAGGAAGCACCGCGCCATCCTGCCCAATCGAAATCGGAAGGTCGCCGTCGTCGACGTGTGGCTGCTGGTCGTCGGGGAGCGGGATGACCGTCGGCGACGTGTTCTTCATCCACTGCGAGTCGACCACCCACTTCCTCTTGAAACTGCACGTCGGTTCGACGATCTTGACGAAATCAGAATGGCACTTCGATGCCTTGGCGAAGCTCTTGCATAAGAGGACCTCGGCCTTTGTCCCTGGGAACTTCGTCTCCGTCACGAAGGTCATGAAGTTTGGCCATGCGAACCGCCCGTTCTCTTTGAGCTCCTTCAAGATAAGTGGCGGGATGGCATCCAAGACCAGCTGCACCATGATCGGCGAGGCATCGATCTTCTTCGCGATCTGGGCCGCGATGGTACGTATGGTCATTGACGGTTTGCGCTGGTTGATACGCGCAGGTGGCACAGGCTTGACGTCGTGGTCGGTGTCCGTGATGGCCAAGGGTGCCGCGGTCTGCGGCTCGGGTTCTGACTGGAGGAGCTGGTTGAGAAGGCCATCCGTGGACAACTGGCTGGTATCCTCGGCGGGGCAGGGCGGTACCGATACCATCAGAACTGATGCCCACGCGCGCGTCCGCGCTGAGAAATGTCGCGAAACGCCCGCACTATGAAGTGCCACCAAGCGGCACAAGTGAACCACGCCAGCTACGGATGAGACGGGCCTGGTGGAAGGCGACGCGGCGGGGCAGAGGTGCGCCAAGAAGGCGGAAGCTGGGGGGCGGGGGCTCCTCGGGCCTCCAGGGGCCCCACCAGCGTTCCAAGATAAGACAACACAAGAGCCCAAGACAGGCCAGGATTGGCCCAGGAATACACCAGGGTGACTCCCAGAACGCCCAGCCCCAAGCGCACCCCAAGTGAGTCTTACTGGGCAACTTGTCGGGCTCGGAAATAGCAACACTACTAGCCACCCCCCCCCCCCCGCCTCCACCCCCCCACACTCACCGCCCCACACCGTCCTTCTTCGGCCGACGGCCTCCAAGATGACACCAAGAAACAAGAACCCCCCCTGGGGCTCCAAGAGTCCCAGAAGGCATCCGAGAGAGCCCCGCGAATACGGCCCCCAAGACGGCCCTCCAAGACGGCCCCAAGACGACCCCCCAAGACGACCCCCCAACACGGCCTCCCAAGACGGCCCACCCAAGACGGCCCCCCAAGACGGCCCCCCAAGACGGCCCCCCAAGACGGTCCTCCAAGACGGCCCTCCAACCAGCCAGCCAACCTGCCGAGGGTCACCAACCAGCCTGACGAATGACATCTCTTGAACGAGGCCCAAATCAAAAAAAGTGGAAGTGGCAAACTGGAAGCGGCAAACCAATCCTGTGGAAATGGCGAAATCAATCCGCCAGCTGGCGGCCGGCGTGCCCTTCGAACTATGAAATAGGATGACAGTCAACATAGAGTGTACTTAGATCGTCCCGAGTAAGATGCAATAACATAGGAAACCATCGAGCCTTGAGTAAAAAGGCGCTTAACATCAATTGCGACCTGTGACTCTGACAATTGTGATGTTCAGCGGCCAGCCTCTGCCCACTGCGCGCGGCATAGCCTCTGCACGCTGCGCGTGGCATTGCCTCTGCCCACTGTCTCTTTTTTTTGCATAGCCTGGCAAGCTGCTTCATCCAGGACTGCGACGCCTGGCAGACTGAGTCCGGCTGATTTACCAGAAAGGAATAGAATGAATGCATTCATGCAGACGGATCCATCCATACTGATTCAGCGTCATATATTATGATGCGCGAGAGAACATAGAATGTGAGAAAGCCTCGGTAACATCACCTCATAAGAAATCCTTGGCTTGGCAAGATAATAGAAATAAACGATACTTGTAACCTCATAGAAAAGTCGTGCCAAGATCAACGTGCCAACCAACGTGCCAATAGACCAACCAGCCAACCAACCTGCCTGCAAACCAACCAACCTCTCAGCCAACCAACCAGCCTGCCAACCAACCTGCCAACCAACCAAACCTGCCAGCCAACCAACCAACCAAACCAACGTGCCAGCCAACCTGCCTGCAAACCAACCAACCTGCCAGCCAACCAACAAGCCTGCCAACCAACCTGCCAACCAACCTGCCAGCCAACCAACCAGCCAACCAACCTGCCAGCCAACCAACCGACCAACCTGCCAAGTAACTAACAAAACCTGCCTGCCAAATCTGCCAGCCAACGAAACCTGGCAGCCAAAGCCAACCAACCAACCAGGCAACCAACCTGCCAACCAACCAATAAACACCTGCCAGCCAGTCTGCCGACCTGCCAACCAACCAAACGCGCTACTCAATTGCGCTCCTGTTACTACGCGATCCCTCAGGTTTACGGTAACTGTTAACTGGGGGGATGCAGGGCGGAAAACATGGATTTGGCCGCCAGGAGGAAGGGCGGGGACGGGCGCGCGCGCGCGAGTGAAGGGGGGCAGTGGAAGCGGGGGGAATGAGCAGCCGTGGGCGGAGGAGGGGGGATGGGGGGGGGAGGGGGAAGAGATGGGAAGGGGGAAAAAATGAAGGAAGGGGAGGACGGGGCGGGCGCCTTGGAATGTGGGCGGCGGTGAAGGGGGGGGGGGGGGGGGGGGGGGGGGGGGGTGGGGGGGGGCGGGCTGGCAAAAATGAGAAGGGCGAGCTGCGATGTTGCGCAGGGCTCGGGGGGGAGAGGGGCGCGTCTTGGGACGTGAAGGGGTGAGGGGGGAGGGAGGGGGGGGGGGGGGGAAGGGGGGGGGAGGGGAGGGGGGGGGAGGAGGGGAAGGGGAGGGGGAGAGGGGGGGGAGGGGGGGGGAAGGGTATGTGCGTGTGTGTGTGTGTGTGTGTGTGTGTGTGTGTGTGTGTGTGTGTGGGTGTGTGTGTGTGTGTGTGTGTGTGTGTGCGGTGTGTGTGTGTGTGTGTGTGTGTGTGTGTGTGTGTGTGTGTGTGTGTGTGTGTGTGTTGTGTGTGTGTGTGTGTGTGCGCGTTGTGGGAGGGGGGGGGGGGGGGGGGGGGAGGGGGGGAGGGGGGGGGGGGGGGGGGGGGGGGGGGGGGAAAGGGGAAGGGGGGGGGGGGGCGGGGAGGGGGGGGGGGGAGGGGTTCCCGAACACTGCGCACAAAACAAATTGCGCAGGGAAGGATTGGGAAAAAGAATGAAAAAAGATTGAAACGTCTGGAAAAAGATTGGAAAAAGATTGAAAAAAGATTGAAAAAAGATTGAAGTGGCCAGGAAAAGATTGAAAAAAGATTGAAAAAAGATTGAAAAAAGATTGAACAGATTAAAAAATATTGAAAAAAAGATTGAAAAAAGATTGATAACGCGTTGCCAGCGATCCGCGGGGGGGGCTCCAGACCACCAGGCGCGCCCTGCGCCGCGCGCGGGCGGTGCGCGCGTCAGTCACTGCCTGCCTCGTTCCGCGCGCGGATTGTGCGCGAGTCGGGCGACCGCCTGCCTCGTTCGGCGGTCGGATTGTCTCGGGTGGTGACCCGGCGCGTCCTTTCCAGCTGCTCAATTGTCCCCGCGGGATGCCGAATCCAAAGATTGAGTAAAGATTGAAAAAAGATTGACAGCCGAAACTGAAGATTGTCAAAAGATTGAAAAAAGATTGAATTGATTAAAAAAAGATTGAAAAAATATTGAATAGATTGAAAAAAGATTAAAATCGCGCTCGGAGAACGACCGCGTCGACGCAATCCGATCTTTTTTCAATCTATTCAATCTTTTTCCAATCTTTTTTCGATCTGTCCAATCTTTTTTCGATCTTTTTCTAGAATATGGCGCCGCGCCGCGCGCGCCGCTTGATCCTTCCCAAAAAATGCTCCGCGGCCCCGCCGCCTGATCGGATCTTTCTCAACGGCTGCCCCGAACTCCCGCGCTGTCGGGCGGTGCTGCTTCGTCCGCGCTCGGAACGAGGAAGGTTCTGGCCGCGCCCTGCCCTGTCGGCGGAGACGCGCAGGCGGAACCAGCGCCGCCGACGCGGCGCTGTGGCGGAAAGATGGGGGGCTCGACGGGCCGCGGGGAAATGTCGGGAGGGGGCGCGGCGCTGCCCCGCTGCGCGCGGAGCAACGATGCGGCGGCGAAGGCGGCAGCTGTCGCTTCGCGATGGAGGGGGCGTCGGGGGCGAACTGAGGAGGGCTGCGCAACGACAACGTGTCGATGGGGATCTCCAGCAAATCTTTCACCTCCTGCTCGCCAACCCGTCAGTGGAAGGAAAATGGTGATACCAAACAACGAAGGGGAAGACGACAGGGGGAGGGCGGGCTGGCTTGGTGTAGGAGGAGGGCGGGCCCAAGGAGTACGAAGAGGGGAGCGTCGGCGCGTGGGTGCGTCTTCGGGCGCCCCCCCTCTCACCCCCCTCACCCCCACACCCGCCCCCCCCCCCTCCCCCTCGCTGCTGGAGCCGATCGCTCCAGCAACGACGGCCTGGGAGAAGAACTTGGGAGGGCTACGCCACCGCAACTTGTCGCTGCTGATCCCCAGCAAATCCTTGGCCTCCTGCCACCCAGGCAAAGGAGGGGGAGGGGGAAATGATATACAAGAACGATGGGGAAGGCTGTGATGCTTGAGAGCGGGCGCGCTTGGTGGAGGAGGGGGCGGGCCCACGAGCGTGGGAGCGTGGGCGCGCTGGCCAGCATGCGCGTGGCCTGGTCGAAACCACTCTGATACGGTGACGGCGCTAGCTGAGCTCGCATGCAAACGTGCCCAACTATGATAGTCAAAAGGAGAGGGCGTCAGAGACGGCAGCGCTGGCGCTCGTTGCCGAATCCGACGAGGCAGTTCATCGCCTGGCATGGGAGGCGGGGAAGAGGAGGGCGGTGGGAGGAGGATGTGGGGGAAGGAGGGGGCGATGGAAGGGGAGGGTCGGATGGGAGAGGAATGAGAGGGGGGAGAATGATGGGGACGGGCTGGGCGGGCGGGAAGGGAGGGCGGGAGAGGGGGATGGGAGGGCGGAGGGTGATGGCGGGAGGGGTGGGTGTGAGGATGGAAGGGAGGGTGAACGTGACGCAAGTCATTGCAATTCAAGCACGTGTACAAAGCCAATGCATGTGCGAATGATTGCGGTCGTGTCGCACATGCATAAGTTTCGTTTCAAACGAAAAATAAAATTGACGTTTTGCTTTACGTACTTTACAAAATTCACGTTCCATATTAATCTGCTAGCGTATATTGCGCACGCGTACACACTTGACATCGAGAATCCGCCCCTCTTACTCGCTGATGGAACCGATGGCCGCCATGGGTGTTGCGCCCGACAAGGCCACTTGGAAACTTGCAAGCGGCTTGTAAGCCAGCCAACCAGCCAGCCAACCCCAAGAGGGCTCCAGGAGAGCCCCAAGGTGGCACCGCGAAACCTCCAAAACCTCCCATCAACACCTCAACTCGCCTGGGCATCGTTGCTGGATGGGTTGGTGTTGACGCGACAGCCTCCAAGTCCAAGATGGCACCAAGCACCCCCCGAGGCTCCAAGGATGTCCCCGAGGGAGCACCACGAATACTGCCTCCATGAGTGCCATCCATAAGGCCCCGCCAAGACGGCCCCAAGACGGCCCTCCAAGACGGCCCTCCCATTTGGTGCGTTGCTGCCCCCCTCCCCCCCCCATGCCCGCACCAGCTACCACTGGGAGATCAAACCACCCGTTTGTTTGTTGTTTGTTGTCGCGTTGCTGTCTCACCGCGTCGCTTGAAACATCCTCGCAACCTTCCCAGACACCCGAAGGCCCAAGAGCCCAAGAGAGCCGCACGGCAGCCCCGATACCACCCGACGCACGGCACGGCAGACGAATGCGTCAGACCAGAAAGGCAGACCAGCACGGCAAAACCAGCATGGCAGACCAGCGCGGCAGAGCAGTACTATTGCAGACCAGCGGGACAGACCAGCACGGCGGACCAGACGAGCACGGCAGGAGCCCAAACATGCCCAAGACACCCAAGACACACCCCTCACACGGTGGCGGAATCGCGCGGCAGCGCAACTGGATTGTGCTTTGTTTGGTGCGTTGCTGCCCTCACCCCATGCTCGCACCAGGGATCATTGGGAGATCAGACCACCTGTTTATGCATGGTTTGTTTGTTTGGTTGGTGCGTTGCTGCCCTCCCCCATGCTCGCACCAGGGATCACTGGGAGATCAGACCACCTGCTTATGTTTTGTTTGTTTGGTGCGTTGCTGCCCTCCCCCATGCTCGCACCAGGGATCACTGGGAGATCAGACCACCTGTTTGTTTGTTGTTTGTTGTCGCGTTGCTGTATCACCGCGTCGCCCCAGACACCCTCGCAACCTTCCCAGGCACCCGAAGACCCAAGAGAGCCGCGCGGCAGCCCCGAGACCACTGGGCCCTGGAAGGCCGAGGGCCCCAATGGACCCGACGCACGGCAGAGCAGACGAATGCGGCAGACCAGAAAGGCAGACCAGCACGGCAAACCAGCATGGCAGACCAGCGCGGCAGAGCAGTACTATTGCAGATCAGCAGGACAGACCAGCACGGCAAACCAGACGGGCACGGCAGGGGCCCAAACATGCCCAAGACGCCCAAGGAGCCCAAAGAATACCCAAGAAAGGCGCACCCCTCACTGGGATCCGCGAACGAGGGGTTAGGACGGGCAGTCACGACCCCCCCCCCACCCCCCACCCCACCCCCAGCACTTGGTGCTGAAGGGGAGGGCGGTCGTGACCTTCGCCCCCGCCCGCGGGAGCCCCCGTTCGCGGACCTCTAGGCGGCAGGCGGAAGCCTGGGGCCTAATGGCCCAAGATGGCGCACCCCTCACGCGGATCCGCGAACGAGGGGTTAGGACGGGCAGTCACGACCCCCCCCCCCCCAGCACTTGATGCTGAAGGGGAGGGCGGCCGTGACCTTCGCCCCCGCCCGTGGGAGCCCCCGTTCGCGGACCCCTAGGCGGCAGGCGGAAGCCTGGTGCCGAATGGCCCAAGATGCCCAGAAGGGCCCCAAGATGCACATAAGACCCAAAGACGAACCCGCCCAAGACGCCCAAGACAGCGTCCAAAATGGCCCGAGACAATCTCCAAGAGGGCCCCTCCCAAGACAGCCGCCAAGACGGCCCACCTAAGACGGCCGGCTCCTCCATGTTACGCCACCCTTTGTTACCATACATGTGTATATACGCGCATACGCGGTGAAACGTAAATTGGCGACGCGCGCCCATTAATCAAGAGGCTGCCGCCACTCCGCGACGTGCCAACCTGGGGGCACGAAAAGGCGCCGCCCAATACACGTAACTGTGGGGCGCGTGTAAGTCTTACACGCCGTCTTGGAGGGCCTCAGCCCCCCTCTCCCCCTCCTCCCCCCCCCCCTCTTCATCCACCTCCCCCTCCTCATCCTCCTCTCCCTCTTCATCCTCCTAGTAGCTGCGCGCATGATCTGCATTCGTTGTTGCTCAAAGCAAACCAGCCACAACCATGTCACAATGATCATGGCCACAGCCTCGAACGGCGACAGGCACTTAATCAAAGTCAGGTGGCTCGAGTAGTGGAGGCGCGCCATCCTCGAACCCAAGCTCTTTCTTGAAAAACGCATGCGTGTCGCCAGCGGCATGGAACTCCTGGCGCGCCCGTTCTCGAACCTCAAACGGATATCCGATATCTCCTCGCAGCTTGTGGTCGGCCTTATCCTTGGGCCCACCTGCTGGACCATCATCCGCCAACCACGCCAGCAAAAAACCCGATGGATCGACCAGCCCCCCTCTTGCGTGCAGTTTTCGGCATGGTGGTCCTTGTCGCTCTGCACTTGGGCCCATGGCCCTCGCGCTTGCAGTGCGCCACCATGTCACCAGACTTTGCGTAATACGTGATAACGTTGCCGTTGTAAGACATTGAAAGCTCAGCTGGTGCTTTGTGAACGAATGGAGGTGGTGCTGGCGGAACACCGCCTGCTGGTGGCACTGGTCCAGGATGCGGAGGCCCTGGTGGCGCTGGAGGCTCAGGCGGAGGCCCTGGTGGCGCTGGAGGCTCTGGCGGGTGCGCAGGGGGCTCTCCCTTGTCAAGCTGGTCGTCTTGGTCTTGGTCTTGGATGGCGAGCATCATCTCATGGGCTAAGATTGCGAAATCGTCAGGAGGTTCATCTTCATCTGGCGGACCGCCAGGCTCGTCATCAGGGTCAACGTGGCCGCCCGCTTCACCGTGATGATCGCTGTCTTCATCGCCTGATGAATGAGCACAGTCGCCGCCCATGCCGCCACCTGGTGGATGCCCAGCTGGGTGATGCCGCGGCGCTCGAACCCTCCACAGAGACTGCGTCAGGCCGTCGGCCACCAATGGTTCAACGAGCACGTCCGATGGAATGAATGTGCCGACCGCGCCGAGTGAGTCATACAACTTCCAGAACCGAATATCGATGTTGAAACTCACGTCCAATGATCTGAACAGCTCCCACCTGTCCACAACATTGCCCAGCCCCTGAGGACAGGACAGTGGATGGCAGGCTCGCAGGACCTTCGGCCCAATGGAAGCGCCTGGGATGTCTAGGCGTGGAGTTCTTGTGTCTGGGAGGCTTGGCAATTGGAGCCAGTGGGTTCCCCAGAACTCATTCACCGCCCCCTTGCGCCGAAGCTCCCAGACTCTAGACCGCAACGCATAACTCCCAAGAGCTCCCTGCCCCATGAAGGGCTCCCCAAACTCATCCCACAAACTTCCTTATGCCCTAGCCCCCATCAAAGACAACCCAAAAGAACGAAAAGCCTGGCCAACCACATAACTACCACGAACGCCCCCTCTTCGAACCACACCGTGAAACCTTTTACGTATGCTTGGTTCTGGTAACCTCTTGGACGGACATGGCCCTGGGCGCGCTTCCAAATAGGCCGAAGATCCTACGAAACCTACCCCCAACTGAACCGCCCAGGACAGAAGGCCTGCAGAGGTAAGGGCTGGCCCATGTCCCAATCAGCCAGCCTGACGCCGACGGGCAGGCGCATTTGATGGAAAGTCGAGCGCACAGGGCTGAAGTAGTGCAAACCAAGGTGGTACCATGCGTCGTCAGGGGCGTCGCCCTCATCACCCAGGTCAGTGGCATCGCTGTGCACGTGGATGAACTGTGCCACGATGTCCCCGCCCTGCAACAGCGCCCTGAAAGGGCGTTGTCGTCCAAAGTGGGGCCGAACTGCATCCAAGTACTTCCCCTCGAGCTGTCTCAGTTGCTTACCCGCATCACAATGGTGCAAGCAGGTGCGAGCTGCGCGGCATTCGTCGCGCTTCGCCCTCGTCTTTGCCTGTATGCCCTGATCGGAAGAAGTGCCCAGCGCATCCACATGGCAACCAACAATCGGCTTGCACTTCCTCTCAAAGTCTGCATCCACACCATTTTTCACGTTTGAGAAAAATTCATTCTCGAACGCCCATGCTGCAAGTTTGGTAGATAATGCGCACTGCGGTGTGAACTCAAAAGATTGAATGTCGCCTGAAGGGACAGGCGCCAAATATTTCTCCATCTGCTTCAACTCAGGAGCCTCCCGCATGATCGATTCTAAATCCTGGCGGCCAACTCCATCGCGAAACGTCTCCAGCGCCTCTTGGTGTTTGGCATCAATGGCACGATTCACTTCGCCCATCAGTCGCAGGTCACCGCGCAGCTTAGCGGTCTCATCCAGCGCGGCCCTCTCGCCCAAGTCAGTAGCCATGGCGCCAGGCGGCGGCTGCATCGTGTCCATCAACGCTGGCGCTGTGCAAACTCCATTTGCTGCCGATGACGCCTGCCTGACTGCGTCTTGCAACTTCCGTCGGCGGACAGCTCTCTGGCGCACTTGCCTAGGAAGCGGACCGAAGGGACTCTTGGACACGTTCCCGCGGGCTGCGATGGTAGCGTCGTGACCGAGCTGTTTGAAAAATGCCTTCGGGCGGTACTCAACATAAGAACATATATATATATATATACACACACCACTACTCACTACTCACTAATCGCATCCCTGGCCCGTGTGAATCCGCGACCCGTTCGGGTAGGCCTGGGGTTGCTTATAATCTAAACGACAAACATCACTAACAATCGCTTGCAATCCCTAGGGTACGTACTAGAAGAACGACTCATAATGCGACAACCGACGTGAGTCGTCTGATAATCTCCGCAGGGCCCCCCCACCCCTCCTCTTCCCGCAGTGCATTGCGGTCATCTGGCCCATGGGACCCACGCCCCCGATGCCAGAATCCACCGCAAAATACAACAGGCCCCACTCCCGAAACCCATATGCTTCCCAGGCGGATCAAAATAGCATCAACACGGCCCAGGGCGGCTTCAAGACGGTACAAAATGGCCTCACGACCGCACAAGAAGCCGTCAAGACCGCCCAAGAAGCCTCCAACATTTACTCCAGGTGGCCCCGAAAAGACAACACCATTACTAGTCGGCCCAATCGGCCGCCAAAGAAAGCACCAATATGTAAAACCCATTGGTGGCACTGAAATGTTTGAATGGGTTTGAGGTTTCCTCTGATTCTGCCTGTCAAAAAATCCAATAGGCAATCAAGAACGCCCCAGGATAGCCAAATGGGCTTCCAAGAGTGCCCCGCGACGGTGGTGTGGCTGCCTTGAACAACGGCGATGATGACGACGGCGATGCCGACTGCAATGATTGTTACGATGATGGTGTTGCCGACGACGGCTGCGAAGTTGACGGTGCCACTAGTGGTGCTGACGATGATGATAGCACCCCGTAGAGGAAAACATGCGAAGATGGTTATGATGATGACAGTGAAGATGACAACGGACATGACGACCGTTAGGATGGTACTGGTGGTGCGGCGCATATGATGAAGATGCAGATGATGATGTTGATATTGATACAGATGTTGGTGCTGACGATGATGTTGCTGGTGATGACGATGATGGCGATGGCGACTCAACCTCGAGAGCTCCCGATGAAGAGCCGAACAAACCCAGCCAACCATCCCAACTAGCCCGCCAACCAACCAGCCAATGAACCAACCAGCCAGCCAACCAACCAACCAACCAACCACCGCAACCCAACCAACCAGCCAACCAACCAGCCAACCAACCCAAGCAGCCATCCCAACCAGCCAGCCAACCAACCAACCAATCAACTCACTAATCAACCAACCCAACCAGCCACCCCAACCAGCCAGCCAGCCAACCAACCCATCGACCAATTAACGACGCCGTGGGGCGCGGCAACGGCGGCAGCCTCATATTCTGACGACTCGCGGTCGGCCCCCTAAGACACCGAGTGATTAAACCACAACTGAACGGGAGGCAGCCTTTCAAAGGCCGCTCAATGTTAAACCCACCCGACCCCTACTACGCCACGAGCACCAGGGATGCGACTAGTCTGATTCGCGCTTTCGTTGGGAACCCATGGCCTTGTCATCTGGTGTCAGCGCGCGGTAAAGCCGAGACATCCTATTGAAATCAACCTTGCCTCTCGTGCCTCTCCTGGTATATGATACAAATGCTCGCCAAGCGCCTCCAAACCCATATTTTCTCACGTGCAAAACGCCTGGCGCTGGCCGCTCGGCGTCCCTTCTCCTTTTTCTCGGCGTGCGCTCACTGGCCCGTGCCTGCCTGCGTAGATCTGGCGGCTTGCATCGGGCCATATGTCGGCGACAAACCCACTCGGCTGCCAGATCCGTAGAACTGAGTTGGGTTGTCTGGACCCTCTGCATGAGAAGCCGACGCACCGTAGCGTGGAGACACTCTATAGCTGATATGTCTGGGTATATGGTCTCCGCAGTGGCCTTCAGGATCGCCAACGCCGCATCACTGGACAGCCCTTCCGACTTAAAACGCTCTCGCCACTCCAACGTGAAATCGTCGAGAAGGCAATCGGGCTCGTGCAGAACGACCTCGGTGAACGTTGGGTCCTTCAAACACAAGAACAGACGGTACGGGTACGTCTCGTGGTGCACATGGAGCAGCTCTTGCACGCAACACAGCGCCCTAGACAACAGCTTGAATACACGATGCCTGCCGTTGACTGTGAACCAGGCGCGGGGCAAGTGCACCCATTCAATTCTCGAAGTGAGCAGGAGCTTCAGCTTCGCCAGACAAGTCTCCTCCATCTCGCAGCTGGCGACCTCGGAGAGCCTGTATTTGCGTTCAGGCCCAGCGCCAGCATCCGATCGACGTGCCTGTTTTGCTGCAATGCCCCTTTGGCGCCGATCCCAGCGCGCACTCGTCAGGTCAAACATCGAAGACATGTACTCCCTGAACGGATCAACGACCTTCCTGAAGACCATGATGATGCCGACTGGCTGGGTGCTGACCCATTTCAAACCAGTTTTTCTCCACCTGCTGTGGTTCTCAGCGTGCGACCCTGATGCATCGGCAATGCCTGTCTCGCTGGCCTCAACGCCGCGGCCGGCCCCAGGAGCAGCATGCCCCTGATCCAAGATGGCGGGAAGCGCGGCAGCCCCATGGCCCAAGGCGCTGGGATCGGCGAGGTCACCGTTGGCGACTGCAAGCATGGGGGCGGCGCCGTCGGCGACAGCAAGCGTGCCACCTGGGCGACGGGCGGGTCCGAACGACTCGCAGAAGCGCAAGTAGCTGTAGAAGCCGATGTTGTGCACGCAGAGTAGCAGGCCGACTTCGTCGAAACTGATGTCGGCACCAACCCAGCGGTGCTGTGGATAGAGATGCAGCTTGTGAGACGCAAGTGCCTTGACCAAGACCCGCTTCATGATAAAGCACGCTTTCCTAACATTCGGCTGGGCACCATCCGCACGTGGTGGTACTATGAGTTCAATCGCATCTTCACGCCGCCACTGTCCATTCGGTAACCTGGAAAGCAAAACTCTTCTCTCAGTTGCATTTGAGCCCCGAGCAAGAAACAAATCCAAACAGTGTTGCCTATATCTGGAAGATTCCAAGGAAGGGTAGCCAAACGAAATTCCTTTGGGCAACCTCTCATCAACGTCCCTCATAATACATCTACGCCATCGGTCCATCAAACCAGGGCTCGTAATTGACAAGATGAAATTCGTCATGCCTGTGATTTCGCTGGCCTCGCAATCGAATGTTCGCCCTTGGCACCTGGCAAGAGTGTGGACGTCGCACGTCAGATGTGCCCCACACCATTGGTCGCCCCTGCTGTCGATGAGATCCCGCTCGGCAATCATGTTCGACGGGTGCTGGTCGGTCGTTGACAGCCGAGCCTTCATTTCAAACATATTGGTGTGTCTGCTGCAACGGGATGCTCGGGCCACTGCAGCACTCATGATGGGCCCAGACGAACTTTCAATGATCTGAAGGATGTTGAGCGTCAAACCATGCATTGCAACGAACTGGGTGCGGTCGTCCTGCAGGATGCTGAACAGCGCCATGAATCTAGATTCTGTTTGCAATAATTTGGCCAAGGAGCTCTCTTTGCCCAAAAGATCACAAGTCAGAAACTTCACAATGTGGTCAACGTCGGCACAGGATGCTTTAATCTTAGAACCGTACTGGAGAGCTTTCATCACCAATTTCATTGGAGTCTCATCAAAGCGGCTGTACTCTAGAAAATACAACGGTTTAATGTGATCGTGTGCCTTGCACATGTCGGCCATTGTGCGCTCGAGGTTGTACCTCTCGATTTCATTTGATATTGCCAGGCTACTCGCAAACGTGTGCAACACCTGAGAAGAATGTTTGCTACTGATTGCAGACAGCGTCGATGCTACACGGTCCTTCGTCGGAGGTGTCATGTGTGAGTCACAGAACAAGGCCTCCAAGTCGCGCCAAACTGAAGGTATTTCAAAAGATATGAAACGGTCGTCCAAACTGAGGCGCCTGACAACGTCGTAGAACGGTGTGAGACCGAAATCCAAATTCGCAGATCGCTGATCCATCACGTTCGTAATCTCACCGTCGGTGCAACACGGTATCGGCACGTCAGGCTGGGGAACAATCAAAATGTCGCCGTCGGCGCTGACAGGCCCAGGCCGAGGAACAATCGGCCCTGCGTCGAGATCAGTAGAAGCCCGCTTAGCTGCCTTAGCTGCGCGGGCGTTCGCACAGATGTCATGGCGAGACCTCGTCTCTGTGGGGGCCGCGCGTCGGCGGCTCGCGCCGACGCCGTTGGAACTCACCACCAAAGTCGAGGCTGGTGCAGTCAACAGAAATTCATCATCGCTGTCTGGCTGGGCGAGGGCACCCACGTGTGCCATGGACGCATGAACTCAGGCACATATCATTTCTTGTGTTGGTGTGCACGGAGAGAGAGAAAATGCTTCGTGTTCCTGTGGCACACACGGCTGCGGCGGCGGCGACGCCGACCCCAAAGGCCCCAAGCTTGCCCAAGAGAGCCTCCAAGACTTGAAAACAAAACGAACGCAACGAGACAAGGAGTGGTACCCCATACACGTTTCAACGCCTTCCACATTCACGCATCGAGCACATCTGTTTTTTTAATGAATGCACAATACAATCCACCACCCCTGCCCCGTTGGGGCCGTGTTCTTTTGATTGTTTGCCAACCCTCTCGTAATATTATGTTTTTCATCGCCCCCCAGCCTAATCTTTTTTTGATATTGTGAAAAGAACTGCTATATGTTGCCAATGTTTTTTTTGATTTTTTCCCAGAGCTGCCCCCCCATCCTGATGGTTCTGTTGATTTTTCCCCAACCAAGGCCCCCCCACCCTAATGTTTTGGTCGATTTGTCCCCAACCGATGTCCCCCCACCCTAATCTTTGGTTGAATCTTGTGATCCTAATTCCGTTCCGGGTTCCCCTGAAACCTCGGGCAGAGGCCCCTAGCAGGATCAGAGAACCACAACCCTCAAGACGGGCCTAGACGGCTTCAAGACGGCCCTTTGAGGGAGCCAACGCGGCCCCACACCCTTCGGGCGCACACTTGGTGGGGCTGGGAGCTTGCGACAAGTCTCCCACATTCATCGTCCTGCCCCATTCTGTTCGCCTGGAGGCCTCCTCCAACCCTGTGGGCGAACAAGAGGAATCCCAGCGGGACGCCAACCCTGGGGCCCGTGGGCCCCGCGCCGCTTGGGCAGAAGACGAACGCCGGGTCTGACAGGCCAGCTACCGCCCCCCTTTGCCCGATATGCTGTGCCATTCTGTTCCCCCAGGGGCCTTGGCAAACTCTTCGGGCCAAGCAGACCGGACCCCTGGGACAGCAGCCAATTGATATGACCCTGGGACCTCTCCGCATTCTTCGGACGAGCATCTGGGGGGCCCAGGAGATTCGGACATGTCTTCCCCATTCCTTGCCCTGTCCCGTTCTGTTCGCCCGAAGGCCTCCACAGACCCTCTGGGCGAACAGAATGGGACATGGCGAACAAACCCTCCCGTTGGCGGTGATGCGACTGGATCGCACCATCAAGGCGCGCCCGGAGGTGATGGCCGACCCAACAGCGGTTTCTCTTAAGAGTTCACTGGATTTCAAATTTTCTTGAAGCTCTCTTGGGCCCTCCCTGTAGATCCTTGCGAGCCTCCCCGGCGCTTTCGGTGGCTTTCCCCGATGGCCTCCCGAGCCCTTCCCCGAGCGCTCCTGAGACGCCTCAGATGGGCTTCGACTTCGACGCACATCCCCGAGAGACTTCGAAACTGTCCTCAATAGGAGGGGGGTGAACGAGCAGTGCGCTGGGCCAAGCTGCTGCAGCGCTGCAAGAGCTCGGACACGAAGGCGCGGTCTCGCTGCCGCCGCCCGAGCCGCCGCCGTGTTTGTAGATTTTCGGTACAATCTGCGCCGTTCCTCCGAGAACCATTCCAGAAAGATGTCGTGGACGGAGTCCACGGGTCAGCCCTAGTCAGCTACTGTGCTGGGATCAGCGCGTGCGAGAAGGGCGAGCAGTGGCAGCCGGCGCTTGCGCTGCTGAGCGAGATGTGGGTGGCGAAACTGCAGCCCGACGTCATCTTCTTCTTTGCAATATATACCGGGATCGGTGCGTGCGAAGGCCCCCTCGAGTGGACTCGGCCTGGCCCCCGGCGCTCCCGGGGCCCTGGTCCGTCGCCGGCGCCCCCGGAACGGTCTTGGTCCGTCGCCGGCGCTCCCCGAACGGCCCTCGCCCGCTCGTGACGGATCCACGAGAGCCCCGAGCGAGCCCCGAAACGACCCCCCCCAGGGCCCTTGAGAGGCCCGAGTGGCCCCAGAGGCTCTCTTGACGATTTCGACAAGGGCTTCAGGGGGCAAACAACATGGATTTTCCATTGGTTTTTGATGATTTTTCCCGTTCGGGCTTTTTCGAGCCAGAACGGCTCCAAAGGCGCCGCGAATCATTTCAAGACCGCCCAGAAGGCCCCCAAGAGGGCCCCAGAACGGCCCAAGAGTGTCCCAAGATTGCCCAAGACGGCCCCAAGCCGGCCCAAGAGGGCCTCAAGAGGCCCCCGAGACCCACCATGAGGCCCCCAAGAAGGCCCCAGGACGGCCCAAGAGTTCCCCAGATTGCCCAAGACGGCCCCAAGCCGGCCCAAGACGGCCCCCCCGAGACCCACCATGAGGCCCCCAAGAAGGCCCCAGGACGGCCCAAGAGTGCCCCAAGACTGCCCAAGACGGCCCCAAGCCGGCCCAAGACGGCCCCAAGAGGCCCCCGAGACCCCCCCAGGGAATCCCAAAACGGCTCGATAGTGCCCCACGACTGTCCATGACGGCCCCACGCCGGCCCAAGAGAGCCCCAAGAGGCCCCCGATATCCAAGGACTCCCGAAACGGCTCGACGAGGACTCCCAGAGAGCCCGAATCGGCGACGAAATGGATACTACAACGCCCCCCCGTCCTTGTAGCATCCACCAGCTGCTTTCTGCGACCCCTCGTGGGGCAGGACGCCCCCAGACAGCCCTCAGACACCCCGCGGGAACGTTTCCAGAGGCAGACTTTCTGGATCCCCTGTGCTTTTTTTATGTTTTTCTGGCTCCCCTTCTTTCCAGCTCCGCACCGCCCACGGCGGCTACAAGGGCCTCGCGGATCGACCCAAGCGGCCTCGCCCAGGAGGGCACCAAGACGATTCTAAGACGACCCGGGCGGCCTCAGAGCTACCCAAGCACGCCCCGAGATGGCCCAGGAGGGCTCCAACACGATTCCAATGCGGCCCCAAGCCTGTCCCAGAGGGCGTTCAGAGGACGTATCAGAGGCCACGGACGGCCCCAGCGGCTCCCGAGAAGGCCCTAGCCGGCCCCAGAGGGTTTCGAGTCGGCCCCCGCGGTCCCAACATGGCTCCAAGACGGCGCAAGAGGGCTCCGGCACGGCCCGGCAGAGCCCGTTACCGGGTGAAGAGGGACCCTAGAGCGCCCCAAACGGCTCTCAAGAGAGACCCAAGGCAGCCACAGGAGCTGCCACGACGGCCCCGGAGATGTCGGTGCTGAAGCTGGCATCCGCCAGCTCCTGGAGGTACAGCGCCCATACCAGCATGGGCCCGTCCACATGGGCCCGTCCATGACATCGCCGCACATACCTCCGAAACCCCATGTTTTCTCCGTGTGTCCTTGCGAATCGGCCCAAATCCATTCAGAACGTGCATATTTCGCTGCTAGCGCCGCCCCGACCACATCGTCGAAAGCACCCTGCAAATACGACAGGTTCGGGCAATTCTCGAAAACACCATGCGTTTCAGGCGATTGCAAGGGACACACGGGACAGTGCATCGCGAATCCAACGATTTTTTTTCGTGCCGCAGGGTCCCTGGGGCCCTCTCCATCGATCCCGCTTCATTGCCAGACTCCGCGGCCAGCAGGCGCTGCCGGGGAACCTTGTCCGAACCCTGATGGACATCGATGCCCCACCGACGCGTCTCTTTTGGGTTTCTACTCATACCTCCATCTCTTTAAAGACGATCACAAGACCTACTTACAATGAGTCGAGGAGGGGCAACCCTGTCACACCGAGCGCTTCGGGGGAAGGATCGGAGCGCTCCTTCAGTCACGTCGAGCGCCTCGGAGAGGGGCGGGCGGCACTTCTGCCGCCCCCCCGGGACCGAGCCCTCCTCCTGGACTGCTGCTGCTGCTCCAACTCCTCCTCCTCCTCCTCCTCGTCTTCCTCCTCCTCTCACTTCTCCTCCTCCTCCGTCCTAATGCTCTGGCTCCACGACTGAATTCGATTAACCATCCTCCTCTTCTTCCTCCTCCTCCTCCTCCTCCGCCTTCGTCGTCTTTTCTACTGCGTTTTAGTCGTACGCCCCCCCCCGATTGATATCAAACCCATGGAAATTTCAACATGTTTACGCTGCAGGCGTTGCCCGGGCGGCTTTGCATTGAACGCTTCCGATAAGCGTCATTTGTGAAATATCGCAAGAACCATGCTATTCTGATGGTTACGGGGGGGGCTAATGGGAAAGACCCATGGAAAACGACTTCGATGGCAGCGGCGACGTCGTCGTCGTCGTTCGGGTGGGCCGCCTCGCGCGAGCCCGCCAGCTTGCGCGCGCGCGCCGGCAGCCTCCGCCGTCACCGTCGCCGCCGCCGTTGCCTTCGCCGTCGCCGTCGCCATCGCCGTGTGCGGTACGAGGGAACCCGTCGTCTTGCGCGCCAGACCCGCTATCTGCGCTTCCGCCTCACCCGCCTCCCTGCACCTCCTCAGCGGCTCCCAGTCTCGGTGTGCGCGATCGGGGTTCAGCACACCGTGGATTTAATCCACGGGTACACCCTAGTCTTCTCTACAATGCAGGGACCCGTGCGTGCGGGAAGGGTCCCTGTCTTGATGGTCGTAAAATGCCCCACAACGGCTCCGGGGACGCCCCAGAGGCGCTCACGCGGCCCCAGAGGCCCCCAGGACGGCCCCAGACACCCCCAAAACGGCCCAAGAGCGCTCTGGACCGCCGGAAACGGCCCCGACAAGGCCCAGGAGGCTTCCACGACGGCCCCAGAGACGCCCAAGAGGCGTCCCAGGATGGCCCCCACAGGCCCAAATCATTGTTTTTCCAACGAAAAACGTTCAATTTTAGCACACATTGCTTGTCGGGTATATGGCGCAGAAGATGGGACAAGAGGCCCCCACGACCGCCCCAAGACGGCCCAAGAGGCCCCCCAGAAACACGACAACCGGCCCGAGAGAGCGTCCAGAGACTCAAGAGGCGCCCAACACGGCCCCCAGGCGGCCCCAAGAGGCTCCCAGGAGGCGCCCAGGACGACCCCAGACACCCCCAAGACGGCCCAAGAGCGCTCCAAGAGAGCCCAAGACCGCCGAAAACACATCCAAGACGGCCCAGGAGGCTTCCACGACGGGCCCAGAGACCTCCAAAAGGCGTCCAAGGATGGCCCCCGGATGCGAAAATCAGTGTTTTCCCGAAGAAGAACGCTCACTTCCAGCATGCGCTGCTTCACGGGAATATGGCGCAGAAGCTGGTTCCAGGCCCCCACGACCGCCCCAAGACGGCACAAGAGGCCCCCAAGACGCACGAAAACCGGCCCGAGAGGGCGTCAAGAGAGCCCAAAAGGCGCCCACAACGGCCCCAGGGTGGCACCAAGAGGCTCCCAGGACGGCCCCAGGTATCCCCAAGACGCTCCAAGAACGCTCCACGACAAGCCAAGATTACCTTTTGCGGCGCCAAGACGGCCCAAGACGCCTCTACGACGGCCCAAGAGACGCCGAAGAGGCTTCCCAGGAGGGCCCCAGGAGGGCCCCGAGATGGCCCAAGACGCACCCAAGACAGCCCCAAAAGCAGTTAACAATGGCCCAAGACGGCCCCGCCGCCCCGTCTCCAAGACGGTCTCTGGGCCGTCAGGGACGGCTCCAGAGGCGCCCGAGACGGTTCAAAAAACACCAAAGACAACCCCAAAAACGCCCAAGATTTGCCCAAGATAGCTCCAAGACTGTCCCAAGATGCCGAGAGGCGCCCAAGACGGCCCCACATCGCCCCAAGACGGCCCAAGACGCATTCAAGATTGCCCAAGAGGGCTTCGGCTTCAAGAGACCCCCAGGAGGACGAAAAGGGCCCCCAAGCGGCCCCCAAGGGGCGTTGGATGCTTCTCTCTTGGGGAGCGTCGAACTTCCAGTGTCGTCTTGGGGGCTTCTTGGACCCACTGCGAGCCATCTCTGCGCCATTTGGGGACGTCTTGAGGCGGTGCGCTCGAAAGGTCGATTCGTGTCCTCGCACTGGGGCCCGTCTTAGGGAGTTACGTCTCGCCGCCCTCTTGCGGGCCTCCTAGGCCGCGCCCGCTGGCCCCATTGTCACCACACTACCACATCAACTTATCATTCGGCCCCGGCGAAAAGCAGATAACTTCTCACGGCTGCCCTCCCCGCAGAAGCTATGATGAACACAGACTGCGGCGTCAGAAACAGCTGTCATGCCTACATGGGTGCGCTTCCATGGACACCGCCTCCACCACCGCGTTCCTGCCTTCAGGCCTGCTTGCCTGCATCCCTCGCCCACCTCCCCTCCAGCGGCCACCTCCTCCATCCACACCGTCCCCTCCAACCTCCCCTTACCCGCGAGGCCCCAGAGACGCTCCACTTCCACGTCCAAGCCATGGCGGGCAGATTCCGCGGCCAGAAGGCCGCGGGTCAGCCCTAGTCTGCTACAACGCTGGGATCAGCGCGTGCGGGAAGGGCGAGCAGTGGCAGCCGGCGCTGGCGCTGTTAAGCCAGATGCGGGAGGCGAAGGTGGAGCCCGACGCCATCTCTTCTACAATGCAGGGACCCGCGCGTGCGAGAAGGTCCTGTGTCTCGAGTGGCTCCCCAGGCCCTCTGCGGCGCCCTGAGAGTCCGCAGGACGCTCCGAGACGACTCTGGGGGGTCCCAAGATGCCCCAAGACGGCCCCTAAACGGGTCAGAGACGCTCCAGAGGGTGCCCAGGCGGGCCCCAAGCGAACCCCATGATGGCCCCAGACGCTTCCAAGGCAGGCCAGGAGGCTCCCGAGACGGCCCAGGAGGACCCCCAGGAGAGCCCCAAGAGGCACAAATCGTTGCATGTCCTTTTTGGGAAACGCACATTTTTCCAATGTTCAGTGTTTTTGTTTGCGCAGTCCCCAAGACGGCTGTGCAGGCCCCCGAGATCGCCCCCAGACGCACCTAGGAAGGTCCCCGAACGGCCCGAGACGGCCCTGGGACGGCTCCAGAGGCGCCCGAGACGGCCCAACAGGTATCCAAGACAACTCCCCCCAAAAACGCCCAAGAATGGCCCAGAGACGGTTCAGAAACGCTCGAGAGGGCGCCCAGGCGCCCCAAGAGGACCCCAAGCAAACTCTAGGATGGCCCCAGAGGCCTCCGAGGCAGGCCAAGAGGCCCCCGAGACGTCCCAGGAGGACCCCCAGGAGAGCCCCAAGATGCAAAACATGGTCCGTTCCCTTCAGAAAACAGATCTTGCCCCCCAAACACCCCCAGACGACCCCAGGAGGGCCCCAAGCCGGCCCGAGACGGCCCCGGGACGGCCCCAGAGGCGCCCGAAACGGCCCAAGAGGCACCCAAGACAGCCCCAAGAGCGCCCAGAAACAGCCCAACATGGCCCCAAAACAGCCCCCGAACGGCCCCAGATCGCCCCAAGACGGCCCAAGAGGCACCCAAGACGGCCCAAAAGGGCCCTGAGAGACCCGCAGGGGAACGAAAAGAGGCCCCCAAGAGGCCTTGGATAGTTCTCCCTTGGGGCGTGTCAAACTTCGGCGTCGTCTTGGGGTTCTCTTGGACACTTTGGGAACCATTTCTGGGCCTTTGGGGGGCGTCTTGGGGCGATGCGCTCGAAAGGTTGGTTCGTGCTCTCACACCAGGGCCCGGCTTAGTGAGTTCGTGGGGCCCTCTTGGGCCGTTTGGGAAGCCTCTTGGCCCGTCCTAGAGAAATCTTGGGCCGTTTCGGCGCCCTCTTGCGGGCCTTTCAGGCCGCGCCCACCGGCACCATTCTCGCCACACTACCAGATAAAAATACCATTCGGCTTTGGCGAAGAACAGATAAAATTGCCACGGCGACCCGCTCCGCAGAAGCTATGATGAACACAGAGCGCGTCATGAGAAACAGCTTCAGTCCACACCATGTCGTGCCTTCATGGGTGTGCTTTCATTGACACCGCCTCCACCACCGCGACCCTGCCTTCAGGCCTGCTTGCCTGCATCCCTGGCCCACCTCCCCGTCCAGCGGCCACCTTCCCATCAACACCGTCCCGTCCAACCTCCCCCCCCGCGAGGCCCCGGAGACGCTCCACTTCACATCCACATCGTTGCGGGCAGATTCCGTGGCTGGGAGGCCGCGGGCCAGCCCTAGTCAGCTACAGCGTTGGGATCAGCGCGTGCGAGAAGGGCAGGCAGTGGCAGTGGGCCCTGGCGCTGCTGAGCGGGATGTCCGAGGCGAAGCAAGAGCCCAACGTCATCAACTACAACGTTGGCATCAGCGCGTGCGAAAAGGGCGGGCAGTGGCAGCCCGCGCTGGCACTGTTGAGCGAGATGCGAGAGGCGAAGCTCGAGCCCGACGTCATCTGTACTACAATTCCGGGCGAAGCGCGCGCGAGAAGGTCAGGCAGTGGCAGCGCCCCGGGCCGCCCAGAGAGCCCGCGGGCCGCCCGGAGAGCCTCCGGGCCGCTGCCCGACGGGCCCTGGAGGCCCCCGGACCGCTGGCGGACTGATCCAGGATTCCCAGATCGCCCCAAGACGGCCTCAGGAGGTCCCGAAGACGGCCCAAGACGGTCCAAGAGTGGATCCGAGACGCTCAAAATGGCTTCAAGACGCCTTCAAGGCGGCCCGGGACGCGTCCACGAGGCCTCCAGAGCGCTCGAAGTGTACCTCCAAGAGGGGCCGCAGAAGCCAAAATCGTTGATTTTCTTAGTTTTTCCGATGTTTCTGGCCTTCTCGCGTTTTCGGCTTTCCGACGCTCCAAGACCGCCCAAGAGGCCCCCCAGACCGTTCCGAGACGGCCCAAGAGGCCTTCAAGACGGCCCCAAGACGGCCCAAGAGGGCCCCAAGACGGCCCAGGAGTCGCCCAAGACAGCCCAAGAGGGCCCCAAGAAGGCCCCAAGGGAGGCCCCAGACAGGGACCCGGAACCGAAAAATTTAGGCCTCCACCCCAAGAGGCCTCCAGGAAGCCCCAAGACGCCCCAAAGAAACGCCAGGACGCTCCCAAGACATCCCCAGGAGGCTCCAGGACGCTCCAAAGAGGCTCCAAGAGGCCCCCAGAGGCCGCCAAGCGCCCCAAAAGACCCCCAAGAGGCCCGAAAAGAGGGCCCAAGAGGCCCCAAGACGCCCCCAAACTGCTACCAAGAAGCCCCCAAACTGTCTCCCAGAGGCTCCCGAGAGGCCAGCCATGAGATCCCAACCAACATCCACGAGATCTCTTACCCATTACCCAGGCCCGCAGCGACATTGCCCGCAGGCCACTACAGCCCGTTCGGGGGCCCTACGTATACCAGCACCCGCACCCTTGGCTGTATCGGGGGCCTCACCGCTGCTCTCTCGGTTCTGCTGGCTTCGATCTGCCAGAGCTCTCGAGACGGCCATCTCGACGGCCCGAGAAACCCGAGATGGCCCCAGGACCACCCTGCGCGGGCCCGCTAAAGTGGCCCCTTCACTCTGACGGTGCCTGAAAACCCTTGAGTTTGCTGATCGCGCCCAGTCCCAGCGCGATTAGCAAAAACCCATTCCTTTTCACGCTTCCAGGTCAGTGCCCCCGGGGCTCCCCGACTGCTTTCTGAGATCGCCCCTGGACGTGGCCCCTTACACGTCGGCCCCACGCGCGGCCTCCAAACGGGACCCCCAAAGGCGGCCCCCACACAAAGCCTCCGAAGGTCGCCCCTACCGCCCCAGTAAGCGTGGCCCCCGAACGTCAACCCCACGCGTAGCCCCCAGGCGCCCCCAAACGTGGCCCCAACACGCACAGCCCCCAACCATTGCCCTCAAACGTGACCGTCACATCTGCCCCCGAACCCCACACCCTCAAACGCGACCGTCACATGTGCCCCCGAACTCCGCACGCGGCCCCCAAACATGGCCCCCAGCAGGGCCGCGAACGTTGGCCCCAACCATGACACCCTGACGAGACCCCCCAACGTGGCCCTCAAACGAGGCCCCCCAACGTAGCGCCCAACTCTGGCCCCCACGCGTCCACCCCCCACATCGAACTTCTCGCGCACAGGGACTCTGTAAGATCGTTCGGGCCCCCTTACTCTGATTGCGTCTGAAAACCTATGTGTTTCTGCTAATCGTGCCCAGGCCTCGCGCGATTAGCAAAAACACATTACTTTTGACGCTTCCAGTGCTTCCGACACGTGCGCGTTCGGGACCAATGCCTGGACCTGCGGGCCGTGGTTTTTCCACGGGTTCACACTAGTCAGCCACAACGCTGGGATCAGCGCGTGCGAGAAGGGCGGGCAGTGGCAGTGGGCCCTGGCGCTGTTGAGCGAGATGCGGGAGGCGACGCTGGAGCCCAACGTCATCTCTACTACATTGCAGGGCCCCGTGCGTGCGGGACGGGCGGGGGGCGGGGCGGTTTAAAGGCGCTCCGGGCGGCTCCGGAGAGGCTCCGGAGGCCCTAAGAGGCCCTTAAGACAGCTCAAGGAGCCCCCAAGACGCCCAAAGAGCGCTCCAAGAGGCCGCCCAGACGGCACACGAGGCCTGCAAGCGTATTCCCCGAGGGCCCCGAGCGGCCAAAATCAATTATTTTACGACGGTTTGGGAAGGATTTTGGCCTTCTCGCTTTTTCCGCTGTCCGACGCTCGAAGACGGCCCAAGATGCCTCCAAGAGCGCCCCAGAACGGCCCAAGAGGCCTCCAAGAGCGCCCCAAGAGGGCCCCAAGACGACCCAAGAGACGCTCAAGACGGCCCACGAGGGCCCGAAGACAGGCCCAAGAGGGGGCCAAGAGGGGGACCACAGACCGAACATCCGAGCCTTCTGCCCCAAGAGGGCACCAGGAGGCCCAAACAGGCCCCCAAGAGGCCCCAAGGGGCCGCCAAAAATCCTCCGAAGAGGCCCCAGGAGGCTCCCACGGAGCCCAAACCAGGCCCCAGGGTCCGAGGAAACGCCCAGGAAGGCCCCGAGACGGGTCAAGACGGCCCCAGCACAACCCAAGGCGCGATGCGACGGCTCAAGACGGCTCCAAGGCAGCCCCAAGAGGGTGCCAACACGGCCCCTGCTGGGCCCAGGACGGCCTAAGGAGGCGCACAGGAGGGGCCCAAGACGACTCCAAGGCGGCCCCCTCACGGCCCCAGACGGCTCCAAGACAGCCCCAAGATGGTGTCGAAAGGACTCCGATGGACCCAGGACGGCCTACGGACGCGCCCATGAGGGCCCACGACGAACCAAGACGGCCCCATCACGGCAAACGGCGCCCTCAAGTCGGGCCTAGACGGCTCCAAGACGGCCCTTTGAGGGAACCAGCACGGCCCCACACCTTTCGTGCGAACACTTGGGGGGGGGCTGGGAGCTTGCGACAAGTCTCCCACATTCATTGTCTTGCCCCATTCTGCTCGCTTGGAGGTCTCCTCCAGCCCTGTGGTCGAACAAGAGGAAACCCAGCGGGCCGCCAACCCTGGGGCCCGTGGGCCCCGCGCCGCTTGGGCAGAAGACGAACGCTAGGTCTGATAGGCCAGCTACCGCCCCCCTTTGCCTGATATGCTGTGCCATTCTGTTCCCCCAGGGGCCTTGGCAAACTCTTCGGGCCAACCAGACCGGACCCCTGGGACAGCAGCCAATTGATATGACCCAGGGGCCTCTCCGCACTCTTCGGACGAGCACCTGGGGGGCCCTGGAGATTCGGACAAGTCTTCCCCATTCCTTGCCCTGTCTCGTTCTGTTCGCCCGAAGGCCTCCACAGACCCTCTGGGCGAACAGAATGGGACATGGCGAACAAACCCTCCCGTTGGCGGCGATGCGACTGGATCGCACCATCAAGGCGTGCCCGGAGGTGATGGCCGACCCAACAGCGGTTTCTGTTAAGATTTTATTGAATCTGACATTTTTTTGAAGCTCTCTTGGGCCCTCCCTGTAGATCCTTGCGAGCCTACCCAGCGGTTTCGGTGGCTTTCCCCGATGGCCTCCCGAGCCTTTCCCCCGGGCGTTTCTGAGACGCCTCAGATGGGCTTCGACTTCGACGCACATCCCCGAGAGACTTCGAAACTGCCCTCAATAGGAAGGGGGTGAACGAGCAGTGCGCCGGGGCCAAGCTGCTGGAGCGTTGCAAGAGCTCGGACACGAAGGCGCGGTCTCGCTGCCGCCGCCCGAGCCGCCGCCGTGTTTGCAGATTTCTGGTACAATCTGCGCCGTTCCTCCGAGAACAATTCCAGAAAGATGTCGTGGACGGAGTCCACGGGTCAGCCCTAGTCTTCCGACGCCCCGGCCCCGGGCGGCGCGGTTTAAAGACGCCCCGAGCGGCTCCGGAGAGGCTCCAGAGGCCCCAAGAGGCCCCCAAGACAGCTCAAGGAGCCGCCGAGACGCCCAAAGAGCGCTCCAAGAGGCCACCCAGACGGCACAAGAGGCCTGCAAGCGTATTCCCCGAGGCCCCGAGCGGCCAAAATCATCCACTTTACGACGGTTTTGGAAGGATTTTGGGCTTCTCGCCTTTTCCGCTTTCCGACGCTCGAAGACGGCTCAAGAGGCCTCCAAGAGCGTCCCAGAACGGCCCAAGAGGCCTCCAAGAGCGCCCCAAGACAGCCCAAAAGGGCCCCAAGACGACCCAAGAGACGCTCAAGAGCCCACGAGGGCCCGAAGACAGGCCCAAGAGGGGGCCAAGAGGGGGACCACAGACCGAACATCCGAGCCTTCTGCCCCAAGAGGGCGCCAGGAGGCCCAAACAGGCCCCCAAGAGGACCCAAGGGGCCGCCAAGAATCCCCCGAAGAGGCCCCAGGAGGCCCCCAAAGAGCCCAAACGAGGCCCCAACAGAGGCCCCAACAGCTTCCAAAATGGCCCCAAAGAGGCCTCGAGCCCGCCTCCGAGCTTCCTCGCCGCGAGGGTGCCAACACGGCCCCAGACGGGCCCAGGACGGCCCAAGGCGCGCTCAAGACGGCCCAAGACGACTCCAAGACGGTCCCAGGAGGGTGGGCCCAGGACGGCCCAAGGACGCGCCCGGTCGGGGCCTCAAGACGGGCCAAGATGGCAAGAGAGCCCCAGCTGGCAAAAATCGTTCATTTTCCGTTGTTTACTGTTACACCCTTTGCGTTTCCGGCCATTTCGGCGGTCCGATGCACCAAGAGGCCCCAGAAAGTCCCAGGAGGGTCCGAGGAAACGCCCAGGAAGGCCCCAAGACGGGTCAAGACGGCCCCAGCACAACCCAAGGCGCGCTGCGACGGCTCAAGACGGCTCCAAGATAGCTCCAAGAGGGTGCCAACACGGCCCCTGCTGGGCCCAGGGCGGCCCAAGGAGGCGCACAGGAGTGGCCCAAGACGACTCCAAGGCGGCCCCCTCACGGTCCCAGACGGCTCCAAGACAGTCCCACGATAGTGCCAACAAGGACCCCGATGGGCCCAGGACGGCTTACGGACGCGCCCATGACGGGCCCACGACGAACCAAGACGGCCCCATCACGGCAAGCGGCGCCCTCAAGACGGGCCTAGACGGCTCCAAGACGGCCCTTTGAAGGAGCCAACGCGGCCCCACACCCTTCGGGCGAACACTTGGGGGGGCTGGGAGCTTGCGACAAGTCTCCCACATTCATTGTCCTGCCCCATTCTGTTCGCCTGGAGGCCTCCTCCAACCCTGTGGGCGAACAAGAGGAAACCCAGCGGGCCGCCAACCCTGGGGCCCGTGGGCCCCGCGCCGCTTGGGCAGAAGACGAACGCTAGGTCTGACAGGCCAGCTACCGCCCCCCTTTGCCTGATATGCTGTGCCATTCTGTTCCCCCAGGGGCCTTGGCAAACTCTTCGGGCCAACCAGACCGGACCCCTGGGACAGCAGCCAATTGATATGACCCAGGGGCCGCTCCGCACTCTTCGGACGAGCACCTGGGGGGCCCTGGAGATTCGGACAAGTCTTCCCCATTCCTTGCCCTGTCCCGTTCTGTTCGCCCGAAGGCCTCCACAGACCCTCTGGGCGAACAGAATGGACATGGCGAACAAACCCTCCCGTTGGCGGTGATGCGACTGAATCGCACCATCAAGGCGTACCCGGAGGTGATGGCCGACCCAACAGCGGTTTCTCTACATATTTTACAGGATTTCAAATTTTCTTGAAGCTCTCTTGGGCCCTCCCTGTAGATCCTTGCGAGCCTCCCCGGCGCTTTCGGTGGCTTTCCCTGATGGCCTCCCGAGCCCTTCCCCGGGCGCTCCTGAGACGCCTCAGATGGGCTTCGACTTCGACGCACATCCCCGAGAGACTTCGAAACTGCCCTCGATAGGAGGGGGGGTGAACGAGCAGTGCGCTGGGCCAAGCTGCTGGAGCGTTGCAAGAGCTCGGACACGAAGGCGCGGTTTCGCTGCCGCCGCCCGAGCCGCCGCCGTGTTTGTAGATTTTCGGTACAATCTGCGCCGTTCCTCCGAGAGCCATTCCAGAAAGATGTCGTGGACGGAGTCCACGGGTCAGCCCTAGTCAGCTACAGCGCTGGGATCAGCGCGTGCGAGAAGGGCGAGCAGTGGCAGTGGGCGCTTGCGCTGCTGAGCGAGATGTGGGAGGCCAAGCTGGAGCCCAACGTCATCTTCTCTACAATGCAGGGACCCGTGCGGGCGGGAAGGGTCCCTGTCTTGATCGAGTGAAAATACTCCACAACGGCTCCGGGGACGCCCCAGAGGCGCTCACGCGGCCCAAGAGGCGCCCAGGACGGCCCCAGGCACCCCGAAAACGGCCCAAGAGCGCTCCAAGAGAGCTCAAGACCGCCGAAAACGGCCCCGACAAGGCCCAGGAGGCCTCCACGACGGCCCCAGAGACGCCCAAGAGTCGTCCCAGGATGGCCCCCACAGGCCCAAATCATTGTTTTTCCAACGAAGAACGTCCAATTTTAGCACGCACTGCTTGTCGGGAATATGGCGCATAAGATGGGACAAGATGTCCCCACGACCGCCCCAAGACGGCCCAAGAGGCCCCCCAGAGGCACGAAAACAGGCCCGAGAGAGCGTCAAGAGACCCAAGATGCGCCCAACACGGCCCCCAGGCGGCCCCAAGAGGCTCCCAGGAGGCGCCCAGGACGGCCCCACACACCCCCAAGACGGCCCAAGAGCGCTCCAAGAGAGCCCAAGACCGCCGAAAACAAACCCAAGACGGCCCAGGAGGCCTCCACGACGGCCCCAGAGACGCCCAAGAGGCGTCCAAGGATGGCCCCCAGAGGCGAAAATTATTGTTTTCCAGAAAAAAAAGCGCTCACTTTTAGCATGCGCTGCTTGTCGGGAGTATGGCGCAGAAGCTGGTTCCAGGTCCCCACGACCGCCCCAAGACGGCCCAAGAGGCCCCCCAGGCACGAAAACCGGCCCGAGAGGGCGTCAAGTGAGCCCAAGAGGCGCCCAAAAGGGCCCCAGGGCGACACCAATAATGGCCTACGGGACGGCTTCGAGAGGCTGCAGGGGGCGCCAAGACGGCCTCAGAGCACCCTTGGGATCGCCAAGACAGCCCCAGAGGTCCCCAAGGCAGGCCAGGAAACTCCCAAGACGGCCCAGGAGGGCCCCCAGGAGATCCCCAAGAGGCCCAAATCTTCCCATTCCCGGCGGGAAACGCACATTTTCATTATAGTTTGTTTTTTCGTCCTCGCAGCGTCCAAGACGGCTATACAGGTCACCCAGCTCGCCCCAAGACGCACCCAGAGGCCCCCAGGAGGGCCCCCACACGGCCCCACACTGCCCCGGGACGGCTCCAGAGGCGCCCGAGACGGCCCAAGACGCACCCAAGACAGCCCCAAGAGCAGTTCATAATGGCCCACGACGGCCCCACCGCACCGTCTCCAAGACGGCTGTAGAGGCCCCCACCGCCCCGTCTCCAAGCCTTTCCGTCTGCACCAGTCTCCATGACGGTCTGTGGGCCGTCCGGGATGCCTCCAGAGGCGCCCGGGACGGCCCCAGAAACACCCAAGACAGCCCCAAGAGCGCCCAAGATCGGCCCAAGATGGCCCCAAGACGGCCCCAAGATGGTCCGAGAGGCGCCCAAGTCGGCTCCAAATCGCCCCAAGACGGCCCAAGAGTGCCCAAGAGGGCCCCGAGAGACTCCCAGGAGGACGAAAAGAGGGCCCCCAAACGGCCCCCAAGAGGCCTTGGATGCTTCTCTCCTGGGGAGCGTCGAACTTCCAGCGTCGTCTTCGGGACTTCTTGGACCCTCTGGGAGCCATCTCTGCGCCAGTTGGGGACGTCTTGGGGCGGTGCGCTCGAAAGGTCGATTCGTGTCCTCGCACTGGGGCCCGTCTTAGGGAGTTCGTGGGGCCTTCAGAGCCTCTTGGCCCGTCCTGGAGACCTTTTGGGCCGTCTCGCCGCCCTTTTGTGGGCCTCCTAGACCGCGCCCACTGGCCCCAGTGCCACCACACTACCAGATAAAGTTATCACTCGCTTGCCTGTATCCCTCCTCGGCCACCTCCACCTCCAGCGGCCACCTCCTCCATCCACGCCGTCCCCTCCAACCTCCCCTTACCTGCGAGGCCCCAGAGACGCTCCACTTCCACGTCCACGCCATGGCGGGCAGATTCCGCGGCCGGAAGGCCGCGGGTCAGCCCTAGTCTATACTATATGGCCGGAGGAACCGCGTGCCGGAAGGAAAAAGCGCCAAATGCCGGGAAACGGCTCCGAGACGCTCCGGAGGCCGCCCCGACGGCCCAAAGACGGCTCCGAGCCGCTCCAAGACGGCTCCGACCCGCTCAAGATGCCCCGAAGGCGGCCCAAGAGGGCCCCGAGACGCGCAATGATCCGGCCAAGACGCCCAAGATTGGCCCAAGACGGCCCAAGA
>CAUYUJ010001435.1:0-101256 GCA_963575745.1 Prorocentrum cordatum | reverse complement strand
TACCTAGGTTTCATTGCATGCGTTGCACCGCCTAGATTGCACCGCGTGGATGGCAAGACATCGGCGTTCAGGGGCCACGCTGGCTACAATTCGTTTATTCAATATCACGTAAGTAGCGCATAAGAGATACTAAGTTAGCGTTGCTGGAAGGCTGCCATTCTGTTACGGGCCCCAAGACTACGCTGTCACGGGCCCCAAGACTACGTTAAGCTCGCACATTTTCCGACACGCTTCGCTTCTGCCACCCTCAAATGCCTGTCGCATTCACGCGTTGCTTCGGCTGGCTCCCAGGAGGCCCACAGGGTTCCATGGACTACAGACGACCCCCAAGTCCCACGAGTGTCGCAGGCCCGACAAGTCCCACTGGTCCCGCAGGTCCCACATGTGCTGCGGGCCCCACTTTTCCCACAGGTCTTGCAGGTCCCACGGGCCCCACAGGTCCTCTGCTGGGGTCCCCCAGGTCCCACAGGTGTTGCAAGCTCCTCGCGTGTCGTAGGTCTCACAGGTCCCACAAGTTTCGCAAGTCTCGCAGGTCCCACAGGACCGACAGGTGTCGCAGGTCTCAGAGGTCTCAACAATGCAAAGCAACGCGAAGCAAAGCACAACATGGCTTAGAGTTGGCTCCGGGCACCCAAGATGTGGCCTGGGAGTGGTGTTCTGGGAGCACGAAGAGCACAAAGTGGCCTACAGTTGGTTCCGGGCACTCACGATGTGGCCTGGGAGTGGTGTTCTGGCAAGATGCATCGTGATTCCGGACAAGAGTTTCGCACTTTCCAACGTTATGATTTGTTGTGTCCTAGCCTGGCTAGGACGAAACGAACATGAAAGCCACGAAGTGCGATAGGGTTACAACTTTCCAACGTTATGAATGCCTTTTTGGAGCTCTGGTGCAGGACTTCCTTACAAAAACGACGCCGTTCGTAACGTTGGCAATGCTTAAATAAGAATATTCAAACATTCTTTATTCAAGAAATTTCAACGTTACGAACGGCATCGTTTTTGTAAGGAAGTCCTGCACCAGAACTCCAAAAAGGCATTCATAACGTTGGAAAGTTGTAAACCTATCGCATCTCGTGGCTTTCATGTTCGTTTCGTCCTAGCCAGGCTAGGACACAACAAATCATAACGTTGGAAAGTGCGAAACTCTTGTCCGGAATCACGATGCATCTTGCCAGAACACCATTCCCAGGCCACATCGTGAGTGCCCAGAGCCAACTGTAGGCCACTTTGTGCTCTTCGTGTTCCCAGAACACCACTCCCAGGCCACGTCTTGGGTGCCCGGAGCCAACTCTAGCCCATGTTGTGCTTTGCGTTGCCTTGCTTTGCACTGCTTAGCGTTGCTTGGCGTTGCTGTGCATTGCATGAGCTGCTCCGCGTGGCTCGCGCTACCTAGGTTTCATTGCATGCGTTGCACCGCCTAGATTGCACCGCGTGGATGGCAAGACATCGGCGTTCAGGGGCCACGCTGGCTACAATTCGTTTATTCAATATCACGTAAGTAGCGCATAAGAGATACTAAGTTAGCGTTGCTGGAAGGCCGTGGATGTAAACAATTAGCGCGACACTTATTCATAACATTGGATTTCGCCATTCAAAGGCCGCGAGTTCCAGGTTGGGCAAGATCGCCAGCTGCCCGCGAAAATGCAAACAATAAACGCGAAACACGGAAACATTTTTTTCAACCTGGGGCCGTTCATGCCTAGCTTGCGTTCCACATCTTTGAATGGCGGAATTCAATGTTACGGATGGGTTTCGCGTTAATTTTTTACATCCACGGTAGGGTGGCGCGGGGGGGGCGACGACGACGACGACGACGAAACAGCGGGGGGGAAGAGCGGCGAGGAAGAAGAGGGGGGGGAGGCGATGGAGGCCAAAGATGAATAAGATCAAATAATATGATCCGAAGGGGACGCAGGATGGGGAAGGAGGAGGAGCGGAAAAAGGGAAGATGAAGAGGACATTGGGGCAAAGTCAAATGGCTCGCTGTGCCCGGCGCCCTCTGATTTGTGGAATTGCCCGCGCTGGCCCCAAACAAGTCAACGCCCCGCAAGTCAAAGCAAAGCAAAAAATGATAAGCAAAGCGGAGCGACGCAACGACAAGCAACGCAGGGCAATGCAAAGCAACGCACTGCAACGCAGAGCAAAGCAAAGCTCTGCAGAGCAACGCAGGGCAACGCATTGCAATGAAAATCAAGGTAAGGCAATGCAAAATACTCCAAGCCCTTTCTGAGCAAAGCAACGAAAAGCACGGCGACTGACACTAAAGCCCAGGCGGTGACAAAAATGGAGCGGCGACGGACCGCGGCAACGGGCGATCAAAAGCAAGCGGAACCGACAGCCAGGCACTTACCTTTGGAAGGCAAGCAAGGGGCCCCTAAGTGCAAGAACTGTTTGGGGAATGGTTCTGGGTCTTGCGCACTCCCCAGCGAACTTGGCCAGGCGGGGCTCGCCCCGGGCACCCTCGGCGGGGCGCGCGTCGAGAGATCCAGGCCAACCCTGGGGCGCCCACGAGGGCCCAAACAAATCCCCGCGGGAGTCCGCCGCCGCGCCTGCACGACCGCGCCTGCACGACCGCGGCGGGAAGCAGCTGGTCTAAAGAAAACCGCCCCCTTCACGAACATGGATTGCGGGGGGGCCGGGGGGAACACGAGGGGGGGAGGAGGAGGAGGAGGACGACGACGATGACGACGACGAGGGGGGGAGGAGGAGGAGGAGGACGACGACGACGACGACGCAAGGGGGGTCGACGCCGCGTTTTGCACAAAAGCCTGACGGGCGGCCATCCGGCGGGGACCGCGCGCCGAGCGCGGACCGCGCGGCGAGCGCGGCGAAACAATCGCCTTGCTTCCTGACATGGCGCAGGGCGCGTCTCCCACTTATCTCGTCCGCCGAGTCGGCGGCGCTGGCGGCGGCCCCTCCCTACTCCTCGCCATCCCTCCGTATCCTCCTCCTATTCCTCGTTCCCTTCTCCCCCCAATCCTGCTCGGCCTCCCCCTCCTCCTCATCCCTCCCCCCCCCCTCCTTTCAAAATGCTTTCCCCCTCCTCCCCCTCGTTCCCCTTCCGTTCCTCCCCACGCCGCCCGCCCCTCCTCCTACCCACTTCCCCCTCCCCCTCCTCTCCATTCCTTATCCTTATAGATGGCCCCACCCTGTCGCACCACTAGTCGTGCATTTGGATGACGACTAGTGGTGCGACAGTCTGCACCTAGTCTGCGGGTGGGGCGAGGCCACTAGTTACTGTCCCTTGCCTTATAGATGACCCCACACAGGTCTGCAACAGTTACAAGGATGGAGAGCGGGTCGGTTTAAGAATGGGGGCCTCGCCTTGGCGCCGCCGACGTTCGTCTTGAAAAGTTGCAACACCTACACAGATGGAGGGCGAATCCTTTTTCAAAATGGGGCTCTCGCTGGGGCGCCGCGCACCTCGTCTGAAAAAGTTGCAACAATGTGCGGGGTGGAGGGCAGTCCGTTTTCAACATGATGCCCTCGCCTTGGCGCCGCAGACATTCGGGTTGAGGGGGGAACGTTTTCGATATATGGGATTCTCGCCTTGGCGCCGCGCGCAGTCGTGCATATCAGGAGATACAGTTGTTCAAAGGATATGAAAGCGCAGAGGCTTGTTCAACCCAAATCAACTATATGTTGTAGATTTCTGCACGCGCACAGTTCCTCATCAATGTCAGGCCCACTGGGCGCCTGTCAGGCCAATGAGGCGCATGTCCCTCAAGGGCGCGCGTCCGGGCGTGAAAAGGGAACACTTGCATGGACTGATGGGGGGGGGGGGGGGGGGCATGGGGCGGGAGGGTAATATAGCTTAGCAGCATCGCTGATGCATCCTGGGTTCTCTCTGGACTCTGGTCCTCCTCCTCCTCCTCCTCCTCTTCCCCCTCCTCCTGCCCGACATGCTCCGCCCTCTCCTCCCCCCCCTCCTCCTCCTCCTCCGCCCCCCCCTCCTCCTCCTTTCGCCCTGCCTGCGCCCATCCAGGGACGGACGTGCACAGCTGCTGTCCGACGCAACTTCCTGCCCTCCGAGATCGCTATGCGGCGGAGCCCCGATGCACCCACCCAGGGGCGAGATGGGCCGAGCCACGGACGACGTCTAAGAGCTCCCATGGAATTCGGCGCAATTGATAATTGCATATCATATTGGCCGAACTCCAGCGCCTTGCGCTGGAAGAGAGCGTGAGCGACAGAGTGATAAGGCGGGGGGCTATAGATATGCACATCAAAAGGGGGAGAGAGAGAAAGAGAGAGAGGGAGAGAAAGAGAAAGAAAGAGAGAGAGGATCAGAGACAGAGAGAGCGAGAGAGACAGAGACAGAGAGAGGGAGAGAGAGAGAGAGAGAGAGAGAGAGAGAGAGAGAGAGAGAGAGAGAGAGAGAGAGAGAGAGAGAGAGAGAGAGACCGGACACCGGACAAGTAGGCGGACCAAGGTCCGTCCTCGGGGCGCACTGCGGTGCGACAACCCGAAAACACTGTTAGCGGCGGTGCAGCCTTAAGATACGAGGGCGGGCGACAGGCCCCCTCCCCCGGCGCAATGCGTCTGAAGCAAAAGACGGCGGACAGACCATGAAGATCTCACCTGTCAGACCGCGTGAAGAAGAAGGCCCCAACGCAAGTGGCGACGTGAGAACGTGGCTAAGGCGGCTTGGCGGACCGCCGGCTGGGCGCTTGGCCGCTGCGCGGCGCGCAGAGACGGGGCACCCCCCGCCCCCACGCCCAGGCCCCGTGGACGCGGTGCCTCGCGGGCGCACGGGCTGGCGAAAAGAGAAAAGGTGCACCAGCTGGGAGCCGCATGGCCCAGCACAGTGCGCACAGGCCGAGAACCCCAACAGGAGCGGCAAAAGCTAGCCGACAGCACAGCGGCACCAGCCGCTGCCAGCTAGCCTTTAGCCCCCATTGGCGGACCTCGAAAGTGACAGAGTCCGCGGCCAGGCGGCGGACGGCAGAGGGGCGCCAGACGCGCTGAGGAAAAGGTGCACATGCTGGGAGCCGAATGGCCCAGCATGCGCACAGGCAGAGAGTGCAAGGGTGCAGAGGAGGCCCTCACCGCGGATGCACCCGCTACGACATGGCGGACATGACATGGCGTGATGGCTCGGGTGCGTGGGGCGGGGCTGAAGCCGCCACCCCCGCCAGCAGGCACGGCGCACCAGGGAACAGCGCCCGGGTGAGCAAGGCAGGGCGCGCACATGCGGCGAGGGCGAGGCCGTACCACGCTGGTCAGGATGAGGGCACAGTGAATGAGAAGCCCCAGCGTGCATCAAAAGCGACGGACCACGTAAGAAACTGAAGAAGGGAAACAGTATCAGTGCGCAGACGCTTGAGAGTGGCGCGGTGGATGAGGCCTGCTGTGCGGCCGTGCGGAGGGCCGAGGGCCGCGTCTACGCAGGTTTGGAGCATGTCCGAACTGCGGGCCAGAGTCGTGGTGGAGGTAGTGGTCGTCGGCGCCGTCGTCGCGTGAGTCTCGGAGTCCGACTTCACAGTCAGCTGTGCGTTCAGTCTGGGCGCGGCTGCCTGGTGGGACGGTCAGCGCAGGTGGCCTGCAGGGTACTGCTGCCGTGACGTCAGGGCGCTGTGCTGCTGAGGTACGGTGGCGTGGGTCCACTGCTGGGCCGGGCTGGGGTCCCTGAGTTTGGGCCTTGGTCTGTGCGCCCGTACTGGGGGACGGCATCTCGGCGCGGAGCGCAGGTGCAGGGACGGTCAGACTGGAGCAGCTCAGGTGGGCGGTGTCCCCAGACGACAGCGTGACGGTCCAGTGGCCGGGGTGCTCGCTGGACTGCCCCCGTACGATACCTCGGAGGCCGTTGATGGGGTTGTGGACTTGACCCTGGACGATGACCGCTGTGCCCGCGTGGAGCCGTGGTGGGATCCAAGCGGCCAAACGGCAGTTTACGGCTCGGAGGTGACCGATGGTGGCTGGTTGCGGTCCGAGGAAGCGCTCGAAGTGCTCCCGTACAGTCACAGTGCTAGTGCTGGCAGTGCTGGTGCTAACACGCGAGGTTGCGAGGGAGCCAGGACCCAGGGCAGGCGTGTGAGCATGCGAGACGGCCGAGGCTGGCCCCGCTGCCGTGCTACCAGGTTGTGGCGGGGAGGTCACCCCAGGGCTCGAGGCAGCGTGGGGACCGATGACAGGAATGGCAGGCGTGGTGCCATGCGGGGGGGCTGAAGCCGCCCCCGCTGGCGTGCTACCAGGTTTTGGCGGGGGGGTCGACTCGAGGCTTGAGGCAGTGTGGGGGCCGATGACAGGAATGGCAGGCGTAGTGCCATGCGGGGGGGCTGAAGCCGCCCCCGCTGGCGTGCTACCAGGTTTTGGCAGGGGGGTCGGCTCGAGGCTCGAGGCAGTGTGGGGGCTGATGCCAGGGCGGCCCTGGGCGGCCGTCTGGTGGCCTAGAGGGCGTCTGCGGTCGACGTCGCCGCCGCGCTGTCGGCGTCGCCGCCGCGCTGTAGCTGCGCTCCGTCGCCGCCACTCGTCGCGGAAGCCGATGAAGAAGTAGTACATGACGTACGTGGCGCACAGGGTGGCCACGTGGACGGTGACACCACGTTGTACCACTCGATGACCTCCAACCACACGCGCTCCACGTTCGCCGCCGTGTAGGCCGACGTGGGTGCCACCTTTGGTGCCGCCGCGGACGACTCAGTGCGTGCTGAAACTGGCAGGGTTGTCGTGAAAGTTGTCGTCGGCGATGACGTCTCGGCTGCGCTCGGTGCCGGCGTTGGTGCTGGTGTCAACGTTGGTGCCCGCGTAGGCGTGGGCGTGGGTGCTGCCGCTGGCAGTGCTGGTGTCGAAGCTATGGACGATGCTGCCATGGATGCGAGCGTCGATGCAGACGGCGGAGTTGGCGTAGATGCTGGCTGCAACTCTGGCGTGGGTACCGGCGTAGGCACAGGCGTGGGTGCTGACTCTGGCGGTGCTGGCGTAGTAGGTGTCGTCGGTGCTGGCCTCGATGCAGACGTCGGAGCTGGCGTCGATGCTGGCTGCAACTCTGGCGTGGGTAGCGGCGTAGGCGAGGGTGCTGACGCTGACGGTGCTGGCGTAGGAGCTGTCGTCAGTGCTGGCCTCGATGCAGACGTCGGAGCTGGCGTCGATGCTGGCTGCAACTCTGGCGTGGTTACCGGCGTAGGCGCAGGCGTGGGTGCTGACGCTGGCGGTGCTGGCGTAGGACTGTTGTCGGTGCTGGCCTCGATGCAGACGTCGGAGCTGGCGTCGATGCTGACTGCAACTCTGGCGTGGGTACCGGCGTGGGCGCATGCGTGGGTGCTGCCGCTGGCGGTGCTGGTGTAGTAGCTGTCGTCGGTGCTGGCCTCGATGCGGACGTCGGAGCTGGCGTCGGAGCTGGCTGCAGCTCTGGTATGGGTACCGGCGCAGGTGTGGGTGCAGTCGCTGGCGGTGCTGGCGTAGGAGCTGTCGTCGGTACTGGCCTCGATGCAGACGTCGAACCTGGCGTCGATGCTGGCTGCAACTCTGACGTGGGTACCGGCGTAGGCGCAGGCGGTGCTGGCCTCGATGTCGACGACGACGCAGCCACAGGCAACCAGTGAACGTCACCATCGTCGTCGTAACCGTCCCCATCACCGTCGAAGATGAATGCAGACGTCGGAGCTGGCGTCGGAGCTGGCTGCAGCTCTGGCGCGGGTACCGGCGCAGGCGCAGGCGTGGGTGTTGACGCTGGGGGTGTTGGCGTAGGAGCTGTCGTCGGTACTGGCCTCGATGCAGACGTCTGCGCTGGCGTCGAGGCTGGTTGCAACTCTGGCGTGGGTATCGGCGTAGGCGCAGGCGTGGGTGCTACCGCTGGCAGTGGTGTCGTAGGAACTGTCGTTAGTACTGGCCTCGACGGGGACGTCGGAGCTGGCGTCGGTACTGGCTGCAACTCTGGCGTGGGTAGCGGCATGGGTGCAGGCGTGGGTGTTGACGCTGGCTGTGCTGGCGTAGGAGCTGCACGGAAAAGGCCATAACCTGAGTTTGGTCTCGAAATTCTGGATTTCGGACCAAAAGTCTGGTTCTGGACCCCACGGGGCCCTCCTGGCGCAGACGTCGGAGCTGGCGTCGCTGCTGGCTGCAACTCTGACGTGGGTAGCGGCGTAGGCGCAGGCGTGGGTGCTGCCGCTGGCGGTGCTGTCGCAGGAGCTGTCGTCGGTGCTGGCCCCGATGCAGACGTCGGAGCTGGCGTCGACGCTGGCTGCAACTCTGGCGTGGGTACGGGCGTAGGCGCAGGCGTAGGTGCTGACGCTGGCGGTGCTGGCGTAGGAGCTGTCATCGGTGCTGGTCTCGATGGAGACGTCGGAGCTGGCGTCGATGCGGCCTGCAACTCTGGCGTAGGTACCGGCGTAGGCGCAGGCGTGGGTGTTGGCGCTGGCGGTGCTGTCGTAGGGGCTGGCGTCGGTGCTGGCCTCGATACGGACGTCGGAGCTGGCGTCGAAGCTGGCTGCAACTCTGAGAGACGATGATGCCGAGGAGAGGTCTGTAGGTCACCAGGCTTCGGCGGGCCTGAAGGCGCCGCCGAGCGAGTGGCCATACAGGGAGCGCAGGGGTGGCTGATTGTGGTGCTGACGTCTCTTGCGGCCGTCGGAGCTGTCGCTGGCAGTACTGGCGTCGCTGCCGTCAATGCTGACGTCGGAGCCGCCGCTGGCAGTGGTGGCGTCGCTGCCGTCGATGCTACCGTCGGAGCCGGCGATATTTCTGATAATTTGTGATTTGTGTTAACGACGTTGAGAATAAGATTTTTTTTTTAGAGTCTTTTTATTGGAGTGCTGCCGGTTGTCTAGATTGATAAAGTGGGGTGTATTTTGTGATTCAGCTATCGATTCGATGCCGTCCGTCGGAGTCTGTGAAACTGCTGGCGGAGCCGTCGTCGCTGCCGTCGCTGCGGCCGTCGGAGCCGACGATGCTAACGATGCTGACGTCGGAGCCGGCGGTGCTAACGATGCTGCCATCGTAGCTGACGATGCAAGCGATGCTAGCGGTGCTGCCGTCGGAGCCGTCCTCGCCGCCGTCGATGCTGCCGTCGGGGTCGGCGAAACTGTGGTCGTTTCTGCCGTCGGTGGGAGCGTCGATGCTGACCTCGGCGCCGGCGCCGGCACTGCGTCGTCAAGGTCGTCGTGGTCGTCGTCGTCTCCTCCTCCTCCTGCGGGGCGGGGTGAGGGAGGGGGCGAGGATGGTGCCGAATCCGTGCCCCTCGCTGGCGTCGAGGCTGACTGCAGTGCCGTCGTCAGAGCTGGCGTCGATGCTGTCTGCGGAGCTGGGGTTCGGTCCGTCGTGGACGTGGGCGTGGAGGCTGCCGAGGACGATGCTGACGTCGATGTTGACGTCGATGGGGCCATAGGCACAGACGCTGGTGTCGGCAAGGCGGACGGGTCATGGCATGACAGGACGGCCCCACTAGCGTCAGGTGCACCTGAAGGCAGCACCCTCGCCAACGGCCCTGGGCGAGGCGTCAGGACAGAGGATGTTGAAAGGCCCGTCGAGGCTGGCGTCGATGCGGTCGGCAGTGCTGGTGGCGATGCTGAGGTCGATGCAAGGACGAGCATGACGACGGCCGAGATGGTGGCTCGTTTGGGGCGGGCCAGGCCCGCCGTGCCCTTGAAGCCGCAGGCGGAGCCGAGGACGCCGAAGAACGCGTAGCCGACCTTGACGGCCCTTGTGGGGCGGGCTGGGCCCGCCGTGCCGGCGGAGTCGACGATGTGCTTGACGACGCTCCTGGTGCCCTTGCCGATGGTACGCAAGACCGTACCGACGGTGCCGAGAGCGATTCCGAAGGTGGAGCCGAGGCCGTACCCGAAGTTCAGCAAGATAATGCCGATGAAGTTGAGAGCGGTGCCTGCGGTGCCGCGGGAGCGCTCTCGGGGGGAGGTTGGGGGCCGACTGCTTGTCACGCACGGCGCGACGACGGCAGGCGTGGGAACAGCCCGACCGCACTCAGCACCGTCACCCTCAGCAGTCGGGAGCCCGACCCCCCCCTGGATACCTGGCCGTACCGAGGTGAGCAGGTGCTGGACGGAGTCGTCTGTGTTGGCGTCGGTGCCTGGTAGGTGAGCGCGGAGGTCGGCTCGGTAGGCGCGCAGCTCGGCGCGCAGGTGGAACACGTCGTGCCCGAGTATACGTAGATCTTCGTGAAGATCCGCACGCGGCACGTGTGGGGCGTGTCCAGGTGGTACTGGGAGGTCGCGCCCGTGCAGGACGGGCACGCGGAAGACAAGGTCCTGGTGCCTATGTTCAGTAACATGGCCAGGCAGCTCAGGTAGCACAGCATGGTGAGACGTGAAAGTGCGGTGGCGGCCTGGCGCAGACAGGGGGGCCATGGCGGCGGTCGCACTGAGGAAGTGAGGAGACGCAAATCAGTACCGCGCTGCTGGCGCGGTTCCGGTCTCGCGAGGCCTGGAGTCGGGGCTCCAGAGCGGGGCGCTTCGCGTCGCGGCTACGCTATGAGTGCAGGGCACTCTCGAGCCGAGACTGGAGAGAGAGCGAGAGAAAGAGAGAGAGAGAGAGAGGAGAGAGAGAGAGAGAGAGAGAGAGAGAGAGAGAGAGAGGAGAGAGAGAGAGAGAGAGAGAGAGAGAGAGAGAGAGAGAGAGAGAGAGAGAGAGATAGAGAGAGAGAGAGAGAGAGAGAGAGACAGAGAGACAGAGAGAGACAGAGAGAGACAGAGAGAGGGAGCGAGGGAGATGAGAGCGGGCTCAGAGGGAGACCTGGACCAGGAGGGGGAAATTAGCAACAAGAGCGGGGGCGACAACAACAGCACGACCACAGGTGATGGGTGGCCTAGGGAACCGCCGTTGGCAACGCGCACCCCGTAGGGGAATGTGCACAAGACGACCCTTTCCAGCGGCGAAACGGAACCTGCCCAACGGGCCCAACGGGCGGCGCGCGGGGGCCGGGGCGGCCCATCGCGCAGTCCGCCGCCGCCGCCGCCAGGCACGACGCTGCGCAGGGCGAAGTGGGGGGGCGATTGGGCAGCTCAGAAAAAACTCGGCCCTCTCCCCACGGGGTCCCCTATGGGGTTTGAATTATTCCTCCTACTTCCTCTTTCTCCTCCTCGTCTTACTCTTCCCTCCTCCCCATGTACCCGTCCTCATATCTCTCCGTCTTATTGCCCCCCACCCCCAACTTCGTGTTCGAGACTCCTTCTGCTTCCTCGTCCTCCCCTTGCTCCCATGACGGGGCGCTGAGAGCTATTCAACCCTATCGATTAGCTACTTCTTCTTGGGTTTTGGGGGAAATTCGAGGGTTACCATCGAATTTCCCAAGAATCTCAACATGTTCTGAAACAAGACGAAATGCAATATTATTATCTTGGGGCCGGCCTGGGGCTTGAACTTACAGGGTAACCCTGATATTTCCGAAGGAGAATAAAAGCTTAAAATTATTATTCTTGGCGTGCGCGGTCCTGCTGCTTTAGCGTGGAGGGTGAATTTGAATTAAGGGGGGCGCGCAACGTAAATTATTCTTGGCTGGGCGGGCGGCAAGAAGGGTTTCCCAGAATTTGCCGATGGGGGGCAGCTTCTCGGGGGTAGCCTATGGAAGCTCGTGAAGGGCGGCCTGCGAGGGGCAGACTCTGGGAATCCTTGGGGATCGCTTGGGGATCCTTAGGGATCCCTAAGGAATCCTTAGGAATCCCTAGGGAATCCAAAACAATCCCAAGGGAATCCTGAGGAATCCCGAAGGCATCCCTAGGGATCCCCAAGGAATCTTCAGGAATCCGTAAGGGCTCCTCAAGAATCCGAAGGGAATCCTGAGGAATCCTTCGGGAATCCTCGAGAATCCCGAAAGAATCCTTTGGGATCCCTAAGGAGTCGTTCAGAATCCCCGCGGAATCCGAACAAAAACCATCGGTCACCCTTATGGTTCTGATGTCCTGATGCTATGGAAACAAGATTCACAGCCGCTGTAAATCTTGAAATCTTGATTATGGTCGCATTCATAAATAGAATGCACGGGGGATTCACGAGACGGATATACGAGGAGCTCGGTCGCGCCGCCCACGTCCACCTGGGCGCGTGGCGGATGGGGAGACTGGGAAGAAGGATGATGGGGAGGAGGAGTAGACGGAGGAGAAGGGCGGGGATGGGGCGTCGCGAAGGGCGTGGCTGCGAGGGTTGACGAGCGCGCGTCGCGCAATTGGCGGCCCAGGGCAGCCCCCGCCGCCGCGCGCCGCCCTGCCGCCGGCCCGTTGCCTGCGCCTCTCTTCCCTTCTCCATCAATTTCCCGCCCTCCTCGTCGCATGCCGATTCGTCGGCTTGCCACCCTCTCTTTGCAACTTCTCCTCTCCTTCATCCCTCTCTCCGCCTCACCTTCTCCGTCACCTCTCCCCTCTACGCCTCCACCTCCTTCCTGGGTGCGCGGTGCGATGGCTGCGTCCCGCTCTCCGGGGGACCTGGCCATCCTGGCGGCGCTTGTTCGGGAACCTCAGCCGCCGCGACCGCGGGGCCCGCTGCCGCTCCCGCTGCCGCCTGCGCCACCGCCTCATCCCCCTCTCCCTCCTCCTCCTCCTCCTCCTCCGCCTCCTCCTCCTCCTCTTCCTCGTGGGGGGCAACTTCCAAGAAACCATCGGCTTCCCTGCAGGGTTCCCTGGGTCGCTTGCAGTTCGATGGTGTCACGATGGAACCACGATGGAAAACTTGGCGTCCGCGTGCCAGAAAACCTATTGACGTCCTGTGCGGGTTTCTCGAGGAGGTTTCTTGTGGCCGTGCCCCCACTGTAGTCGTCGGCGGCGGCGTCTGCGTCGTCTCATCGTCGCCGTCGGCGCCATCCTCCACAGACTCGCCCGCGCCCGCAGGCGCGGCTCCCGGGCGGGCGGCGGCGGGGCGGCGCCTGGCTGGCGGCGCCTTTCGGGCTGGAGGCGCCACCCCCAGCGCGCGCGCGTGCTTCAATGGTGGAGGGGAGGGTTTGGGGCGGGGGCCCCCCTAGCTCCTCCTCCTCCTCCTCCTCCGCCTCCTCCTCCTCCTCCTCCTCCTGACTGACTGACGGCGGAAAGGGAGAGTCTCCGCAGCCGTGCGCACCTCCCCTGCTCCCGTAGTCGGCTTAGCCCGAACAACGGGAGGGGCTCATTCGGGAAGATGATGAGGGGGTGGCAAAAAAAGTGGACCTCTTACTTCAGGAGTGGAGGGAGGGGGAAGCCCCTGGCAAAACAGAGACGGAGGGTGTACTAAGTTGCGCGGGGGGAGGGGGTGGGCGAGGGGCCCGCGAACCCAGGGGGGGAGAAGGGGGGCGGAACACCCCAGAATCCGCGTTTAGTCCACCCTTTCGCACGCACGAGATAACGTAGGAGGAAAGGAGGAAGGACAGGAGGATATATATCAGGCAGAGGAGCAGGGAGACGCGGAGGTGGGTGGGTGGGAGGATGCGCCGTGCTGCAACGGTGTCTGCCATTGGCGGATGGCTGCCTCGGCATTGAAAGGTGGCAGCCGGCCTACAGGAGGCCGGGCCGAGGTCGTACGAGTCCACCCCCCCGTCCATTCTCCTGACATAACTCCTCTCCTCCTCCTCCTCCTCCTCCTCCTCTTCCTCCTCCTCCTCCCTCCCCTCCTCCTCCTCATCCCCCTCCTCCTCCTCCCCCTCCTCCTCCGCCTTCTCAGCCCCCTCCCGCCTCTCCCCTAGGGGCCCCGGGGGGGCGGTGGTCTGTCAGGAGCACATTCCTGACGGGTGGGACCTGTCAGGAGTCCACCCCTGACGGGGGGTGCTTGTCAGGGATCCACCCCTGACGGGCGGGGGGTGGGTCTGTCAGTGGTTCACCCCTGACGGTGTGGCGTCTGTCAGGGGTCCACCCCTGATGGGGGGGTCTGTCAGGGGTTCACCCCTGACGGGTGGGATCGTTCAGGGGTCCGCACCTGACATGGGAGGTCCGCCAGGGGTCCACCCTTGACAGACCACCCGTCAGGGGTGGACCCCTGACAGACCCCTTCCCCGTCAGGGGTGGACCCCTGACAGCCCCTCCCCCCGTCAGGGGTGGACCCCTGACATACCACCACCGTCAGGGGTGGACCCCTGACAGACCCCTCCCGTCAGGGGTGGACCCCTGACAGATCCCCTCCGCCAGGGGTGAACCCCTGACAGACCTCCCCGTCAGGGGTGGACCCTGACAGACCTCCCTTCCGTCAGGGGTGGACCCCGGACAGACCCCACCCGTCAGGGGTGGACCCCTGACAGCCCCCCCCCGTCAGGGGTGGACCCCTGACCGACCCCCCCCCGTCAGAGGTGGACCCCTGACAGACACCCCCCAGGGGTGGACCCCTGACAGACACCCACCGTCAGGGGTGGACCCCTGACAGACCCCCCCATCAGGGGTGGGACCCCTGACAGACCCCCCACCCGTCAGGGGTGGACCCCTGACAGACCCCCCCCCGTCAGGGGTGGACCCTGACAGACCTCCCTCCTCCGTCAGGGGTGGTGGACACCCTGACCCCGGAGACCCTGACCCCACCCCCGTCAGGGGTGGACCCCTGACAGACCACCCCACCGTCAGGGGTGGACCCCTGACAGACCACCCCACCCGTCAGGGGTGTACCCCTGACAGACCCCACCACCCGTCAGGGGTGGACCCCTGACATACCTCCCCGTCAGGGGTGAACCCCTGACAGGCACCCCGTCAGGGGTGGACCCCTGACAGCCGCCCCGTCAGGGGTGGACCCCTGACAGCACCCCGTCAGGGGTGAACCCCTGACAGACCCCCCACCGTCAGGGGTGGATCCCTGACATACCGCACCGTCAGGGGTGGACCCCTGACAGACCCCCCCCCACACCGTCAGGGGTAGACCCCTGACAGACACCACCACCGTCAGGGGTGGACACCTGACAAGTCCCACCCGTCAAGTGCCCATGACGACCACCGCGCGACGCCCGCACGCGCCGTCGTCATGGGAGCCCTCTTGGAGTTCTCATGGAGTTCACACCGTAACCATCTCGTTGCAAGCCGGGTGCCGCGGTGCCGCCCGCCGGCCGGCTGCGCCGCCATGTGGGGCGGCAAAGGCGGCGAGGGCAGCGACGGCGGCAAGGGCGGCAAGGGCGGCAAGGGCGGCAAGGGCGACCACCAGAAGAGGGCAAAACCATGACCACCATCGGGGGTCCTCCTCTTCCTGCTGCTCCTCCTCCTCCTCCTCCTCCTCCCCCCCCTGCTCCTGCTCCTCCTCCTCCTCCTCCTCCTCCCCCCCCTTCTCCTCCCAATCATCTTCCTCCTCCTCCTCCTCCTCCTCCTCATCATCATCATCATCCGCCCCTCTCCCCCACGACCTGGCGCCCTATGGTGGCACTGGCATTGCACTCTCCTGTGATGATGAGGTCGAGGGCTCTGTGGGCACGTCGCCCGGCTGCGCGCCACCGACGCCGCCGAGTCGAAGCTGCAGCAGAAGCCCGCGCCGAGGAGCAGCGGCAGCAGCAGCAGCACCAGCGCAACCAGCAGGAGCGCATCCAGCAGCACCAGTGCATCGAGCAGCTCGACCGCTTCCACGGCCAGCGCAGCGAGCAGCACCAGCGCATCCAGCACATCGAGCAGCACCAGCGCAACCAGCAGCACAAGTGCATGGAGCAGCACCAGCGCAACCAGATGTCTGCATAGGCTGCAGATGTCGCTCGGATGGCGGCCTCCTGAGTCTCCAGAGCCCTCGAAGGGCCCCAGGGTCTCCAGAGGGATTCGCAAGGATCTCCAGAGGCCAGAGGGATCGAAGGGATCTCCAAAGTCTCCAAGGTTCTGCAGTGCCCAGAGGGATTCCCAGGGATCTCGTAGTCGATCCGTCCGCATGGACTTTCGGTTCGATTGCTTGAGCGGAGCGCTCAGCAGGCCGCAGCGCCGCAGCCGGCCGCAGCAGCAGCAGCGCGACATGGCAGGCTCAGGCCGCAGCAGCGCGACCTGGCAGGAGTGGCTCTCGAGACAGGGCAGCGCCGGCAAGGGCGAGGACGAGGGGGGCAACAAGGGCAAGGACAAGGACAAGGGCAAGAAGGGCAAGGACAAGGACAAGGACAAGAGCAGCGCGGACCTCGACATCATGATGCGCAGCGACATCGCTCGAGACAGGTGGGAGCGGGCAGCCTGGCGCCGGCGCAGAGCCCAGCGCAAGGAGAATGACGAGGACGAGGGCAAGGACGAGGTAGAGGCCAGCGCAGGCGCGAGCGTGGACTACGACGTGCTCAGGCCAGGGGCGGCGGCGTCGGGCGCGCCCAAGACTTCCCAGAGGTCCGAGACTTGCTGCGGTTAGCTCAAGAACGGCTCGAGTCATCTCGAGGCCGGAGAAACTGGCCGAGTCATCTCGAGGCCGGCAACGCTTGAACACTTCAACCGCAACACTTCAAAACTTCAACACTTGAACACTTCAACACATATGCGATGCAATACAATGCTATGATTTGCTATGCACTGCTATGCAATGCTATGCACATGATATATGTACATATATATATATATGTGTATATATATATATGTATGCTATGCAATGCTGTGCTATGCAATGGCAGAGAAAGAGAAGGAGAAAGCCAGACCAACGCTATTTCTCCAGCGTGGTTCTGTTATTGTCGCACCCCAGCGTGGCACACTCTTCAGCTTCATTCCCAGAGGCACTTCAGATCTTGTTTCAAGATCGTACATCTTAGATCCCTTTAAAGGATCTCAATTAACAAAACAGATCTGGATCTCTTTTTAATATCTTAACATCATATATCATCTCATATATCATCATTTAACATGCAAATTAGAGGCCCCACACATCATATGTGTATACACGTCTGCACTCGCGCATTGTCCATGCACGTCTCCACAATGTTTGGGCAGGTGTACGCCGCTGCCGCTTTTCTCATGCCTGCCGCCCCGCGGCCGCCTCCCGCGGGAAAGCCCGCCCCGCGCACAAAGAAATGGGAAAGACAAAAGCGAAGAGTGGTGCTGACCCCGACGAGCTTTGGAGGATACTTTAAAAACACATCAAGACCCCAGAGGACTTGCAGTACACAAAAGACCTCGGGGACTCGACTTGTTGGCGGCGGGAGGGCGGATGGGGAGCGAGAGGGAAAGGGGGGGAATGGGGGATATAGTAAAAGTGGAAGCAGAATTGAACATGATCGGGAGGACGAGGAACGTTGATTGCCCCGCCCGCACCGCCCCTCCCCTGTCAGGACCCACAAGATACGAAGCGTCTCCTCGAGTGGAAAGATCTCATCGACGAGCTCCGCCAATTGCTGCATCCAGCCCAAAACATGACAGCCCAAGATGCCAAACAATCGCTGCAGACCCTTTCGGAAAATATGGAAACAGAATGGAAGCTAGCGGCATCTCGGAAAAGTTGGTGCACGGACGCGTCGTCTATGATTATTTTGGCTTTGCCAGGCGCGGATCTGGGGGAGGGAATGGGCGGGAGTCTAACGCATCATAGGGACAAGGGGGAGCGGGTAGGATGTCGCTACACGCTGGAGGCGCGCAAAGCGTGCGGGCGGATGAGAGCCACGTTGAGGCGCGTAGCACAAGCGCCGATCAAAGCCAGGACTCGAGGGCAATTGGGGCAGACGGAGGAGCGGGGCAATGAGGAGGAACAGCGCCATGAGGATGAGGCGGAGGAGTGCGACGATGATGCCCGAGTCTGCTGTTTCCCTTGTCTTTTGCCCCTGTTCATCCTTCCTTCTTTCCTCGCTATCTCCATTCGTTTCCTTCCTCATCGGCCATCTTCTCATCATCCTGCACCATCCCCCCCCCCCGCCCCCCGCCTCGCCCGCGCGCGGCCCCGGCTAGCCGAGGAGCCAAAGTTCGAAGCCAAAGTGGTTGAAGAATTTCTGGGAACACGCCGAGGAGGGGATGGGGGGCGAGCAAGAGAGTGCGGCAGTGGAGCATTTCATTCGGAATTCATGTGGAGTTCATTCGGACTTTATTCGGAGATCTTCGACCCTTAACTTCGATCCACTCTCTTCTGCACGTGCCCCCTCCTCCCCCCATATCCCCCCCCCCGAATGGGGCGCAGGGGAGGCCAAAGAAGATAATTACTCGCACGACTTCGACAGCGAGATGATGGCGAGAAGGGGGGGCGCATATTGTTTGTGATTGTACCTGCATTCTAAGAATCATGGTAGCGCACGTTGGGCTGCGTTGTTTGTTGCTCTCTCCAAGGGCAGGGCAGGCCGCGGCTCGAAAGTTGAAGAACGGCGGACCACCAGTGCATTCTACTGGCCTCGCAGATAATGACGACGACGAAGAGGTCACAGTAAATTTCGAAGACGGCGATTTCTATACGATACCTGGGATGACCCATAAGCGTTGGAAGGACATGATGAGTGTGAAGCAGCAGAAGAAGGGCAATCCGTATTTATGGGAGGTTGTGACAGCAGAAAAAGTGCGGGTGACAGTAGAAGTATTCCATAGAATGATCAGCGATGTAAGGACTCGTCACTTGGGATTGTTTGTTTGGGACTGTCCGCCTCCAAAAAAGAAGCGCATGATCATTCAGATGGCGGTCAAAAGTTGGTTCAATAGTGATGAGGTTGATTCTATGTTCAAGAAGTTTGGAAAGCAGGTCGCAGGCGGACATGAATCAAAAGATGAGTTTGAGCAGGTGAAGCAAGAATACATCAGGAAACACGGCGAAGGAAAAGGCATGAAGAGGCCCGCCGCTGCGACAAAAGAAGGGCCCGAGAAACCAGAGAAGGCCGATGGCGACGCGCCGAAAGACAAGAAAAAACACAAAAAGGTCGACGAAGAACCGTCGAATGACAACGAGGACGAAGATGGCGCACCTGGCGAGGGCGAGGGAGAAGAGGAAGAGGAAGAGTATTACGAGGAGGGCGGAGAAGAGGAGCAGGAATACGATGAGGAAGAGGAGGAGGAGGAAGAGGAGGAAGCTGAGGGCGAGGTGCAAGCGAAAGATGAAGAAGAGAATGGCGACGACGCCACGACGAGAGAAGAGGGGGAGGAGGAGAACGAGGAGGGCGAGGCTACGGCGCAAAAAAAAAAAAAACAGCTGGAAAAGCAGAAGTCTGAAGACACCGATAGGAAGAAAAAGATAAAGATACAGAAGAAAAAGAAGACGCCTGAAAGCCTTAAGAAGAAGAAGAAGAAGACGAAGCAGAAGACAGAGGCAGCTGTTGTGAAGCCACAGACACCTGGGGGGAAGAGGGGCAAGCACGATGATAAACCTTCGCCTGACAAGGGAAGCGCGAGCGACTGCCAGAAGATGATGGATTTAGAGTTCGGCAATGATTGTCTTACGTGAGGAATGGGAGGGGTGGGGCACTGCCGTAGCATCTGAGATATTGTGCGTTAGGGGTGCTATCTTGCGGTAGGGAAGCGTCGTCGTCCTGATCGTCGCCCCCCCTGTCGTCGTCGCGAGGGCCGGCAGGTAAAGACCAAGATCGAAGCTGGATAAGACAAAGATAAAGACAAATATAAAGACAAAGATGAAGACAACAAGAAAGACAAAGAGAAAGATACCGACAAATATAAAGCTCGAGTGAGTGATAGGGGGCGGCGCTCGGGAGGGCAGCGAAGTAGAATAGCGATCGAGAGTCCTTTGATAGGCGACAGGCTGCATCGCCCCCCATCCAGGATTTCGCCCGCGTACTGGTTTTTGGGGAGGGGGGCAGCTTTCAGTGGCCTGGAGCTTCTCCAAGGAACTCAATCCTTCGATGCCGCGCGCGAGCTTGGATATTGATTCGGCGCTCGACTTCGGGCGCCCGCGTCTCTGCAGGAGACGTCGGGCGACGGCGATCGAGGGCAATCGGTCTCGCACCTCTTAATCCCCACGCCCACGTCTCTTGTTGCCCACGCCCGTTTCCACCCCCCGTTTCACTATTCGCCGTCCTCTTGACCGTCGTCGTCGTCGTCGTCGTCGTCGTCGTCGTCGTCGTCGTCTACGCCCGCCGCCTCGCCGCCTTAAGATTCCAGCAACGGTTTGGCAATCGGGCGCGCTCCTGGCGCCTGCAGGGAGCCGCGCGCGAGAGCGTTCTAGGACGCGGGGGATCAGGTAAAAGTGCAATCGGATGTGATAAGGACAGAGAAGATGGCAACGCACGGATGACGACGACTAGACGAAGAAAATCGGGAGGTGGAGGAAGGGGCATGGCAAGAGGTAGGGTGACACAGCGGAGAACGAGGATAGGCGTGAGAATGAGACGAATCCACCAGGACGCCAGCGGCGCGTTGGCGGAAGAAGCGCCCCCCAGAAGGGAGGACGCTGGCGGACGGCGAGGTGGCTCCCGAGGGCTCCCAGACCCAGCAGGAATCCCAGCATCAAGGGTTCTTGACCCTGGCCGACGTCCCACCAGATATGCTCGAGGAGCATGTGAGGGCGTCGCAGAATATGGCGATGGAGATGGACGACTTCGCGATGGCGCAGCGCATTCAAGAAGAAGAGGACGGCCCACCCTCCGCGTTGCACCTCTCCCTTGTCACCAGTTTGCGGGTTCGGGCGGCAGCGCGGGCGAGGTGGGGGGGGGGGGATGCGAGGTGGATTGCTGGAAAGGCAAGGAAAACGATAGGGGTGGGGAAGATGGGAGAGCGGAGTGGCGAGAGAGCGGGGTCCAGCGGCGCAGGAGCAAGAAAAGGAAACAGTGGTGCTGGAGGTGGAAGACTCGCCCGAGAAGCCGAAAGATGGCGAGGCCCCGAGTGATGGCCACCAGCCTTCGCCTGTCGCGGCCCCGATCGGATGGATTCAGGCGAAGAGAAAGGCCAACGCACGCGAGGGTGAAGACCCAGAGAGGTTCGCGCGCGACGGCGCCCCGCCGCCAGCTCGCGACCCCGAGCCACCGAAGAAACGAAACTGGAAACTCAGGGGATCTGAGGACAGCTTGTCGGATGCGCTGCTTCTGGCGCATATGCACGGTGGGGGGGGGGGGCCTGGGAGGAGGTCGCATCCCTGATGATACCTCCAAGGGCAAGGCCGGTGAGTCCAATGAGGAAGGGAGCGATGCGAATGGGGAAGGAAAAAAGAAGAGGCGTAGGAGAAGGCGCAAGGAGGCCCCAGACGGCGACGAGAGGAAGGAAGAAGAAAAGAAGGAAGGAGAGAGAAGGCGAACCCAAAGAAGGCGAAGACAATGAAGAGGGCAAGAAGAATAAGAATAAGAAGAAGAAAAATATGCAGAAGACGGCCGAAGTGCGCGGTCAAGAGGCTGCCGCCAGAAAGCCAGGGGGGTCGAGGATCACAGGGGGTTGATGGATGAAGGGATAGAGGGGAGAAGCGGTGAGAGTCAGCAGCGGGGGGAAATGTATAGCGCCGAAATAGGGTTCGCGCCGCAGGCTGCTGCGGCGACGCCGCATTCGGCAGGGACGGCGACTCCAGCGACGACGGCGCAGAGATCCACGACAGCACCCGCGGGCAGCGCGGCCCCGAGCCCTACGGCCACGGACAGCGCAGCCCCGACCCCTGCGGCAGCTGGAAATATGGAGCTCGAATCCGAGATCCAGCGCCGCTGCTGCTGCCCCTGATCCTCCTCGAGCCTCTGCCCCGCCCACATCTAGCGCTGCTGCCGCTGTTCCCCTCTGTTATGTTTATTCCTCATCGCCCTTCACATTTGATTGCGAGCTTCGAGGCCCCCTCCCGAGATTATGGGCATCGGCATCTTACTTTGTTTTGCTTGCGATTCGGCGGTGCGCCCCCCTCCTCTTCCTCGACCCGCACTCTGCTCCGCGCGCCCCGCCCCCCCGCCCATCCCCCCACAGGAGGTGCCCCAGGAGCTGGCTGGCCACGGCGGCGAGACGAACCCAGGCATCGAACGCCCGATCGTCGCCGACGTGCAGCCGCAGCTGGAAGGCAAGCTGCGGCCGAGGGCAGAGGAAAGGGAGAGAGAGAGAGAGAGAGAGAGAGAGAGAGAGAGAGAGAGAGAGAGAGAGAGAGAGAGAGAGAGAGAGAGAGAGAGAGAGAGAGAGAGAGAGAGAGAGAGAGAGAGAGAGAGAGAGAGAGAGAGAGAGAGAGAGAGAGAGAGAGAGAGAGAGAGAGAGAGAGAGAGAGAGAGAGAGAGAAAAAAAAAAAAAAAAAAAAAAAAAAAAAAAAAAAAAAAAAAAAAAAAAAAAAAAACGTCGATATCGGCGCGGAGGGGGCACTGCGTCGCGGAGACGTTCGCGTCGTCGAAGGCCACGCGCCGAACGACAAGGAATCTCTGCTGACCGAGCTTCATCAAGAGCTGGACGCGATGAACCAAGACGCGCTCTTCAAGGGCACTGAAGAGCAATCTATGGGGCGCATGAGTCAGGTCCCCACTCAGTTCTTCAACGGCGACCTGGTGGGCAAGGTGCAAAAGCTGAGGAAGGAAGATGCGAAGGCTGCAAAAGAAATCGAAAAGGATGACCCGCTCCCCGAGGACGCCGCGAGGGACAAAGCCCTCTTCGAAGAATTGGCCCTTAATAATTATTATTTCACTACGCAGACGACGGCAGGGAATGCGATCGGCTCGCGATGGGCGCGGGCAATTGCGGCGTCAGGTAAGCTGAGAAGGAATTATGCGAAATGCCATGGGCGGGCAGAAAGCCGTGACTCCCGAGCAAAGTGGTGCAAGAAGTTGCACAAAAAGCATAAGGCGCGCTGGGAAAAAGAGAAAAGAGGAAACGTTCGAGAAGACCGAGATGAAGGACGGGGAGTACATCTCCCTCGGTCGCATGGCCTTCCTCGAGGGAGGCGGGTCGGCTGGCCTGAAGGCCGCGTTCAAGTACGCAACCAACGCGATTCTGGTAGGGGTTATGTACGTCAAGTGGGACGAGTGGACAGAGTTGAGTACGCGCATACACGTTGAGAAATTTCGTCAGAAAGTGGCCGCTTCGAGGGTGTTTTTTTTCCGCGTTTTTTGATAGCCTAGCGTTGGGGCCTCAGAAGGAGAGAAGATCTCCTTGTTGCGCTGCGCCGTTTTCTTTTTTTGTTTTTGCTTGTATTCAGCTGTAGTGTTTTTCTTTGTTGATTTCCAATGGCCGAGTAACGTTTCCTTTCCTTTTTTGGAGGGGTCATACTTGTAAACGCAACCTCGTTGTGTTTTCCTGTTGCTGGGCGGGGTGATTTTCGTTTTTTTGAAGGGGCCACCCCGGGGGCCGCGATCAGAGTTCGCGAAATTCCCCGGGCCCCGAGGCCAAGTGGCAAAAAAAAAAAAAAAAAAAAAAACGACGGGGCACCGAGAATGGGCGCGGACATCTGACGAGGGGAGCGCAGAGAGAGCAAATAATCGCGCCTCGTGCGTCGCGGCCTTCCCAGTAGTGGCGAACGGCCAGCGGCGCGGCGAGCGTTCCCCCCCCCCTTCCTGGGAGGCGGGTGAGGAGGAGCAGGCGTTAGCCCAGCCGTCGTGTTTCTACTCTTCACTCTTCTGTTCCTCCTCCTCCTCCTCCTCTTCCTCCCCCCCCTCCTCCTCTTCCTCCTCCTCCTCTTCGCTTTTCTATTCCTCATCCTCTTCGCTCTTCTTTTCCTCATCCTCCTCTTCCTCCTCCTCCTCCTCGCTCTTCTTTTCCTCATCCTCCTCCTCCTCCTCCTCCTCCTCCTCCTTTTCCCCACCCTCATCCTCTCGGGGATGGACAGACCCCCATTTAGTAAAACGCGGTTTAGTGAAAACGACCTGGGGCCCAAACCTGGCGGGCGCAAGCCTGGAAAATAACGGCCACGGTGCCCTCTCGAGAACCGAAAACGGACAATTCACTAATTGACGCGTCACTGTTGGGGGTTCTGTCCACCCCCGATCCTCATCCTCCGGCCTCCGGCGGCAAGAACCGCCCGCAAGTCGACGGCGCCAGCGACCCAACGACGGTCGACGATCGGAGGAGGAGGAGGAGGAGGAGGAGGAGGAGGGGGAGGAGGAGGAGGAGGAGGAGGAAGAAGAGGAGGAAGAGGAGGAGGAGGAGGAGGAGGAGGAGGAGGATTGAGATGGATGATCTCGCTCCAACGCTGGCGTACACGCGGCGTTCGTTCGCCGCAAGATCTGTTTCAGCATGCGAGGCCTCGCGCCTCTCCCGAGCGCGCGGTCAATTGCAACGGCATCAAATTGACCGCAATACGAAGCGCGCACACTGTGAGACTGTGAGCGCACCTACGCACATGACGCACATGCACACTTCCTCCTTCTCTTCTTCTACCTATCTCCTTCTTCTCCTCCCCTTCTCCTCCTCCTACTCCTCCTCCTACTCCTCCACTCGCGTCGTGCACGGGCGCAGGTGCTGGGCCCCACCTCTGGGGCCTACTTCAGAAGGTGCCTGCCGATTTTGCGCAGGATGCCCTCCTCCGAGTTCTCGAGCGCGGCCTTCCTCTCCCGCTCCCGCTTGCGCTCGAGCTTCAGCTTGTTCGCCGCCACCTGTCAGAGAGAGGGTTTAGAAGATGAGTTTTTGAGGGGCGAGGTTTGAGGAGGAGGGCGGAGGAGGAAGAGGAGAAGGTAGGAGGAGAAGGTAGAGGGGAAGGTAGGATCGAGGAGGAGAAGGGAGCAGGAGGAGGAGGAGGAGGAGGAGGAGGGAGGAGGGGCGAGCGAGCGAGCGACCTCGGCCCCTCGGCAGCAGTTCGGCTTCGATGCGCGGGGCACCGGGCACGGCACGGGCCTGGGAAGATCGCCTGTCGGCGCCCTGCATTGCCGCTGGTAGTCACCACCCGCCAAACCACCCCAACCCAACCCGAAGGCTCAGATTTACCATCGATTTCTAGTGGGGGGGGGGGGTCCGGGAACATCGAAAAAACACATATGGAGCCCATACCCCCCCCAACCCGAAATTCGGGTCTTCGGGTTGGGTTGGGGTGGCCTGGTAGGTAATCAGGTAGGGGGGAGGAGGAGGAGAAGGAGGAGGAGGAAGGAGGAGGAGGAGGACCACCTCGCAGGGTAAGCACGGGCGCTTCAGCTCGAACTCCTCGTTGCCGTCAGGATCCGCATAGAAGCTGCGATCGATGACCAGGTAGGTCAAGGTCACGCTGATGTCGGGGATCTTCTTGCTCCCATTGCAGCAGTCGTTCAATGTAACGTCCACGTACTCGAACTTCATTGTAGGAGGATCCTCCTTGGCCTTCGTGTTCTCATCTGCGTCGTCATCAGTCGGCGCCCCCACGGCTCGAACCATCCATGCACAGGCTGGCGTCGGGGTGTTGGGGACGATGGTCGATTGCACTGGCATGACGAAGTAGCGATGAGTCTGGCAGTGATCGACAGGCCCTGCGTCAACGAAGATCTTGGATCCAAGAGACTGGCCATTCATACTTGCGGAGACCCGCCCCATGAAGAAGAACTTCACCGCGTCGGCCCCTTCAGGGCGGCAATACAAACGCGTGATCGGCTTTCCCATGGCGTCAGTCTTGACAGGCATCTTGTAGACGATGTTGTCAAACCCCTTGTCACTGTATTCACCTGATGTAAGTTGACAGAGCATCCAAGACTGAACTATGCTTGCATAGACTCCAGCGTTCCATTGAGCCAGCACGTGTGAGTCCAGCTGCGTGTTGAACTTGATCATGTTGGCGTCGCCAGCGTCGCCGCCGTCGCCTCCATCATCTGGAGCCTGGCCCTCCAAGGGCACGTCCACGCCGTCCGCGTCCACGCCATTAGTCAGCGACTCGGGGGCGCCGTTCTTCAACTTCCCCCACTCGTTAGCCAAGTTGTCCTCTGCCCTCTTCTCGCATACCAGCTTGTCTGCGACGAGCTCCTTCACGATATTGTCCTTCAGAGTCCTCTTGAGATCTTCCAGTGGTACGCCACGCTGGGCCGATAATAGCTCGCGAAGTTCCTCGACCTTCTGCCTGCTAATTGATGAGGTCCACTGTTTCTGCAGCTCCTCCCACTCATGATCGTCGCGTCTTTGCATATGGCCAGAACTGGGCTGAGTACCCTTCTTCAAGACTCGAGTCCAGAATTGTATCCAATCATCGGCTTTGTTCTTGTTTGCGTCCAAAACGGCGATGTCTGCCAGGCTCGTCGTCAAGAACTTCTCACCGCACCTGCAAATATTGATAAGTGACTCGGTGTACGATGCAAAATCTTCAAAATCAGTGATATTGAACTCCTTGTCCGCTACGAGCTCAAGCAACTCCGTCATGCAGTGCTTCATGCACAGGGTTCGGAACTGCGGGTGCGCCTCAAGGCGTTCGCAGTCATCCCACAGATCCTTGAGCCCGGATGCCTTCGGGCCGAAAGACTTGTACCAGTCGGGCCTCCTCCAATCCTCTCTTCCGACCTCTCTGTAGACATTGCGCGCGAGCTGGATCGTCTCTGGAGGTACCTCCTCGAAGATCTTCAACTGCAGCGTGGGCACGATGATGTCCGCCATGGCGGATTCAGCACTTTCAGACCTTACAGAAAGCTTATGCGGCATCTCCCTCCAAAGGAACACTCTGATACGGTTAAGGGCATCGTGCGATTTCAAAGCCATCTGGATCGCCCCTTTTGGTGGATTCTCCTTCAAGAAGACCGCCGTCCGACTTGCTACCCGTGGGAATTTCTGAAGGACCCCGACCACATTGAGAGTCGATCCGCTGTCATCTCCACCTTGGACGGGAAGCTCGGCTTCTTCTTGTTCGACATCTGCATCTTCATCACCTTGTAAATCTGGATCTTCCTCAGCCTCAGCTTTGTCGCCGTCGCGTTCATAGCCAGAGTGGTGATCGACAAGTTTCTTCTTTATCACTTTTCGTAGCGCAGTCCATGACGTGAACCTCTTATGCTTGGTAGTTGGGGCCTTGCCGATATCAAGAACGATCCCCTGGGTCTTATCACTGAGTGCGAATGTCAAGCACCACTCCAAAGCTTTGTCGACGAACTCCTCGTCTGGTGCTTTGACTCCCTGGATGCCTACTTTGATTGACGTGAGCATATCATCCAGCAAGAACGCAGTCCTGACGCCGCCGTCCTTGTCCATGACCGTCGCTGATCTCTGCTCTGATGCCTGGGGCTGCTTAGACTTGGCCCTCTTCTTTTGGTTATCTGCATTCTCCTGCTTCCTCGTCGCAAACACTGCGCTGTTCGTCTGCTGGGAGGGGGCAATGCTGAGCTGGAACGCATTCGTCTCTCTCAATGGGAGCAGGCGGCACGGCAGGACCTTTGCATGGGCAGCGTCACGCAGAAGCCACGGCTTGCCATCAGTCGTCGGGACAGCCAACTTCAGAAGAGGCAGACACGCTGACCATAACGATTCATGGTCTATCAGAAGCTTGCACACCTCATTGTTGATAAACAAGACTTTTCGGCCGTGGAAGCCTTGATCTGTATATTTGCAGAACGTGCGGCAGTAGGTCTTGTAGTCGTCCCACACACCCATTGTCTTCATCTTCTTTATACCCTCCTTCGCGTCGCAGTAAGGCTCGTACTTCGGAAACTTCAACGGGTAAGTCTGGGTGACGTACAAGCGGTATCGGGTTTCGACTGAAGGTACTTTCTTCTTATTATCGTCGTCACCTGTGACTGCCTCGATGTTCTCCTTCTTCTCCTGCTGCTCCTTCTTCTGCTTCTTTCGCTCCTGAGCCTCCTGTTTGCATTTGGCTTCCCAGTTCTTTGAAATCATCTGCGCGTCATTGTACATCTCGATGTGACCGCGACAATTCCCCTGGCGATTCCTTTCGTTCTGCAGGTCAATGTAGTGGCGAGAGACGTCGTCAGGCGTCCTGCTGTCGAATATACACACATTGGGCATCCCCATAGATTTCGTAAACTGCACCTGCACATTGTCAGGGGCCTCTTCGAAAGCTTGATATGCTGCTTCCATCAGAGTCGCCCCTGCTAGGAAGTAAGCCCGAGGTTCGTTGTTCACGACCTTGATGATCGCAATGCACTCGGACCTGCCGCCCTCGATGACGCCGTCTCGCTTGATGTCCTCGCAATACGTGTCTCTAGTATCTTTCTCGCTCCTATCATTCAGCGGATGCCTCCACAGCATCCGTTTGCCACTTGGGAGGAAGAACGGCAGATTATATTGTCCAGGGCGGCCGTAGGTCTCGCGCAGCTTCCTGTTCAAGACGGCGCCCTTGGCCGTCGGGTAGCGGATCGTGACCGACTCCACTGCGTTGTCGAAGCGGTCGTAGGGGGACCCAGCATCCTTCAGGAACGACTCGAGCTCCTTCTTGTCCCCTGCGCCGGGATCAGACGAGACCATGGCGATAATCTGACTAGCGCTCAAGATGCCATCGGCCGAGCTTGCCCTGGCCTCACCACCTAGGGAGCATGCTACAAAAATGTGGGACAGGACACAGGACGAGGAGAGGAGGAGGATGGGGGGAAGAGGAGAAGGAGGAGGAGGAGGAGGAAGGACCAGGAGGAGGAGGAGTTCGTTTGCAAGGCGTCGCCACCAAGGCCACGAGGCGAGCGGGATCGAGAACATGAGCGCTTCCCGCGGCTCGGCGATGCACCATCTTCGCCCATCTGGAAGACTGGGCTGATGTACAGTAGGAGGCCCGGAGAACAAAACTAAAACGGTGTAAGCTAAAACAGCTGCCAGCACCAGAACGGACCACGAACCTTCAACAAGTATCCCCCAACTCAACCTAGCTCACACATCACTTAGCTGCGCGACGCGCGATCATCATGGCGCCCCCGCCGGATCGCCAACCCCTGGAGAAGAGCTGTCTTTGACCCATGTCGCGAGCAGCGACGCGCGATCACCTTCGCGCCTTGGACGTTGTCCTTCTCAGTCAAGAGGTGTGCCGCAGCAACGCTAAGTAAGGGGGAACATGGGGATGCGACAACAGTTTTAATGTTCACTGTCGGGCAGTGGGCTTCTCAAGCTATGCTCCGACCTCTCCCTGCGATCGAGCTCCTACGAGATGTGTTGCACACCTCTGAACTAAACATGGGAATTAGGTTGCCTTGCTTTTGCTAGGCTCATCCGACATGCAAACGGTTTCGACATAACCTGTCAGGAAACGGTTGTGTTCTAAAAACAATCGTGTCTGTTACCCCTGGAATCCCTGGAATCAAAAACACATGATCCTGGAGTGCCTACGATACACCTACGACCTACGACTGCTGGCCCTTACTCACGCCTCACCCGCTTGCTCTTCACCAGCACCTGGAACGCTTGAGAAAAGGCACTGGCCGGGGGCCGCTTGGGCTTCCTGTTGCGAGGCGATCCTGGCGATGAAGACGAAAACTCAATGATTGGCGTGTGGGTGCCGAGGTTCGGAAGCAGCGCGATGATCATCAGAGTGCAACCACCCACAGCATTCACATGCATGCTATTGCCAATCGCTGTCGTCTGAGACCTGATAGTGCGGCAACCTGGAGCATGGACACCTCGAGAAAAGGTATGATTGGACAGAGTGATGGCTTGGTGCTCCGCCGTGATTGGGAAGCCCATCGAGGTTGCCAGCTCTGAAGGCACCAGTGGACGATGAGAGTCGTGGTGCCAGAGGACGCCAGTGCTCTTGATGATCGTGTTCAGAATGCCGTTGGTCGAATGGATAGGCCTGTTAAGCGGGTTCTGGTTGAGGTCGCCCGTTTCGCGAGGCCACCATGCATAGTAGTCTTCCCGACGCCTCATCTCAGACTTGGTAAGCGCGGTATCGAAAGTGAACTGCTGAGGCCTGTCAAGCCCATCGTCTTCATAACGTTTGTGTGCGTACTTGCGACCCTACATCCAAGTGAGGTACTGGTCCAGCTCCGACTGGCATGCAATCATGAAGTCCTTGAGCGTGTATCCTGGGAACATATTCCTGGACAGGAACCTCTGTAGGTTGTTGCAGAAGTTCAGCTTCTCGATGACATAGGCGTCCACAGAAGTAACATGTGTGGGGATCTGCTCAACGATCCAAGACTTCAGGACCAACACGCAGTACTGTCTTGGTCGATGTGCGGGCCAGCCAAGCGTCGTGGGGTCAACGACTGCGCGAATTACAACGTAAAGGTCTGACATCAGCTCCCGGAGCTCAGCGTCCCCGAACTTCAAAACGCTTTCGTGCAAGATCACCTTCGGCCTCTGCCAGCGCATCAGACTGACCCAGCTGTAAAACACTTTGGATTGAGGACCATCTTTGTGACGTTGCTTCCCCATAGACGAGTCGTCCAAGCATGGGGAACCCGCCACGTGGAAGTCGCTGGTGGGAATCTTGCAGAAGTTACCGCGCTTCACGCACCACGCCTTGGGAAGAGGCTGACACTTTGGAATCAGATTCTTCAGCTCCTGCGCGGATAGCTCAGTGCCCTTGTGCTTGCCGCATTTGATTTGAATGTGCCTCGGCATGAAGTCGATGATGTCGGCAAATAAGTGGTCTGGAGCGCAGTGTGGGGAGTTGAGCAATTCCTCTTGACACTTCGCACTCTTCTCGATTGCATACGCCTGCATGAACTTAGTACCACTGCATTCACGACCACAAGATCCCATCAGCCGCTTCTGGATGGTATTCGATATGATTGATTCTGCCAGGTCAGGGGCCCCAATTCCAGAAAAGGCCGAGCTGGCCCTGATCACACGGTTGCCGAAGAGGTTCTTAAACCGAGCAGTGTCGAGCCCACCGTCCGCGTCCAGCCGTGCGAAGGCGTGGTTCGCCCAGTCGAATGACTCATTGAGATCGGACTTGCTTGCGCTCTTCCCCTCTGCACTCGCCATGTAGATCTGTGATTGCGGGCCTCGCCATAGTGCGCAGGCGGCCCTGACAAAACCAAACAAATGTCCTGGTCAAACCGACCTCAATCCATACAATGGCAACGGTCAACGCACAATGTGTTACACCCCTGGGTGTGGGTCAGCCCCCGACGCGACACATCCAAGATTTGGGGGGCACCCTCACAACGCATCACCTCCCAACAGAGGAAGATAAGGAGGGGGATGAAGAGTAGCAGCAACAGCAGCAGCAGCAGGCGGATGTGAGAGGCGGACGAGAGCAAGGATGAGGCCGGGGAGGGTACCCCCAAGGTTGGGGGGAGACCCCAACTTGGCACCCCCTCAAGGTTGGGGGGGGCCCCCAACATGACACCTCCCAAGTTTGGGGGGAACCCCCAACATGCCCCCCCCCCCCCAAGGTTGGGGGGGCCCCCAACCTGGCAACCCCCAAGATTGGGGGGGGGCCCAACCTGGCCTCCCCAAGGTTGGGGGGGGGCCCAACATGACCACCCCGGCCGCTCGGCACGGGCGCGCCCGCGCGTTTTACAAATCCACCCGCGGCCGCGCCGGGGGGCCCGAGGACAGCCGCCCGCGCGCGCGCGCGCATTTGAAAACGCTCGGCCCGGCCGCGCCCGCGCGCTTTAAAAATCCCCCCGCGGCCGCGCTGGGGGGCCCGAGGACAGCCGCCCGCGCGCGCGCGCGCGTTTGACGACGCTCTGCGCGGACGCGCCCGCGTTTTACAAATCCCCCCGCGGCCGCGCCGGGGAGCCCGAGGACAGCCGCCCGCGCGCGCGCGCGTTTGACAGCGCTCGGCTCGGGCGCGCCCGCGCGTTTTACACATCCCCCCGCGGCCGCGCGGGATGCCTGGAGAACGGCGGCCCGGGCGCGCCCGCGCATTTGAAGGCGCCCCGCCACGCCGCGCCACGCGCCCCTGGCCCCCGGCATCTTCGCCGCGCCCGCGCCCGCGCGTCTTGGAGAACGCGGCCCGCCGCGCCCGCGCGTCTGAGGCTCAGAGTCTGAGGACGCGGGCGCGGCCGCGCCCGCGCGCTAGACAGGGTGGTGCGCAGCCGGGCAGGCACGGGAATGGGGCGCGCCCACGTGCTAGACAGGAGGGGGCGCGGCGGGCGCGGCCGCGCCCGCGAGCTCCGCCGTCGCGGGATCAGCCGCGCCAGCGAGCGCCCGGGGGGGGGGTCGCCGCGCCGAGGAACCGTCAGAATCCTGAAGAATCCATACGTCATAGGCATCTGTCGGAAAATTGCAAAACGAATCGAAAGCCAAAGGAATCGGGAGGCCCCTGCAAGAACAATGCGCTTCCCGGTGAAATCGTGATCTCCACCCGAAACCGGAGGGTCCTCAGGAATTCCTGAAAATATCCCGGGCTTCTCGGAGGGGCATAGGGAAAGCCACAAATCCTCAAAGGTCTCCGAGACTCCGTTGAGAATCTTCAAGTTTTCTTTAGCAGCCTGCAGATTTTTCGGCACCAGAAAAATCATGATAATCAAGAATCATGTTCAGGGAGCCTCCGCAAATCCGTCGGAACCCCCGGGCAGCGCCATGCTGCCCGAAGGATAATTGCGACTCCCGCGGAACCCAAAGGTGCCCGCAAGAATCCTGGGGGGAGCAGACAAATTATTTTGAACCCATTCAAATCCTCAGAAATCCTGCGGTTTGGAAATGATTTTCTTTATGATCATGAGGACACACCGAGGAACCCGTGATAATCTTAAACGCGCTATACGAATTCTGACAAGCCCGACGACCTTTTCGAACCTCGCGGAACTTCAGGAACCGACAGGAAATTGTCTTGAACCCTTTGGAAGCAATGATTTTTCGGACCCCCCCAAACATCTGCGGGTAACTGGAACAAGTATCGGACTGAATTTTGATCTTTAGGTTCAACACATTCCGAAACAATCAGGCTCTTCAGGGCTCCTTCCGTCACCGCGGGCATCCTGAGAAGTCATGAACGTCGGAAAACTGCTGTAATTCGCAAGCATCCACATGGTTCTTAGGAAGCATAGGGCATCCCGAGGACCCCTCCGAAATCGTCAGGATGCTGGACGCACTTCGGAAACCTAATAAATTCCTTGGAAGCCTTGGGGTCCTGACGGGACCCTGGAAACCTGAGGTAGTCTGAAAAATCATTGCAAAATCCCAGGCCGAGCCGTGGGACGCGCTGAGAATCATTAAAGTTCCTTTTGAAATCCGCGCCCCATATTCGCGACCCCAGATCGCGACCTCTTAACAAAGTGGGATAGGCGATAGGCCCCATGCCTCCGCCACTCCGCTTTGTCGCGCCCCCTTCACAAGTTTCGCGGCCCGACAGGTAGCCCCACCGAAAAACCACATGGGAGAAGCCCAATGGGAGAGGCCGCGCGCCGCCGAAGGTCAATTTTGGCACGCCCCTCACATGTTGCGCGGCCCCAATAGGGAGCGCCACTGGAACCCCCAGTGGGAAACGCCGCGCGCCGCCGCCAATCCACATTGGCACAACCCCCACAAATTACGTGGCCCCGTAGCGCCGCAGGGAGTTCCAACGAAGGCCCTCAAAGGAAAGGCCGCACGCCGCCGCCAGCAGCCTACTTTGGCACGCCCCTCGCGCGTTTCGTGGCCCCACAAAGAGCCCCACCCAAAGCCCCAGTGGAAAATGCGCATGCCGCCGCCAACCCAATTTGACACACCCCTCGCACGTCTCATGGCCCGATAGGGAACCCCACCATAAGCCCCAATGGGAGAGGCCGCTTGCGACAGCCAGCCCACTTTGGCACACGCACACATACGCGCACGCACAATTTTCCTCAGCGGACATGCCGCAGTGTCGTCGGAATGCGGGTGCGGACACACACACACACACACGCGCACACGCGCACACACACACAAGACACACACACGCACAGGTTTCGTCGCCCCACAAGGAGCCCCACCGAAACCCTCACTTGGACTGGGCCGCATGCCACCTGGCATACCCTTGGCCCGTTCTATGGACCCACAGGGAACCCCACTGAAGTCACTGAAGGCTCAAGTGAGAAAGCTTGCATGCAGTCGCCAGCCCATTTTGGCACACCCCTCACAAGTTGCTTGGCCCCGATGGGGGGCACCACCGGGGGCCCCAGCGGAAAGGGCGCACACGGTGCGAAGCACCAAGAGGGAACCCCATCGAAGGCGCCAATTGGACGGGCAACATGCCGCCGCCACTCCAATCGGGCACACCCCGCACACGTTTCCCGGCCCCCTAGGGAGCGCCACCGATGGGAAAGCCCCACGCCGCAACCAGCCCTCGCTGGTTGCCCCGCGCACGCTTCGTGGCCCCATGGGGGGCCCGCTGAATGCGACACTCACAATTGCGATCTGCACAACTCCATACAGATGGGTTATTTTTTGTCCGCCGCTTCTGGCCGCCAGAGGCCGCCGCTGCACCCTGGGGGGGCTGACGCGAGCGGGCCCGGCGTTGCGCGCTGGCCCCTTGGGAGCAGCGGGGCTCTCTGGAAGGCGGGGGTCCGAGCATGCTGCCTCGAGACACTGGACAATCAAAATCGGTCCCGCGCCCCCCCCCCGTCGGGTCCAAACGCAACCATTTTCTGCGGCGTGCCCGGCCGTGGCGATGAAATATTCGCCCCCCCGAAAACGAAATTCCAGCGTCGCAGGGGGCTCTCCTCCGAGGGCCGGGGGGAATAAAAAAGGGGGGGCAGTGGCGGCGGTCAGAGAGGAGCGGGCGGCGAGGAGGGAAGGGGGAGGGGGAAGGGGGGGGGCGCGTTTTGCCCACACCCCTGCGACCTTGAATATGGAAAGGAGAGCCATCTCCGTCGAGTCGGCAGGCGGGACGATGTCCCACGCCCCAGTGGGCTTGGTGCGAGATCGAAGGTTGGACACCTGCCATATCTTCTCCTGCAGCCAATCCGCAGCGCGACACCCGCCAGCACGCTCCGCGACCCCCACGACGAAGATGCGCTTCCGAGGAACCGTCCACGTCGCGTGGTCAAGCGTGATGGCTTTGAGGCTGAACCCTAAGGGCGAGATCTTCTGGGCGAGCGTGCGGAGGTAGCTCTCGCCCGTCTCTGGGCTGATGTTCTGGATGCCACACACTTCCTCGAGGAAGAAACTTGCTGGCTGGTGCGCTTCCAAGTCCGCGGCCGCGCCCGCAACGCGGAATGCCAGGCGCGCCCTGTCGAGAGCTCCCCTTCCCCTCCCCCCCTCCTGCCCCCTCCCTGGTTTATCCGTCCGCCTCCCTTCCTGTCCCCCCACAATCGTTTTCTGCACTGTCCCCCAATAGCGTCTCGCTATAAAATGCTTCCGTTGGAATGAACCCAACATTGGGGTGCTTTGCTAGGGCAATCCAATTTGGGCGCCAGCGCCAGCGCGGAAATGGGCAACTCCTGGAAGCCTGGGGCATTCTGACGCCAGGCTGCGGCACCTCTGACAAAACGTGGACGGGACCGACGGTGAGCAGTGCGTACCCCGCAGGGCCGGTACCCTCTGCCGCCGGGGAAGCCAAAGGCGATTATATAAGCTGGGAGATCATCCATCAATGAGTTGAAAGCAGGGTGCGACTCTCGGTCCATGGTCTTGATGGTCGCGCCGCCGGTGTGCCGGAGGGGGGCGCGCGGCTGGCATGGCCAGCCGCCACCCGCAATGTCCACAAAACCCTCGCTGACCGACGCGCTGCACTCTCCCCGGCACACCACGCAGAATGGCACACCACGCAGAATGGCGTGCGCGTGCCATCCATGGGGCCCCTTGGCCGCGTCTCCAAAAACGCGACGTTATCTTCGTGCAGATGCTGGTGATCTGGCCAAACCTCTGGCAACCACTTGCGCGAAGCGCGGGCGCTGTCGGCAGCCCCAGCAAACGAAATCCGACCAGGCCGCTGAGGCCAGAATGGCTGAAGGAGCTCGCTCTTCCAAACCCATCGCCCCCCCTTGCCCCCCCCAGGTCTGAGCAGAGTGTCCTGGCAGCCAGTCCTGGCAGTTTCATGGACGGCCCAAGGCGGCTGGAAAGTGACCCCGAATTGGATCGCCCCAAAAGGTTCAAGATGGCCGCCGCGAGGCATAGGAATCGCGCCCAGGCGGCCCCGAGTGGCCATCAAGCTCCCCGAGGAGGCCCCGATAACCAACAGTCACTCGAAACCCTTTTGTTGCTCAACGTGCTTTACGCTCTCGTCCTTGCACTTGCGATGGGCCCTCGCGAAGCACCCTCAATAGCGCCCACATGGCCCGCAGGCCTACCTTTTTTCCAATGGCCTCCAACGTGGGCCGGGGGGGGGGCAGACCTCCAGGAACGTCCCAAGATAGCGACAACGTGGCCCCTTTCAAACTCGAAGGGGGCCCTCGCCGCCTCCAGAATGGCGGCCCGACGGCGCCGCAATGGCCCAGTAAGCCTCCGAGTCGTTCCCTGGACGAAAGATGTACAAAGTCCTTGGCGGTTGACCTCGGCTGTCGTCGTCGTCGCGATTGTCGTCGTCGTCATTTCCTTCTTCCCCGTCCATCCCCTTCCCTCCCTGCCCCCCCTTCCAGCATCGTCTCTGGATGGCCTGGCGGGCGATCGCGAAGCGTCCTGAATTGGCAGTCTGAAAGCTACCGCCCCGAGGAATTCGCCAGCCGTTCCTGAACACAAACTGTGGTACTTCAGGCTCCTGTTGGGCTGCCTCTCGAGATCGATGCCCGCGTCGCGAAGGCATGCCCTCAAAGGCTGCACCCACCAATCCGCGCCCAGCATGATCCGGCCAGCGGCGGGGGCGATAGCCATCGCAGGAGGCGCTGCTGGAGGGGTCGCTGGGCCAGCCACCTCGGCGACCCCCCCTGCGGGGAGAGGGGGGCAGGGGAGGGGGCGGGTTAAGGGGTATGGGGGGGAGGGGGAGAGGGGGGATGAGGGGGATAGGAAGATGACAAAAGCAGGAGGGCAGTTGCCTGGGGAACACTGCCCGGAGAACAGGGGAGCCAGCGGGAACCCAAACAGTGAGTTGTGAAGTCTAAATGTTGCAAGCCATGCGGCGCAGGCTACAAGTGCCGCGGCGCAAAGCCCGCAAAGCAATGCAACGCAATGCGCAACAATGCAAAACAACGAAATGCAATTCAAGTCAACACAAAACACGCAATGAAACATAAAGGCAACGCAGCGCCATGCAAGTAAACGAACGCTGCAAAGCACTGCAAAGCAACGCCGAGGGAGACACTGCAAAGGAAAGCACTGCAAAGCAATGCCGAGGGAGGCAACCAATGCAAAGCAATGCTCAGCATGACAAGCCAACGCAAAGCAATGCGAAACCATGCGAAACAAAGCAAGCAACGCAATGCAACGCGAAAGAATGCCGAGCAAAGCAACGCCAAACAATGCCCAACAAGGCAGAACTACGTATGCTAGGCAATGCCAAACATTGCTAAGCAAAACACCGCCACGCGCGGCGACGGGCGGCGGCGACACCCAGGCCCACATGCAGCTGCGACGGGCGGCGGCGATGGATGGCGGCGAGGGGCGGCCACGAGCCGGCGGACCAGGCCAGGCTGGGGACCCCCATGAAGCGGCGGCGGACGGCGGCGACGGGCGGCCACAAGCAGGCTGCATCGCCCAATTCCTGACAGACCAGTCCGCCGGGCCGACCCCCGCTCGCCGGGGGTGAAGAACGTGTGAGACATCTTGATGTCCCCCTTCCCCTCCCCTCCCCTGGGGCCGCAATGCCATTCAATGCCGTTTGAGGGGGGTGGGCGGGGAGCTCGGCGTCGCGGCGGCCAAGGGTTGCCACTCGACGGCCAGAGATGGTTCGAGACGGCCCGCGACGAAGCCCCCAAGACGGCCCAATATGGGCCCCAGAGGACCGCCGAGAGAGCCCGCAGAAGCACAACCCGTCACATTCCTTTTAGAAAACGTGCGTGTTAAGCATGCGTATTCGCCTCTATCGTCTTGGCAGCGTCCAAAACGGGGCAAGGGGCCCCCAAGATCGCCCCAAAATGGCCCATGGAGCCTTCAAGAGAACCCCAAGACGGCCGGATGGGCTCCCCAATTCGGCCCAAGAAAGCCACAAAAGGCCTGTAAGAAGGGCCCAAGAGAGGTTGCACGAACTGACATTGCGAGCCCGTCCCCCCAAGATGGCCCCATAGAGCTCCCCAGAGGCCCCCGCAGCGCCTTCAGGAAGCCCCAAGATGGCCCCAAAAGACTCCCAAGAAGTCCCTCCAAGGCCCCCAAGAATGCCCCCAAAGCATGCATATGCTCCCAGGAACCCTCCAAGAGGCCCGTGGGAGGCATCTCAAAAGCCCCGCAGATGCATTCCAGCTGTTCCCGACCCAGTTTACGACTTCCACGCTCGTCGCCAACACTCGCTCCTCGTGGGGGTGGAGAGATGGCGAAAGCCAGTTGACTAAGGGCGGGTCTGTGCAAGCACTGTTGGTGGAACGAGCAAAAAAAAAAAACTACTCAAAAGAAAACGCATCACCTGCGAGAGCGGCGCGAAGGCGCCGCTGTCGACGAGCGGGGCGTCGGCGACGCCGCTGCCCGCGAGCGAACTGCATGCGCCATAACGCCGCTTCCAGGGGCGCACCTCCGCAACGCCAGAGGCATCCACATCCATAACTGCCGGGGCCCTGCCCTGAATCCCGCGGGAGCGGTGGCTGTGGATTCTCTCTGCCCAGGGGGGCGGACATATTCATATATCCACCAATCCCCGCTAGGAACTCGAGATCCTGGGCGCGACTCCAAGGCGATGGATCTGGATAAATTATGGCGATTGGGCCTCTTGTTGTGGCTGCTGCTGTTGCTGCTGCTGCGGCCCGTCGTCGGCGTCGCCGTCGCTGCATGACCACGCCTGTTGGCGACGCGCACAGGGGGGTGGCGCGAGGGGGGGCCTTCTAAGAAGCCAGGGGTGTTTCTAAGAAGCCAGGGGGCCTCTCACCCCCCCCCCTGGCTTCCCCGAAGCCGCGGGGCCCTTCTAAGAAAGCACCCGCATTCTAAAAAGCTCCCCGCTTTCTTAGAATGCCCCCCCCTCGCGCCACCCCCCTCTGCGCGCCGCCGCGCCTGGCTGCGCTTCGAACTGCAAGTCCGCTCCAGCTCAATGTGGACTTCGCGGGCTGGATGTCTCCACTCGTCGCCATAGGGCACAGCGGGCCCCATCTCGACTTCGGGCCCTGGCGGTGCTGGCCCAGGTGGATGGGGCTCGGCACCCGCAAGAAGCAGAGGATTCGCGCCTTCATCGATGGGATGAGCGCCACGAGGAGGTCCATAGGCCGGACCAGCGCCACGAACTTCAGCACCAAAGGCTGGAGTTGGATGTCCACCGCCATCGAGAACGGCGCCGGGGGCAGGGGCATAAGCACGAACAGCACCAGGATCTTCAGCGTCAGGGGCAAGCCGAAGATCATCGCCACCATCGAGATCGGCGCCTCGAACAAGTTCCCTATCAAGACCAGCGCCAAGATCCTCAGCACAAAAAGCGGGGCTAAGACTGCTTCCACCATCGCGAATGGCGCCCTGCGCAGGTGCAGAATCATGAGCAGCGCCAGGGCCCACTTTGCCAAAGGCTGCCCTAAGATTATCGTTTCCGTCGAGAACAGTTCCGGGAGCAAGTCCACCATCAGGAACAAGAACATAATCCTCAGCACCAGAAGCGGGCCTGAGATTATCACCACCATCGCGAAGAACAGCGCCAGGCACCTCGGCACAAGAGGCAAGCCTAATATTATCACCACCATGGCGAACGGTGCCTTGAGCAAGTTTGCCGTCAAGAGCAACCCCAAGATCCCGGGCACCAGAGGCTGGCCTTGCATCGGGATCACCAGCAAGAAATGTTCGCCACGAACCAGCGCTATGAACCTCATCACCGGAGGCAGGCCTAAGATTTCCACTACCAGCGAGAGCACTGCCATGAGGGGATGCAGGATCATGAACAGCGCTGGGTTCTTCAGAACCAGAGGTAGGCCAAGGATGACCACCGCCATCGAGATGGGGGCCATCAGCAAGTCGACTATCAAGAAGATCGGGAAGAACACCCCCTTCAAGAACCGCGCCAATATGAATAACAGCGCCGCTGGCCGACTCAGGCCTGGGCGCTCCCGTGGGCCCCGCTGGGTCCGCCTTCATCGCGAAGGTATATTGCACAAGCTGGGGAGGTCTAGCGACGACGTCATCGCTATCCGAGGTGGGGCTCCATGCCGAACGCGAAGGGCAGGGGGGCGGCCTGGCGTCGGACCCCACCCCGGGCGGTGCAACGTGCACAACAGCTTCAGCAAAGGATGCCTTCAATGAGGTGAACCATTGGGGGGGAGGGCATGTTTCTATTTCGACGCGGGTTGCTTCTCAAGCTCTCCCAGTTTTGGGGTCCTCGTGTTGAATCCGCAACGCCTCGCAACGCCTCCGATTCCCATCCCTTCCCCCCGCCTTGCTTCCGCCAAATGCCAGCTGGGAACTGGGAAAAGCCACGCGGCAGCACCGCGCTTTTTGGCACGCCCTTCACGCGCTTCGCGGCCCCAGGAACACGAGGAGGCGCCATGGAATCGCCCAAGCGGGAGCGGGCGCATAGCGGCGCGAATTCGTTTCGACGCACCCCTCGCGCGTTCCGCGGCCCCCCTGGAACGGCGGCCTTGGCTTTGGCGCATTTCAGCACGCCCTTCGCTCGTTTCGCGGCCCCGCGGGGCCTTCGGTATAGGGTATAGGTCAGGTTCGCTCCGAATGCCGCCACCAGGGCCGCGAGGGGACGCCCGGGCGGTCAGGTTCGCTCGCACGCCGCCCCCCCTCAGTTAAGCGCAATCCTCGCCCGCTTCGCGGCCCCATAGGGCCTCCACCTGAAGCACCAACGGCCTCGCGAGCTGCCCATGCGGCCAGGCTGATAACCTGCATTTTTTCCAACTGCAAATGGTCGGGTCCTTCGCCGAGCTAATTGGTTCGAATCCGGGGCGGGCCCTTGCCCTTCCTGCCGAAGGAGCACTTCGGGAAAGGAAGAGGCAAGCCCCTGCGCTTTTGAAGCCGACGCCTCCGACAGCACTGCGCTGGGACAGCCTGCGCCAAAAGCATCATCCGGGTCCATTTCGCCGCTGGCCCACTTGGCCTCGAACAGCGAGATGGCATGCGCCAGCGGCGCAGCAGCACTCGCACTCGAATCTGGCGACGCGCAGGTTGGCAAGTCATCGCCCGAATCTGACATGCCGGGCGGCGGGTCCTCGCAAAAACCCGCGGACATGCTGCATGCCAGAATGGCTGCGGAACCCGACATCCAGACACAGGGGCGCGTTCGCCGCAGGATTTGCGGCGCGCAGCGGCTGGGGGTGACGATGCCGCGGTGCGCCGAGAAGCTTCATCATGTCGGGATGCTCCAACTGTCGCTTTCACAAGTCAAGCCAAACTTTTTGGTCGAGTGCCAAATCTTGCCTCGTGGGGCCAGGGGCGCGGAGAAATGGGGCAGGAGGGATGGTGATGGAAAGAATCCTGAAAACAAGTCTCCCAATTGCTGCCGCGACATCGGCCTCGATCCCTAGGCCTGCTCGAAAATCGGGGGATGCCAGCCCATTATCCTCCAAGGCCCGTTTAATGAGCACTTTATCCACTTCGTCGTCTGCGACGCTGCGACGCTCCCCTCGCCTCCGGCTGGAAAAGGCGAAAGCGACTACGACAACGAGGGAGCAAGGGGAAGGGGTGGCTTCGGGAAGCGAATGGCGGAGGATGACCTGGCATCCCCCGTTTCCCGATTTCCTGGCCGATCCTGGCGACAGACATCGGGAAAGCCGACGTGGGATATCTTTCCCATCCGCTCTCTCCTCCTGCCTCTCCCTTTCTTTCATCCGTCGCCTTCCGCCGAATGCCGAATGCAGATTCGCGCCATGATGACATGGGCGTTGGTTTCTGACTCCGCGCGGGTCATTCGACTTCGCACGACGGTGGCGGCGTTGGATCGCTCGCCAATTGGCCGAATCTGGGCCGCCGCTGGCGTTCAACCAAGAACGCGCGGCGGCGCCGCCGCGCAGGCGGCGGCGCGGGCGCGCACGAGGGGTTGTTGTATACGCCGTTGCAAGACACGTACACCATAACCCATGTTGACTTGGAAATCAAATCGGCAACCGCTAGTGGTCCACTTTGATTCTCCAGGCCAACATGGCGCTTCTTCTACTGCTGATAACACTGAGCGCCTCACGCCCCTGCGCCGCCGCGCGCGCGGCGGCGCCGCCGCGCGCGCCGCGGCGCAAGCGCGCGCGAGAAGTGGTTGCATGCGCCGTTGCTGAACACATGCGCCAGAGCCCATGCTAACTTGGAAATCTGACTGGCGACGCTGAAGGTTCACTTTGATTCTCCAAGCCAACATGGCGACTCTCCTATTGCTGACAACGCGGGCCTCTTAACTCGCTTTCGGCAGCGCAGACGCGCATGTCAAGTTTTGCGTGGCCCTCGGTAGGACGCACGCACACACGCACACACGCACGCACGCACGCGCGCACATACCCCGCTCGGATGCCCAACAACCGCCAAACTCTCTCCTAGGAACATGCGAGGGCGATTCCTTTCGCGCCACCACCATCATCCAGGGGGACGCGGTTGCGGATGGCCGCACCTTGACATCGAGACCGAAGAGCATGGAGGGTCCTGCCCGCGCCGCGGATGCGCGAGCCCTGCAGCCTACCCCATGGGCCTTAGCATAGGCATAGGACCGACGTCAGCGCTACGTCCTGAACGTCATCCGCACATCCAACCTCTCAGCCCTGCCGCAGCCCAGAAAGCTGCGCGTGGCTTCGCCCGCCCGCCCTAGCCTCATGCCTGCTGCCGCGCACCCTACTCTCCGAAACCTGAAGCCCACCAGCGCCAAGTTCTCCCCTAAGAACATGCGAGGGTGATTGCAATCACTCACGCCGCCATCATCAAGGGGCACGCGGTTGCTGGAGGCCGCGCCGTGCCGCACCTTGACATCGAAACCGAAGAACATGGAGGGTCCTGCCCGTGCCGCGGACGCGCGAGCCCTGCGGCCTACGTGCGTACGTAGCCTCAATCAAGCCTGCATCCGCACGCCCTAAGCCCCGGAGCCCGAAGCCCACCAACGCCAAACAGTCAGAACATGCGAGGGTGATTGCAATCGCGCCACCATCATGAAGGGGCACGCGGTTGCTGAAGGCCGCACCGTGACTTCGGGACCGAAGAACATGGAGGGTCCCGCCCCCGCCGCGGACGCTCGTAGCCGAATCGTGAGCCCCGAACCCCAGCTTTGTCAGAACGAAGGAATAATGGCGCCAAACTGAAGAACATCGAGGACACCCCCCCCCCAGGGTGCACAAGAACATGGAACAAAAACGAAGAACATAAGGGTACCCTCCCCGAAACACCGAAGTTCTTAAGCCTTGCGCCGGCCGTGCACATGAATTGCGTCACCATCGTGCTGCTCACGGCCACGCCCAAGTATAATCTGGGGCCCCGGCGGGATTGCGCTAGAAAGAGGAGGGCGGCCGAGGGCAGGGAGGACGAGGACGGGGAGGCCGAGGAGGGCGAGGTTGATGAAATGCGCATTGCAGTTCCCAGGCCACCCGCCCGCGCGGGCGAGCGCGGAGCTCGGCAGCGCCCCCAAAGAGGACATGCACAAAACAAAGAATTGGCGAGAAGGGCGGAAACTTCCAAAGGGAAGGGGCACAGACGGGGCCCAGGGTGGCCGGGGGTCCATCCAGCATCCCCGAGGCCGCGCCCGCCCCTGTAGCAATGCATCCGCGAAGGGGAGAGAAAGGACGCCAGGCACAAGAATGACCAAACGTGCCCTGCCCATCGCGCATCCTCGGGGCCGCGCCCGCCCACGAGTGGGCGGGCGAGGAAAACGAACCCAAGGATGGCCAAGGGTGCCCTGCCCCTCGCGCGTCCGAAGGGCTCGGCCCAAAGAGGCGGCACACCGCGCAATCGAAGGAAGCAACTCGCCCTAAAGGCACCCGAAGGGGCTGGCCAATGAAAGAAACCTAAGGATGGGGCGATGGAACAGGGATGCAAGGGTAATCTTGGAATACTGCTGATCTGGACTGTTCTGGATTTTGACAGCACGACGGCGCCCACGACGACTCCCAAGGGCAACGACGACCCCGACCACGACGACGACAACGACGAGTTTAACGACGAGCTCCCAAACGCCAGAGGCTCCACCGCGAGCTTCAGCAACTGCGCGCTGGCGGCCCCGACGAGCACGGACGCGGAGCTGGGGTGGGGGCCGGGCGTGTCGTCCTGAGCGGACCCCGCCGCCGCCACCTTCCTCCTCCTCCTCATTCTCCTCTTCCTTTGCCTCCTCCTCCTCCGCCTCCTTCTCCTGCCCCTTCCCCCTCCCCCACCTCTTCCTCATTCCAGGCCCCGCCGAGGGCGACGCAAAGGTGCTAGATGAGCTTTTTGCCGCCCTTCAGCCTGCGCCCTCAGCTGCCTGTGCACCGAACCCCCTTTAACAGTTTGAACTCCGTCCCCAACCTGTTCTAGTTGCGAACCTTCTCGTCTTCCTCGTTCTCCTCCTCCTCCTCCTCCTCCTCCTCCCCGTCATCCTCCCTGTCCTCTCGCCCTCCCCCTCGTTCACCTCCTCGGTCCCCTCGCGGCGAGGTTCCCTCGGAGTCTTCAGTTGCCGAGGCGCCGAATCGTCGAAGGCGGCGCAGCCACCGACGACGGCGGCGGCGGCAGCGAGAGCGAGGGCGACCGACGACAACAAAGCAGCCCGAGCTCGACTTCGATTTCGACGACGACGCGGACGACGCAGACGACGCAGACGACGCAAACGACGACGACGACGGGGACGACGACGACGACGACGACCTCCAAGACGCCCATGCAGCCGCCGCGAGCCCGGGCAGCTGCGCGCAGCCTGCCCCCACGAACGCGGACGCGGAGCCAGAGATGGAGCCCTGGTCGTCGTCCTGGGCGCCCCCATATCCCTCCCCCTCTGGCCCTTCCCTCGTCCCCTCACCCTCTTCCTCCTCCTTCTCCTCCGCCCCATCCCCTTTTCCACTCCTTGTCTGCCTTCCATCCCCCTCCGCTCCCGCACAATCAACGCAATTTCGGAGAAGCAGGCGGGCGTTCTGCCAGCCCCCCCGCCCCGGCGGCCCAGGAAGAGAGAGAGAGAGAGAGAGAGAGAGAGAGAGAGAGAGAGAGAGAGAGAGAGAGAGAGAGAGAGAGAGAGAGAGAGAGACCGGACAAGTAGGCGGACCAGGGTCCGTCCGCGAGGCGCACTGCGGTGCGACAACCCGCAAAACACTATTAGCGGCGGTGCAGCCTTAAGATACGAGGGCGGGCAACAGACCCCCTCCCCCGGCGCATTGCGTCTGAAGCTACGGACGGCGGACAGACTGTGAAGATCTCACGTGTCAGACCGCGTGACGAAGAAGGCCCCAACAAGAAAGGCGACGTGCGGACACGTGGCTAGGCGGCTTGGCAGACCGCCAGTTGGGCGCTTGGCCGCAGCGCGGCGCGCAGGGACGGGGCACCCCCCGCCCCCACGCCCTGACACCGTGGACGCGGGGCCACGCGTGCACACGGGCAGGCAGAATGGCGGAGATTAGCGCGGGGCTCCAGGCGGAGCGCCGCGGAGCGATGACAGCATAGCATGGAGGGTGAGTGGCGGCGCAGCACCATCGGGCGGGGGTGTAAGCAGCTCGGCGAAGGCACGACCGGCGCGGTGGAGGCGCTGGAGCAAAGGGCCTTGACGGGCTTGGGCAGCGGCAAGGTCGGCGGCGAGAGCTGCGCACCTCTGCTGGAGAGCGGCCGTAGACTGGGACAGCTCGGCTTCGCGGTCGGTGCGGGGCGGCTGCTCTGTGCCCGCGGCCGCGGGCCTCGCGGCGGGGACGAGGTCATCGGTGCGCCTGGCCAGGTGGTGGACAAGCGCGGTGCGGCGGTCCGTGCGCTGGCGGCCGTCGCCGTGGCGAGGCGTCTGGAGGGTGTCGCGCGGTCCCAGGGCTGAAGCCGCTGGGGCCACGCCCCATGAGGACGGAGGAGCCGCAGCCTCGCAGCCTGCAACAGTAGGAGCGTGGACGGGGCGCGACGGCCTGACTGGCTCAGTGCCCTGCGGGGGGGCTGAAGCCGCCCCCGCGGGCTGGCGCTGGTGGGGGGACGGGGTTGGTGGCACGGAGGGACCAATCATGATGCCGTGCGAGGGCTCAGAGGTCGGCCGCGTGACCGGGTGGCGACTCGATGAAGCGGCATCGTCGGCAGCGTGGGGTGTCGGCGGGACGTCGTCTATGCTGCCACCCAATCCGAGGGGATCATAAAAGTCCTCGTCGGCGTCTTGGAGGTGAGCGACGTCATCATGTGGGTGCGGTGCCGCTCTCGGTGGCGGAGTCGAGGTGGGCGTCGTGCGGATGCCCGACGGGGCAAGGTTGGCGCTGGCTGGCCCGTCGTCCAGGAAGTCTAGTCCCCCGCCGAAGCCGAACGGGTCGTCCTCCTGTTCGTCGTACATCGCCCGTTGGGCCTCGGCCCAGAGCTCGTCCGGGTTCTGCGGGATGTCTGGTCCAGCCGCGGGTGGTGCCTGGTCCGACAGCAGGGGGTTCGGTTCCATTTTGCTGAGTTCAGCCGCTGTAAACCCAGCCCTGCGGTGTGGGAGCGGCAGAGTACGGTGTCTGCGCTCGTAGATGGCGACAGCGACCCCGTGAAGCACGGTCGCTTGGCGATGTCGTGTTTTGGCAGCTTCAACGATGTCGTCGGGGAGGTTGTGCGTGCGTGCCGCCGCTGTGGCAAGGGCGTCGGCCTGACGGTTGAACTCCTCCGCGATGGGCCCGATGAGCCCAAGGTCGATGCCCAGGTCTCCCAGGTGGCTGGCGACTTTTTCGACGCGAAACATGTCGGGCTTGGCCATGACACATCGGTGAATCATTGCCCAGAGCTCAGCGTGCGTGCCCTGCGGCGCTGGATGTCCGTCGATGATGCTTTGGAACCCATCGACCACCGCCTGGTTGTCCACGAAGACGTGCACGGGCCGTTCGGCACGCGCCGTAAGGTGGACGATGGCAAGGGTCTCCGCAACCTGGGCGTTCTGCGTTAGGCCGTGAACGCGTGCACTGTAGTTCATGCGGTGGTCGATGCCGTAGTAGACGCCGTAGCCCGCTCGTGCTAGGAGTGGGATGGCTTGGTTGGTGCACGCACCGTCCGTGGCAGCATAGACCCATGTCCATCCAGTGTCGTTGTCAAGGTAGGTGGTGTAGGTGTCCTGGGCTGAAGCCGCAGGATCACCCTCAGGGGGGGGCCGCGGGATGGGCTGTGGCAGCGGGTCCCTCGCGAGGTCGGCCTGCAGGTCGAGGAGGGCTGGGTCTTCGTCGAAGAGCCCGCAGTGTCTTGTGTGCGGCGGAAGACGGGCCCACTGGTCGTCACTGATGAGGGTGGTGAGAGGAACTCTTTCTCGGGCCCAGCACTTACAGTCGCGGACAGTGTGCTCCTGAGTTTCCTCTTCCTCGTCGCAGTAGCGGCACATGGGGCTGGGGTCTGCCGACGTGTTGGATCGGGATCGTCGCTGTTGGGTGTGGTCCCCGCCCGACAGGTAGTTCAGGAGGAGCGCCAGCTGCCAGGCAGTGCATTTGGCTGCTCCTTTGGTTCGCGCGAGCCACGTGCTGGCGAAGAGGTCAAGGCCCTGTCTGACCGAGGCGAGGTAGCCAAGGTCGTGTCGCCGTGGCTTGATCTTCCGCAGAAATGCCCTGCGTTGTGAGGCCCGCAGCATGTGCAGGAAGGCGTTTTGGGGTAGATTCAGCCAGCTGATCGGGCAGCCCCAGTCATCGTACATGATGCCAAATGTGGGCCAGGTCCATCGGAGCTGCTGGAGCGACTGGACGAGTCGCCCGACGGGTCCTCCACCAAACAGGGTCTGGACGTGGTGTTGGAGGTCTCTGGCGAGCCCGCAGAGTGTGACGTCGCGGTTAACCTGACGCCGCAGGCACAGGAATGCTTCACGCTGCGTGATGGCGTCGATCTCAAGGGCGTGTCCCGGCACGCACACGGCCATGAGAGTCCAGAACTCGACCCACTTGTTCCCCTTGGGGCGGATAGCCGCCTTGAGGGCGTGGTTGTAGGCAGTCTTGGCTGGGCCTGATGGTGCTTGGATGTCGGTGCCCGTGGTGCAGACGCTGGCGGCCAGGGATCGGGCGTGCCGCGCCTTGATAAGCATCGGCGACGGGAGCTTGCCAATGCGCGGCAGGCGGATAGTCGCCCTCCGCACACGGGCGTCTGCGGTGGCCGTGAGGTTAAGCGCGGCTGGAGCCGGCGCTGCCTCGGCGTTGATGTAACTCCCGACGAGCTTGAAGGAATCGACCACTCGGAGGGGGCGATCCGCCAGTGTGAGCTGGGTGACGGCGGCGTGCAGCTCATCGGTGAGCGCCCACCCTGCCACTTTACCAGGGTGAATGCGTTGACCGGAGAATCGGTCAAACTTGGCGGTTTCGTCGAGAGATTTCTGCAGCTCAGGAGCGGTGTGGGTAGTGGAGTTGCTGTCGTCAACGAAGGTAGTGCTGAGTGATCGAGGAACGTATCGGTGCTGCCTCTTTGTCCACACGCACATGAGCAGCTTGATGTCATCCAGGGACCACGAGCTGCCCTGGAGGTGACCGTTTGTCCTGGCCAGGTCCCTGGAGTACGCTCCGTTCATGCGGATGTAGCGTTTGTGGTGTCTGTAGAAGTTTCGGCGGACAGTAACGATGTCTTGTGGGCACCCCGCGTGCAGCGCAAGGTTTAGACAGATGTCCGTGATGAGGTAGTCGAAGCACTTCTGTCGGTCAAGGGCTGCTCCAGCTAAGGGGAGGAGTAAAGTCCTGGCGTGTTCGATGCGCAGGGCGAGAGAAGTGCTGACATCCCCAATGGTGGCTTTGGGAACGGCGCCGAAGCTCGTGGCATGGGTCCATCCTTGCCGCCAGGTCGTGAGGCTACGGTAGGCCGGCGCCTCCCACGCATACATCCACACGGAAAGAACCGAGAGAAGCCGTTGGTCCGTCGGGAGTTCCCCTCGGCCTTTTCGGAGGCACGGGTTTGGCACGTGCAGGAGGGGCTCGGGGATGGTGCCAGTGCGTTGCATAGCACGTAAGACGCTGGCGAAGAGGCGAAGGATGTCGTCGGGTAACTCCTTTGCCTCCTTGGTCGTCCAGCCGTCGAGTCCCCCCGCGCGGCGCGGTGAACGGGTGCGAATGAAGTGGATGAGTTGGTCGTCGGTAAGGTGGAAGGGGGCTGCTGGTGATGGCGTAGGCAGCTCTTGGCGGTATTCGTCGTAGAAGTCCGCCCACGTCGGCATAGCTTCGGCGTCATGGCCCGCGCGAGCGCGGTACGTGCCCAGGATGGGCTCCCAGGTGTCGACCATGAGCTTGAGCATGTCTTTGGTGTTGGCAACGATAGCGTTGGCGGGGAGGGCGTCGGGAACCTGGGCTGGTAGTGGGCCACGAATGGGGCCGTCGTCGTTGTCCGTGTCGGGCGAGCTACCGTCGCCGGGGCTGAAGCCGCCGGCGTCGGTGTCGGCGTCACTGTCGTCCGTGCTAGCTTGGTCAGGGTTGAAGGCGGTGATGTCGCAGTGGAGCTGTGCATCGTCGGGAGTGGTAGGCGTGCGGAGATACGCCGTGGGCGAGCAGTCGGCAGCCCGTGCGTATATGGCCGCCTTTCGCCCGCTTGGCTCGCGGACGCCCTCAGACCAGATCTTGATGCGTTCAGCTTTGGCTCGGTTTGCACGTCGCGCCAGCTCCGAGTCTAGATTTTGGATCAGACGATCGAGCTGCTCTCCGCGTGGCGCTGGCACGTCGGGGGTCCAGGCGTCAGGAAAAGCCAGGAGGGCCGTGGGGCGCAGCTTGTGGCAGAGAAGGCGGGCCGCGGCCCACGTGCAGTCGATGCGTTGCGCCAGGTGCGGCGGGATAGCACGGCAGTCTATATGATGGTGCAGTCCGATGAAGCGAAGCTCGCAAAGTTGCCGATGGAGCTTGCGAAGGCGGTTCATGTGAATCGTGGAAGCTCCGTAGGTGGGAAAGGCGCGGGGGACGGCGGGTCGCTCCTCGAACGTGGGTGTGAGCCCGTGCATGGTAGGGGCCTTCTTTTTTGGGTGGTCTGGCGGTGGGGGCGGCAGGTCCCGCAGCCGGGTGAGATGGTACTCATGGCTGGCCTCGTTTGCCAGGGCGAACATGCGTTCCACATCGTCGCGTGCGTCAGCCTGCTCCATGCGGTCGTGGTATCGTCCGGCGATGTGGGTCCCTAGTGCCTGGAGTTCGTGGTCCTCATGAGCTCCGTCGTTTGGAGGGTATGGCGTGGGGGCCAAAAGGCGTGGGGCCGTGTGATCGAGGCGGCTTAGGTCGAGTGTGACCTGCAGGCCAACATGGGACTTCGCTGGCAAGTCACGCAGATAGCAGAAGTCGGTGACAAGGGATCGCGCAGCTTGGTTGGCGATGACATAGTCGATGCGCGAAGTGCGGGGGCACTTGGTGACGCGGTCCCAGTCAGGGATATTGCCATATGTGTGCATGGTGTGGTCTGGTGTGCCTTCAGCGACGTTGGACCATCCGTGCTGCATCATGTGCAGCAGGTGTGGATTGTCGTCGATGTTCGTGTTGGCGTCCATACAAATGAAATACGGGGCTGAGCCGACCCTCGCGGCGGCGCAATCAGCAAGCCGAAATATATCGGTGCTGTCCCCTCCAGCGACCCCGTAGAGGCTCGCAATGTAGATCCCAGCGGGACCGTGGTTGTTTCGTCGCCGCCTGCGGCGGTGCTGGGTGCAGAGCGGGAGGAAGGCCTCGTGCCATCGTTTCTTGGCCTTGAGGGTGGCGATACAGGTCGCAATGTCGTCGACGGTGGAGTCGACGATGGCGTCCTTAGAGAGGATGGCAACCCCGCCCGAGGCGCCGGTGTTGCCCTCGACCGTGTGGTCCGTGCCACCGTGAGCAGCTTTGCGCTGGGCACGCGCCAGGTCCAGGTCAGGTCCCAGACTGGCCTGGTATCCTCCGTGGTGTGGATTGGCGGCGTTGGTGGCGATGGCTTGCCTGGTAGGCTTGGCATGACGGGTCTCCTGCAGCGCTATGACTGCGGCGTTGTGGTCGACACCTAGGGCGGTAATGGTTGGCCAGTTCGCTGGAAGACTCGTGATGTTGAGGCTGACGAGGTGGATGGAGCGACCTGGCCCATCTCCGTCGGTGGAGCTGGAGTTAGCACGCCCCGCACGGTGGAGGGCGGCCTGGCCGTCACCCAGGTAGGAGGCTTGGCCACAGGAGGAGCTCATGGCGTCGCAGCAGATTGGCTTGGACGGGGCTGAAGCCGCCGTCGGGCCAAAAGTGGAGGCAAGGCATGGTCGACGCTGCGCCGGGGGGGGTTCATAAACATCGGCAAAACTGCCTCGAAAAAACCTCCTCACTCCTGTACCGTGGGGGACGGAGGGAGGAAAGGTGAGATGTCCAGGATCCTCTTGCTCTGCCCGAGTCTGAAACGCAACGTCAGGGTACAGGCTGTGGGACTGGTCGCCAGTCTGCTCTGCGTTCTGAACGGTTTTCCAGTTGGGGCGTCGCGGCCGCCGAAGCACGGCTGCAAGACAGATGGCGCAGCAGGAGACGCAGGACGTGACTGCAGGTATGGCCAGGGTGAACGGGCTCTGCCGCTTGTACTCTCGTCCAGAGGCCAAGGGCACCGCTTGAGCGCGCGTCCGAATGCCAACAGTGTTCCTTGCTCTCGGGACAGGCGTAGGTGCTGATGCTGACGATGCCGGTGAAGGAGCCATAGGCCGTGATGGTGTCGGTGCGATCGCCGTAACTGTCGATGCTGCCTGCCCCCAGGTGTTTTGGTACAACTGGGCCCCCAGGTGTTTTGGTACAACTGGGCCCCCTGTGGTCGCTGTTGCCGTCGCTGTGAGCGTCGATGGAGGATTCGGAGCTGGCGTCGATGCTGGCTGCAACTCTGGTGAGGGTACCAGCGTAGGCACAGTCGCGGGTGCTGACGCTGGTGGTGCTGGCGTAGGAGCTGTCGTCGGTACTGGCCTCGATGCAAACGTCGGCGCTGGCGTCGAGGCTGGTTGCAACTCTGGCGTGGGTATCGACGTAGGCGCAGGCGTGGGTGCTGACGCTGGCAGTGGTGTCGTAGGGACTGTCGTCAGGACTGGCCTCGATGGAGACGTCGGGGGTGGCGTCAATGCTGGCTGCAACTCTGGCGTGGGTAGCGGCGTGGGCGCAGGCGTGGGTGTTGACGCTGACGGTGCTGGCGTAGGAGCTGTCGTCGGTGCTGGCCTCGATGCTGACGTCGGAGCTGACGTCGACACTGGCTGCATCTCTGGCGCGGGTACCGGCGTGGACGCAGGCGTACGGGCTGACGCTGACGGTGTTGTCGTATGAGCTGTCGTCGGTGCTGGTCTCGATGCAGACGCCGGAGCTGGCGTCGATGCTGGCTGCAACTCTGACGTGGGTACCGGCGTAGGCACAGGCGTGGGTGCTGACTCTGGCGGTGCTGGCGTAGTAGGTGTCGTCGGTGCTGGCCTCGATGCAGACGTCGGAGCTGGCGTCGATGCTGGCTGCAACTCTGGCGTGGGTAGCGGCGTAGGCGAGGGTGCTGACGCTGACGGTGCTGGCGTAGGAGCTGTCGTCAGTGCTGGCCTCGATGCAGACGTCGGAGCTGGCGTCGATGCTGGCTGCAACTCTGGCGTGGTTACCGGCGTAGGCGCAGGCGTGGGTGCTGACGCTGGCGGTGCTGGCGTAGGAACTGTTGTCGGTGCTGGCCTCGATGCAGACGTCGGAGCTGGCGTCGATGCTGACTGCAACTCTGGCGTGGGTACCGGCGTGGGCGCATGCGTGGGTGCTGCCGCTGGCGGTGCTGGTGTAGTAGCTGTCGTCGGTGCTGGCCTCGATGCGGACGTCGGAGCTGGCGTCGGAGCTGGCTGCAGCTCTGGTATGGGTACCGGCGCAGGTGTGGGTGCAGACGCTGGCGGTGCTGGCGTAGGAGCTGTCGTCGGTACTGGCCTCGATGCAGACGTCGAACCTGGCGTCGATGCTGGCTGCAACTCTGACGTGGGTACCGGCGTAGGCGCAGGCGGTGCTGGCCTCGATGTCGACGACGACGCAGCCACAGGCAACCAGTGAACGTCACCATCGTCGTCGTAACCGTCCCCATCACCGTCGAAGATGAATGCAGACGTCGGAGCTGGCGTCGGAGCTGGCTGCAGCTCTGGCGCGGGTACCGGCGCAGGCGCAGGCGTGGGTGTTGACGCTGGTGGTGTTGGCGTAGGAGCTGTCGTCGGTACTGGCCTCGATGCAGACGTCTGCGCTGGCGTCGAGGCTGGTTGCAACTCTGGCGTGGGTATCGGCGTAGGCGCAGGCGTGGGTGCTACCGCTGGCAGTGGTGTCGTAGGAACTGTCGTTAGTACTGGCCTCGACGGAGACGTCGGAGCTGGCGTCGGTACTGGCTGCAACTCTGGCGTGGGTAGCGGCATGGGTGCAGGCGTGGGTGTTGACGCTGGCTGTGCTGGCGTAGGAGCTGCACGGAAAAGGCCATAACCTGAGTTTGGTCCCGAAATTCTGGATTTCGGACCAAAAGTCTGGTTCTGGACCCCACGGGGCCCTCCTGGCGCAGACGTCGGAGCTGGCGTCGCTGCTGGCTGCAACTCTGACGTGGGTAGCGGCGTAGGCGCAGGCGTGGGTGCTGCCGCTGGCGGTGCTGTCGCAGGAGCTGTCGTCGGTGCTGGCCTCGATGCAGACGTCGGAGCTGGCGTCGACGCTGGCTGCAACTCTGGCGTGGGTACGGGCGTAGGCGCAGGCGTAGGTGCTGACGCTGGCGGTGCTGGCGTAGGAGCTGTCATCGGTGCTGGTCTCGATGGAGACGTCGGAGCTGGCGTCGATGCGGCCTGCAACTCTGGCGTAGGTACCGGCGTAGGCGCAGGCGTGGGTGTTGACGCTGGCGGTGCTGTCGTAGGGGCTGGCGTCGGTGCTGGCCTCGATACGGACGTCGGAGCTGGCGTCGAAGCTGGCTGCAACTCTGAGAGACGATGATGCCGAGGAGAGGTCTGTAGGTCACCAGGCTTCGGCGGGCCTGAAGGCACCGCCGAGCGAGTGGCCATACAGGGAGCGCAGGAGTGGCTGATTGTGGTGCTGACGTCTCTTGCGGCCGTCGGAGCTGTCGCTGGCAGTACTGGCGTCGCTGCCGTCGATGCTGACGTCGGAGCCGCCGCTGGCAGTGGTGGCGTCGCTGCCGTCGATGCTACCGTCGGAGCCGGCGATGCTATCGATGCCGCCGTCGGAGTCTGTGAAACTGCGGGCGGAGCCGTCGTCGCTGCCGTCGATGCGGCCGTCGGAGCCGACGATGCTAACGATACTGACGTCGGAGCCGGCGGTGCTAACGATGCTGCCATCGTAGCTGACGATGCTAGCGATGCTAGCGGTGCTGCCGTCGGAGCCGTCCTCGCCGCCGTCGATGCTGCCGTCGGGGTCGGCGAAACTGTGGTCGTTTCTGCCGTCGGTGGGAGCGTCGATGCTGACCTCGGCGCCGGCGCCGGTACTGCGTCGTCAAGGTCGTCGTGGTCGTCGTCGTCTCCTCCTCCTCCTGCGGGGCGGGGTGAGGGAGGGGGCGAGGATGGTGCCGAATCCGTACCCCTCGCTGGCGTCGAGGCTGACTGCAGTGCCGTCGTCAGAGCTGGCGTCGATGCTGTCTGCGGAGCTGGGGTTTGGTCCGTCGTGGACGTGGGCGTGGAGGCTGCCGAGGACGATGCTGACGTCGATGTTGACGTCGATGGGGCCATAGGCACAGACGCTGGTGTCGGCAAGGCGGACGGGTCATGGCATGACAGGACGGCCCCTCTAGCGTCAGGTGCACCTGAAGGCAGCACCCTCGCCAACGGCCCTGGGCGAGGCGTCAGGACAGAGGATGTTGAAAGGCCCGTCGAGGCTGGCGTCGATGCGGTCGGCAGTGCTGGTGGCGATGCTGAGGTCGATGCAAGGACGAGCATGACGACGGCCGAGATGGTGGCCCGTTTGGGGCGGGCCAGGCCCGCCGTGCCCTTGAAGCCGCAGGCGGAGCCGAGGACGCCGAAGAACGCGTAGCCGACCTTGACGGCCCTTGTGGGGCGGGCTGGGCCCGCCGTGCCGGCGGAGTCGACGATGTGCTTGACGACGCTCCTGGTGCCCTTGCCGATGGTACGCAAGACCGTACCGACGGTGCCGAGAGCGATGCCGAAGGTGGAGCCGAGGCCGTACCCGAAGTTCAGCAAGATAATGCCGATGAAGTTGAGAGCGGTGCCTGCGGTGCCGCGGGAGCGCTCTCGGGGGGAGGTTGGGGGCCGACTGCTTGTCACGCACGGCGCGACGACGGCAGGCGTGGGACCAGCCCGACCGCACTCAGCACCGTCACCCTCAGCAGTCGGGAGCCCGACCCCCCCCTGGATACCTGGCCGTACCGAGGTGAGCAGGTGCTGGACGGAGTCGTCTGTGTTGGCGTCGGTGCCTGGTAGGTGAGCGCGGAGGTCGGCTCGGTAGGCGCGCAGCTCGGCGCGCAGGTGGAACACGTCGTGCCCGAGTATACGTAGATCTTCGTGAAGATCCGCACGCGGCACGTGTGGGGCGTGTCCAGGTGGCACTGGGAGGTCGCGCCCGTGCAGGACGGGCACGCGGAAGACAAGGTCCTGGTGCCTATGTTCAGTAACATGGCCAGGCAGCTCAGGTAGTACAGCATGGTGAGACGTGAAAGTGCGGTGGCGGCCTGGCACAGACAGGGGGGCCATGGCGGCGGTCGCACTGAGGAAGTGAGGAGACGGAAATCAGTACCGCGCTGCTGGGGCGGTTCCGGTCTCGCGAGGCCTGGAGTCGGGACTCCAGAGCGGGGCGCTTCGCGTCGCGGCTACGCTATGAGTGCAGGGCACTCTCGAGCCGAGACTAGAGAGAGAGAGAGAGAGAGAGAGAGAGAGAGAGAGAGAGAGAGAGAGAGAGAGAGCCAGAGGTGCCAGGAGGATCAGGATACGCACGAGGCATGCCCGCAGAAAGGAGCGGGACGAGGATGGGCTGGCATCCCCCAAAACGCCAGGGAGGGGCATCTCCTCCAGCCAAGCGGCACCAGTGCGAGAGGAGAGATGCAGGAGAAAGGAGGGGATGAGGGACGCGGCGGGGGAGGGGCAGAGATTGCGAGTCAATAGTCCCACCAGCCCTTTAGGGCGTGAGTGGTCTAGGGAGCTTGTTCTGGCAAACCCCCTTATTTCCCTTCGGGGAGGGGGTTCCCCCTCCCCCATCCCATCTCCCCCTAGGCCTGGCGGGAGGGTGCCGCGAAGGGTTGGGGCGTCCAAGATGGCCCAAGATGGCTTGAAGAGGGCCTCAAAGAACCCAAGATGGCCTCCAAGATCGTGCAAGATAGCCCAAGATGGTTCAATATAGCTATCAACATGCATCCAAGAGCTCTCAAGACCGCCCCAGGACGGCCCCAACTGCCTTTCGAGCCCTCCAAAGAAGCCCTCAAGAGGCCAAAACAATTTCAATCCCTAATGTTTTTCCTATGTTTTGTGCTTTGTCGCCCTTTCGCGTCCGATCGGCTCTGGAGGCCGCAGGATGGTTCCAAGAAGGCCCAAGACCGCCCCAAGAGCGCCCAAGACCGCCCCAAGAGCGGCCCAAGAAGGCCCCAAGAGGGCCCTGCGATGGCCCCAACTGGCCTCCGAGACGCTCTCAGAATGAAAGATCTGCAAAGACCTTGATGGTCGACTCGGGTCGTCGTCGTCGTCTTCGTCCTCGTCGTCGTGTCCGCCCCCCCCCATATGTTTCCTCTTCTTCTTTCTCTTCTTCCCATTCCTCCTCCTCCTCCTGCTCCTCCTCCTGCTCCTCCTTCTCCTACTCCTCCACCTCTTCCTCCCTCCAAATGCGTCCACATATCGGGCACGTGTTGGGTGCGTGCCCGATCCTGGGCGCAGCGAGCGAGCGAGAAATGCGGTGCACTCCTGAACTGCACTATGCTGCACATCCTTCATCAAGGCAACTCGCCTGGCGATTGTTTTTGGACGGGCTGGCGGGGATGCGCGAAGCGTGAAAAATTCCATATGGGCGCAGGCACGAGGTTTAGGCGGGCGCTTCAGGCCTCGAGCGGTCGAGCGTGAGAGGACGGTCGCAATTGTGGGTCTCAGTGCTGGAACTGCGGAAGAGCAGCAATGACGCAGAGTATGAGAAAAACAGGTCCTCCACGCCTCGCCTTCGACGCACTCGCATTCTCAAGGGCGCCTCCTCCTCCAACCGCCCCCCTCCCACTCATTCAATGACTCATTCCTGATTCTCTGCCTCCCCTCCGGGCCATCGAGGCGCCAAAGCGTCCAAGTCGGCGCATCCATGGGCCAATGCGAACACGACGACACGACGACGAATATGAAGATTGCGACGGTTTTGGATGGCCACGACGATCGCCCTGATCACGACGACGACGAGCACGGCGACGACAATGACGATCCTGACGACGATGACGACCAGAGACGACGACGAAGCGCAGAACGACGACTCCAAGGACGGCCCCGACGACAACCCCAGGACTCCAGAGGCGGCGCCAGCGGCGGGGGCGCGACGCAGGCCCAACCGTCTCGGCGGGGAAACGCCCGCATGACACTTGTCGGGACCACTCCACCATCCCGCCCCCCTCTTCTTCCTTGGCCAAGTATCACAGCAACTCTTTCTGCGGCCACAGAACGCAGACGCCACTCCGCCGCTCCCGGGCAGCAGCATCGAGTGGAGCGTACGACAAATTTGCAAACCAATGGGCGTGGCCCCGTCCATTGACGATGCCACGACCGCGGTGGGCCCCGTGGGCACGCACGCCTGAGGCGCAGGGGCCCTGGCTCTGCATCGCCACAGCGTGAGCGACACAGGGCGAAGAAGATACTCAGTGCGAAACTTCCAAGGCGCCGACTTATGACTTATAAATATCTAAATGCATATTCCTGCCCAGCGCCACATGCGTTGCCCGGTCCATCCCAACGCCGGCGGCTTCCCACCTGTTCAGGCGAATTATGCACTCCTCCTTGCTCATAATTTCATTGCCATTCACGCCGAGGAAATGCAAGTTTTTGCTGAACAAGCAACAGGGACATCTTCGGGAGTACCCCGAAAAAATGCCACGGGATCAAAGTTCAACGAATTCTTTGCCATCAATGACGACGGTTCTCTCGCCATCGCGAGCTCTGTGCTCCGCCGGGCGCACCACGCGAGCTGGGGGCGAAACCGAGCGCGGCGGGGGTGGCGGGGGTGGCGGGGCGGGAGGGGCGGCATCACTTCCAGCGCGGCCATCACCGCCATGATCGCTGCTCTCGGAGCCGCCGCCGACGTCCCACCCGGAGCTCCAGGCGCGCACGGCTCGCCGGAATAACCGGCGCACCGCCCGGGGCCTGCCAGGTTCGTCGTCGTCGTCGTCGCCGCCCTCGCTGCCGGCGTCCTTGCTGGTGTCCTCGCTGGCGTCCTCGTCGTAGTCGTCGGCGTCCTCGCTGGCCGCGTCGGCGATGGCAAGGTGGCCGCTGTGGTCCCCCTTTGGGCGTGGACGCCACAATTCTCGCAGAGGTCCCTCCATGCGCTTCACCCTGAAGGTGCTGGGCTCGAACGGGCGGGGCGCCATGTCTCGATCCTCGAGGAGCTGCCAAAACTCCAAGTCCCACGGGGCGTCGCCCAATGTCCGAGCTAACGCCTCCGAGCTTCGAGTGTCCACGGACCCGTTCAAAATGACCACGTCGTCCGAGACGCTGTCGATCTTCCGCGCAACGTTGAACTCGAACTCGCCGCCTCGGAGATCTCCGAAACCAACGTGGCACCAGACGCGGCGATCATCATCGGAGCCGCTGATGAAATGCAAGAAAAGGCAACACCGATCATATACCAACCGATGGGCACTCTATTTTTTGTTCTTCTTTCGCAAAGCTGCTCGCAACAACTTCTGGAGAGTGCCATCGATGCGAAGGAATGCGGCGGGGGCCGCGCATGAGCAACTCCCAGCCTTGAAGCACCTCGTGGTCTTGGGGGCCCTCATTCCCCTCGACTTCCATGTGGCGCAAGGCGGGACGTCGGCGTGACAAATGTGTTCATGGCGCTGGCTCCAAGCCGAGCGCAAAGCATTCCTCAATCCATCCCCCCTGACAGACTGGGACAATATGCGCTTGGCCAGAGCGGCACCGGGCGGCACCGTGTGGATGAAATCGAAGTCAAAGATTGAATCATGATCGCCGCCGCCCCATGGGATGTTGTGGAACTCGGGGGCTGCGAGCCACGACGTCGCATCCAGATCCTTCTGCGCCTCGCTCCACTGCACGATAGCCTCCATGCGTTCCTTTTCCTGCGCCACCTGGCGAAGGCGAAGTCGAGTCGGCCACGCACGGGCGCTCCAAGCTGGCTGGGAAGGCGGGCGGAGGCGGGTGGGGAACGACGGGAGGGGCAGGACGAAGTGGGGGGACATGACGCCGACCCCCTCGGAAAGCACAGCACACATGGGTACATGGGTACCCTTGCCCGGGGGGCGCAGAGGACACGACGCAAGATGCACAGGACACGAGAACACCCTTGATTTGGCAGGCCCGCCCTTCGAATCAATTCCGACTGAACGGCCGTCGCTCTGCTGGGCGCCCCAACGGCCCACGACAATGGCGACAGATTCGCAGATCGGAACCAACCAAACTCGGATCAATTTCGCGGATCGCCGCCCCCCCAAGACGGCGAGGCCGCATGATGGTGGCCCCCGCAGGAGTTCACTCAAGTGGGCCTCGCTAGAACCTTGCCTCGTCGTGGCCCCTGTGGGACATCGCCCAGCTGGGCCGCCTAGGCGCCCACGAAAGTTGCGACCGTTTCGCAGGTCGCAGCCGCCCAGGGACAGGGACGTCATGATGGCCCCCGTGGGACGTCACTCGGCTGGGTTCCCTGGAGCCCAAGAAAGTGGCGACAGCTTCACATATCACAGCCCCCTAAAGGCGGCGAGAACTCATGGTGGCCCCCGAAGGGCGTCACTCTGCGGGGCCTCCGTGAAGCCCACGGCGAGGCCTCATGGTGGTCGCTCCGCTGGGCCTCCCAGGAGCCGACGACATTTGGGGCGAGTTTCGCAAATCGCAGCAGTGTCGAACAGCGCAGTGTCAACAGCGCAGTGTCGAACAGCGCAGTGTCAACAGCGCAGCGTCGAACAGCGCAGCGTCAACAGCGCAGTGTCGAACAGCGCAGTGTCAACAGCGCAGTGTCGAACAGCGCAGTGTCAACAGCGCAGTGTCGAACAGCACAGCGCAGCGTCAACAGCGCAGTGTCGAACAGCACAGCGCAGTGTCCACAGCGCAGTGTCGAACAGCACAGCGCAGTGTCAACAGCGCAGTGTCAACCGCGCAGTGTCAACAGCGCAGTGTCAATTCACTCATTTAACGCAGTGTCAACAGCGCAGTGTCAATTCACCGTTAAGAGCTCCCTTTGAAAGGAGCAGGAGGGGGCGGAGGAGGAGAAGACGGAGGAAAAATTAAGCAAGGAGCAAGCGAGAACAGGAGGAGGAGGAGACAGAGGAAGAGGACGACAAGGATAAGGAGGATGGAGACCACAGTTCTCTATTCAAAACGAGTTCCCAACCGGAGGAGGGCTGGGGAGATATAAACGAAGCGGGGCTCGGACACTGCCGCCGAGCTTGGAACGCAACGCGGGGCCGCTCAATTTCGCCATCGCTTGACCTTCTGCGCCGCCTCGACCGACGCCGACGCGTTGGCCAAGGCAAGCTGCATGGTATGCTCGTTCTGCACTGGGTTCGCGCCTACATCGATGTCCGCCAAGCGCACCTTCTTCCTGCTAGCCTTTGTCGGGCGGACACGCTTGCGGAAAGCGTTGCCGCCACGTGCCTTGGAGAGGGCCCCCGCGCGCCCGGCATTTAGCAAGTCCTCCCACTCTTCCCCGCCGATGCGCTTCACTAGTCGATATTGCCGGGCCACCTCTTTGAACACAACCTTTTTATGCGCTTTGTTGATCCATTTTATGCCCCTCGTGGAACGGCTCAGGAAGCAACGAAAGGGACCACCGCCACCCGCCTTGCTGCCCTTGAACTTCCCTGACCGCCTTCTCTTGGGCCCGCCGTCAGCAGTGTTTTTTTTCGCCGCCGCTGCCGCGGGGCGCATTGTCGGAGCATCCGCTCCGCCAGGCGCTGCCGCAAAAGCAACCAATCGGCGCTCGCGCGCTCGAAGTTGGGCGACCACGTACCACCCATCGCCTGGGTAAGGCGTCGCAAGGTTGCGTTCCGACACTCCAATCGGCAGATCTCCAGGCGGAGGATGTTCGCCAATGCCAAGAGAACGAAGAACCCCTGATCCAACAGGTCGTCTGGGGTCTCGTACTGCGCCAAAAACCACTTAGACCAAGGGTCCAGCATGCAAGTGGGCGTGCCCTTCAAGGATGTTGCTGTGGCGAGCGTGGGCTGGTCGACCAAGTCCCAGAGACGGCATGGGAAGCCCCGCCACGGGCGAAACATGCAGCGCTCCAGCGTGCAAATACTCGTGCTGATCACGATGAAAGCCAGGCCCGCGGATTCCCAAGTGCGAGAGTGAAGCGGCAGCGCTTCCCATTAGTCTTTTTCGTGGCTCAACAAGTCGTTGGCCAGTGCGACCAAGTCGCGCGCAACGGTGCCGCTCAGGATGTTTGACATGCGCGAATCCACGCGCCCAATTCGTGCAAAATTTGCCCACTGCTTCTTGTCAAACGCTTCATCCGCGAGAGCCTCTTAGGAAGGCACCAACTATACACCAACACCAATCCTTGCCAGGATCACCCTGGGCCCAGGATCGATGTATACGCCCTCCTGCCTTGGGCAGAATGCGTATGCACCGATCCTGGGCCTAGGATCGGCCTGGCCAGGATCGGCGTAGGTGTATAAGTGGTGCCCTCCAACCTCTATGAAGTGCAAGGCGCGCACAGTGATCGCCATGCAATGCGTGCCGATGATCAAGTGCGGCCCCGGGCGCAATCTAGCGAAGGCAAGGGCGCCCCCCTGCATTTCCTTATTCCGCTCTGCCCAAGATAATGCCTGCATGTCTCCGAACGACGGGTCCGCAATCACGATTGCCTCCTCATCGGACGGTTCCAACTCCCACGCCGCGCCTGCCCGGGTCGACCTGGGAGGGGGCCTGGGTCGCGCGCGCTTCTCGCCCCCGGCCTCGGCAGCGGCCAACTTGGACAACCACAGCGGCACGGCCCGTGGAAATATGTCGTGCACACAAAGCAAAGCGTACTCCCGGAAAGGCTCGAGCCCGTTCACCCAGCGGTGGCGCGGCAAGATAGGGATGCTTGTCGGGAACAAAGCATTGGACACAATCTCTGCCCATGCTTCGACGCTCCCACCGCCAACATGGTGCCGGAGAATTTCGCTGCTGTCGGGGTCCCCGGTCAAATTCAACCAAAGAATTGCCCGGCGCTGGCGGCCAGCTGGAGTGTCTGACAGTGCTAAGTTCAACAGACTCCACCAACGTCTGCGCCGATCGTCTTCCAGACCTGCGATGCGTTTCCAAAAGGAACGCCCCTGGATTGGCTGCTGCGTTCGCTGAGGCCTCGGCGAACGGTCCTACTACAATGTCCCGCGGCACCAGTGGTGGGCTCGCTCTGTAAATCAGCCCGGGGAAAAGAACCCAACCATATGCAGTTGTGAGTACCGCACCTGTGGGTTTCGTCTTCAATGGAACTCCATAGGACCACGGAACGTGTGAGGGGTGTGCCGAGATAGGTGCCACTGGGGCGTTCGGTGAAGCTCCCCATGGGGCCGTGAAACACGTGCGGGGTGTGCCGACATGGGTGACGGACGTGCCAGGGGCGTGCTGGGATGGGCGGCGGAGACGCCTGTAAGTGCCGCCACTGGAGCCTTCGGTGGAGCTCCCTATGGGGCCACAGCGTGCGACGGGCGTGCCGAATGGGGTGCGCGTGACGCATGCGGGCGGCGGCGCCGGGGCCTTCGGTGGAGCTCCCTTGTGGGGCCACGAAGCTTGAGGGGGTTGCCGAATTGGGTGTCGGTGACGCATGCGGGCGGCGGCACAGTGGCCTTCGGTGGAGCTCCCTTGTGGGGCCACGAAACGTGTGAGAGGTGTGCCGAACAGGGCGTGCGTGACGCATGCGGGCGGCGGCGCCACGAAACGTGTGAGGGGTGTGCCGAATTGGGTGCGCGTGACGCATGCGGGCGGCGGCAAGGGGGCCTTCGGTGGAGCTCCTCCCAGTGCCCAGTGGGGCCACGAAACGTGTGAGGGGTGTGCTGAATGGGGTGTGCGTGACGCATGCGGGCGGCGGCACTGGGGCCTTCGGTGGAGCTCCCTTGTGGGGCCACGAAGCTTGTGAGGGGGTTGCCGAGTTGGGTGTGCGTGACGCGTGCGGGCGGCGGCGCAGCGGCCTTCGGTGGGGCTCCCTTGTGGGGCCACGAAACATGTGAGGGGTGTGCCGAAGGGGGTGTGCGTGACGCGTGCGGGCGGCGGCGCTGGGGCCTTCGGTGGAGCTCCCTTGTTGGTAAACATGTGACGGGTGTGCCGAATTGGGTGGCGATAATGGTGGCGATGACGGCGATGATGATGACGCTGGCGATGACGATGACGATAAAGATGGCGATGAAAACGACGAGGACAACGATGATGGTGATGACGACGATTATGGTTTTGATGATGACGATGACGATGAGAATGACGATGGCGATTCTGATGATGATGAGAGGACGGAGGGAGGAGCCAGCGGGGGGAGGGAGACGCGGGGCGGTTTCTTCAAAACGAGGACCCAACACCGCAGGATGCTTGGGAAAAAATCGAACGTCTCCCCCGCAATCCTCCGCGAGAATGGGCGGTGCCCTTGGCGGCGTTTTGATAGCCGCGGATGGGATGGCATCCCCAGGAATGGGCCCCGAAGGGTTGAAACTGGGGGGGTCATGGCGGGACGGCACTTCGCAGCGTGGGCGGGCGGGGAGGAGAGGAGGAGGAAGATAAGGAAGAGGAGGGGGGAGAAGGCGGATGAGGCATGGAAGGGGGGATGGGGGAGGACGGCAGGGGAGGAGGATGTTGAGGTTTGCAAATCCAACCATTGCTCGGGCCTCTGGCGGCCGATCGGGACGATTGGGGGGCTCGGGTTTTGGCCCTGTCCCCCGCTTCCCTGGGCCCCTCCGCCCCAACTCCCCAGCAAGCTGTCGAACTGAGGGCGATGTTGCTCGCTTGCTGCTGCGCCACCTCCGCCTCCTCCTCCTCGTCCTCCTCCTCCTCTCCTCCTCCTCCTCCACCTCATGTTCCTCCTAATCATCCTTCCCATTGCTCTCGGCCCATGCCTGGGATCTCAGGCGGCCATTTGGGGCGATTCGGACAACGGGGGAACGCCCTGGGCGAGGCGGAGCTGCTGAAAGGCATGCCGACTCGAGAGTCCCCACCACGCGAACGCAAGCAGCGCTGACCAGGAAGTCGCCCCCCTCGGCCCCCTCCTAAAACCTGGCGGGTGCGCGTCGACGGGGGCGCAGGAGTCCAGCAAGACTTTCTGGATCGCCTCCCTCAGTTTGTCGGGCGCCCCGGTGGGTTGCCGCGGCATGCTGGCAGCGATGGCGCCGCTAACCAATCCGCTGACACATCCGAAGGAACGCCCTTGAGCGGAGGATGTCACGTGAGCAAAACACGGCAAACGCAATCGCGGGACGCCAGCCTCGACGCCCAGCGACTCCTCGCAACGGTCGTTGCTGCTGGCGCGGTCCGCTGTCGTGCCCCCGAAGGCAACTCGAAACTCCGCCATGACGTCGCGGAGGACAGCGATGTCCAGCTGCTGCCGGATGTTGGCCTGCAGCGTCTCCCCAGTCGCCCTGTCGCCGATTTGAAGTGGACATGTAAGTGGCAAAAAATAACATATCGTTCGACCGGCCTCGTTCCGCACCACGAAACACAACTGGGCCTCCGTCTGAATGATTTTGCACATGCCCTTGCTCGCCTTCTGGTGTTTCACGTTCCCTGGCATCTGGACAGCGGCGCCCCCATCGGCTAAGTCTTGCAGCGCTGATTTCTTGCTGTCCCTGCCTGTCAATCGCGGCCGCTTCGACCTGGCTGGAAGGGGGGTCTCATCATGCAGCGCGTATGTAAACGCAGCTACTGGAAAGAGGCGCTTGCACCGCAACTCGGCGAGGAGCCTGCGCAAGAAGGCCGTCGTCCACATCCGGGTGCCGAAATGCACGCAAGCCGCCAAATCAACGACGTCGTTGCGCACCGACCTGCTGTCTCGGCCCAGGATGGCCCCCAGTGCAGACGCGCCCGTCGTGAGCCGAGGCTGGCCACCAAAAACATGGTCGAGAACTTTGCCCAAATCCTCGGGCACGTCAGCCAAACTCGACGACGGGCCACGGCACGCGAGCGTCATCATCCGCCCCCACACCGACGCTGGATCCCAGAAACCTTGGAGGCAGTCCAAGCGTGCGCAGATCGTATCCGACGTGTCTTGGTTCAGACGTTCTTGCCCCTCGCGTTGGGATCGAATCTCTTGCAATCGTCGCTGCTGCTCGACCATCGTGACAGGCGCGCTGGAGGAGGCCCTGCCTGCTCTAACCAAGACCTCCTGCCGCCTCTCTCGCGAGGCCTTTGACCCGAAGATTCCTGGGGGTCGTCCTCTCCCTCGCCGTCCATGCGCCACTCCCTGCGGCAATGCGATCGCGGGCTCAGTGTCAGAATCGCTCGACGCCCACATGGAGCCGACTCTCTCGGCGAAGCCTGAAGCCAAAACGGCTAAAACGACGAATAAAGAAGGGGGATCGCGCCGACTTGGCCCGACTGGCTTTCAACTTTCACTCAGCGCCCCCTGCCGCCGAAAGCAAAGCCCGATCGTGAGGGCAAGCGGAAACCCTGGGGCATACGAAGCTCAGTTGTCTTGGAAAGTCTGGGGGGGGGGGGGGGGGGGGGGGCCTGGCGAGGGCCCAAACGAGCCATCGCGGGCGCTGCGCACAGGGGAAGGACGGGTGCCCCATCCCAAGGCTCCGGGGCGAGGCCCGAAATATGCGGGCCCTGGTTCTCTGACAGGGGACGCACCGTTCAAGTGTGATCTATCTCCGAGGTCTGAAATCTCCAGGAGGCGACGACCCTTAAGGGGGGACACGTCGCCGCGGATGTTTTCAAAGTCCCGAGGCCCGCATCGAGCCCGACCAAATGCACAACCTTGAACGCCCGCTACTACTGCTACTGATACTACTACTACTACTACTACTACAAATACTACTACTACTACTACTACTACTACTACTACTACTACTACTACTACTACTACTACCACTACTACCATCACTACCATTACCACTACCACTACAACTACCACTACCACTACCACTACCACTACCACGACCACTACCACGACCACTACCACGACCACTACCACTACCACTACCACTGCAACTACCACTACCACTACCACTACCACTACTACTACCACTACCACTACCACTAACACTACCACCACCACCACCAGCACTACTGCTACCACTGCTGCTACTATTACTACTACTAATACTCATACTACTACTACTACTACGACGACGACCACCACCACCACTACTACTACTACTACTACTACCACTACTACTACTACTACTACTACTACTACGACCACTACTACTACTACTACGAGTCCTACTACTACTACTACTACTACTACTACTACTACTACTACTACTACTACCACTACTACTCGTTTCTCGACGATCCCTGGACCCACCGAGAGCCCTTGAGCGTGAAAACTGCGGAACAACTCCAGGGCACGTTTCCCTCAGGACCCCCCTCCCCCATGGCGAAGCACGGCGGCGGCGCAGACCGAGGGCCAGCGACCGACGACGAAATAAGACGACGACGGCGACGGCGGCGACGACGACGACGACGACGACGACGACGACAACGACAACGACGACGACGACGACGACGACGACGACAACCACGACGGACGACCGAGAACTGACGACTGACGACTGGCGACGACGACGAATGACGACGACCTGCCCAACTGTTGGCATTGGGCATAGGGCACACAACGGAGAGGCTCAACCAGGACGAGGTGGGGCGAGGTGGAGGGAGGAGGTGGAAGGAGGCGGGCCCGGGAGGACGTGGGAGGAGGTGGAAGGAGGTGGGGCGAGGTGGGAAGACGTGGGAGGAGGTGGGAGGACGTGGGAGGAGGCAGGATGATGCAGGAGGGCTCGGGGGCACGAGGAAGGAGGTGGGAGGACTCGGGAAGAGGTGGGAGGGCTTTCCACGACCCTGCCCCCCCAGGATCCTGTTACACTGCGCAACGCCAGATGAGCTAGAGAAATTATCAAGATAATTTCGCAACCCCGCCCACTCCAGCGCAGGCTGGTCCTGGGCCCCTGGGCAGGAGGAGGGGGGGGGAGGGGGGGAGGGGGGGGGGGGGGGGGGGGGGGCAGGAGGAGGAGGACCATGAGGCACAGGAGGGATCACAGGGATGAATAGGGATGAGAGGCACAGGAGGGATCACAGGGATGAGAGGCACAGATGGGATCAGAGGGATATGTCATATCCCTCATATCCGATATGAGGGAGAGGAAGGACAGGAGGCATAGGAGGCATGAGAGGGGTCAGAAAAGCAAGAGGGCGGGGGGAGAAGGAAGACGAGGGCCACATAGAAGGGAAGAATAGGATGAATGAGGGGGCGGCGTCGGAGGGATGATGGGGAAGAAGACAGCAGGGGCAAAGGGGGGATCGCAGGAGCAGGGGGGGATAGAGGAAGGACGCGGGGGAGAGGGTCGAGGAGAGAGGGAGGGAGGAGGACTAGGATGAAGAGAGGATGAGAAGGGAGGAGAGGGAAGGGGGGATGAGGACGACGACGGAGAGAGGAGGAGGAAGATGAGGGAGGAGGCGGACGAGGACGGGGCAGCAGTGTCAGGGGACTGGTTCGGACAGCTAGCAGAACGCACACCAGGCCACGATCTGCAACCAGCCTGCCGCGGGAGCCATGGAGACAGCGCCGAGGCCGTTCGGGGTGTCCGCGAACTTCAGGCCACCCCAAGGCGACAGCGATCTCGTGTGCCATGCGCTCCCAACTCGCCCTCGAACGCCCTCCACGGACCCTGAAACCCGAGGAGTCTTCAGGATAGGAGGAGGAGGAGGGGGGGGTAAAGGAGGAGTCTCCAGGGTAGGAGGAGGAGGAGGTAGGAGGAGAAGGAAGGAGCTGGGAGGAGGAGGAGGAGGAGGAGGAGGAGGAGGAGGTAGAGGAGGAGGTAGAGGAGGAGGAGGAGGAGGAGGAGGAAAACCCCAGAAGTGTCAAACATATTCAAACATAATTGCCTAGCAAACATGGGTCGGGAAAAGCAAAAACCAGCGGCAACAGCATCAGCAGGAGGACGCTTTGGCCGCCTGAGGAGGAGGGGGGGAGGTAGGAGGAGGTACGATGGGGGAGGAGGAGGAGGAGGAGGAGGAGGAGGAGGGAGGAGAGGAGGTAGGAGAAGATAGGAGGAGGTAGGAGGAGGAGGAGGAGGAGGAGGGGGGTAGGAGGAGGAGGAGGAGGAGGGGGAGGAGGAGATAGGTGGACGACGAAGACGCTTTCGTCCTCATCCACGTCCAGGCCAAGCTTGCCCTGGTGCAGGGCCTTCAGGTCATCCAGCCTGTCCTGCGGCATGGTCAGCACGCCGCGGCCCTCGGTCATCTGCCATGCGGTGCCGTCCGCATCCTCGAGGAGGAGGTCGGAGGAGGTACAGGGTAGGAGGAGGCAGGAGGAGGTAAGAGGAGGAGGTAGGTGGAGGTAGGAGGAGGAGGAGGAGGAGGAGGAGGAGGGGAGGAGGAGGAGGAGGAGGTGGAGAAGAGGAGGTAGGAGGAGGAGGAGAAGGAGGAGGAGGAGGAGGAGGAGGAGGAGGAGGAGGAAGGAGGAGGAGGAGGAGGAGGAGGAGGAGGAGGAGGAGGACGAGGAGGAGGCGGAGGGGGAGGAGGACAAGCTAGGTGCGCGCGCGTCATATCTGACGTCCTACCCCTCCCTCCCATCCCTTACCATGGCGTTGATTTCTCTATCCGCGGACTAGTGGGCGGTGGTGCGGAGGTAGGAGGAGGAGGAGGTAGGAGGATGTAGGAGGAGGAAGAGGAGGAGGAGGTAGGAGGAGGTAGGAGGAGGAGGAGGAGGGGGAGGTAGGAGGAGGAGGAGATAGGTGGACGACGAAGACGAAGAGGCTTTCGTCCTCATCCTCATCCAAGCCAACCCTGCCCTGGTGCAGGGCCTTCAGATCCTCCAGCCTGTCCCCCGGCGTGGTCAGCACGCCGCGGCCCTCGGTCATCTGCCATTTGGCGCCGCCCGCATCCTCGAGGAGGAGGTAGGAGGAGGTAGAAGGTAGAAGGAGGCAGGAGAAGGTAGGAGGAGGAGGTAGGAGGAGGTAGGAGGAGGAGGAGGAGGAAGTGGAGGAGGAGGAGGCAGGAGGAGAAGGTAGGAGCTGCAGAGGAGGAGGAGGAGGAGGAGGAGGAGGGGGAGGAGGATGAGGAGGAGGAGGAGGAGGTAGGGAGAGGTAGGAGGAGGAGGTAAGATGAGGAGGAGGAGGTAGGAGGAGGAGGGGGGGGGGGAGGAGGAGGAGGTAGGAGGAGGAGGAGACTTGCATTCTGGGCCTCATCATGAAGCAATTTGAAGCAACGCATTGCCACTCAAGACGTTTCCCATACGGCGCGCGCACAACAGGTGACCCACGCAGGGGCGGGTCACCAGAAAACTGGCTGAGAAAAAAACCAATTGTTTCACTTGCATTCTGGGCCTCCACACGAGGCAGCGCATTGCCACTCAATACGTTTCCCACACGGCGCGCGCACAACATATCACAACAGGTGACCCACGCAGGGGTGGGTCACCAGAAAACTGGTTGGGAAAAACCAATTGTTTCACTTGCATGCTGCGCCTCTACATGAGACAATGCATTGCCCCTCAATACGTTTCCCACACGCCGCGCGCACAACAGGTGACCCACGCAGGGGTGGGTCACCAGAAAACTGGCTGAGAAAAAAGCCATTGCTTCACGTGCATGCTGGGCCTCAACATGAGGCAGCGCATTGCCCCTCAATACGTTTCCCATACGGCGCGCACAACAGGTGACCCACGCAGGGGTGGGTCACCAGAAAACTGGTTGAGAAAAACCAGTTGTTTCACTTGCATTCTGGGCCTCCACACGAGGCAGCGCATTGCCACTCATTACGTTTCCCACACGGCGCGCGCAGAACAGGTGACCCACGCAGGGGTGGGTCACCAGAAAACTGGTTGAGAAAAACAAAGGGGTTTCACTTGCATTCTGCGCCTCGACATGAGGCAGTGCCGTGCCACTCAGTACCTTTCCCATACGGCGCGCGCGCAACAGGTGACCCATGGTGACCCACGCAGGGGTGGGTCACCAGAAAACTGGTTGAGAAAAACCAATTCTTTCACTTGCATTCTGGGCCTCAACATGAGACAGCGCATTGCCACTCAATATGTTTCCCACACGGCGCGCGCACAACAGGTGACCCACGCAGGGGTGGGTCACCAGAAAACTGGTTGAGAAAAACCAACTGTTTCACTTGCATTCTGGGCCTCAACATGAGGCAGTGCATTGCCCCTCAATACGTTTCCCACACGCCGCGCGCACAACAGGTGACCCACGCAGGGGCGGGGCGCAACAGTGACCCATGGTGACCCACGCAGGGGTGGGTCACCAGAAAACTGGTTGAGAAAAACCAATTGTTTCACTTCGATTCTGGGCCTCAACATGAGACAGCGCATTGCCACTCAATGCGTTTCCCACACGGCGCGCGCACAACAGGTGACCCACGCAGGGGTTGGTCACCAGAAAACTGGTTGAGAAAAACCAATTGTTTCACTTGCATTCTGGGCCTCAACATGAGGCAGTGCATTGCCCCTCAATACGTTTACCACACGCCGCGCGCACAACAGGTGACCCACGCAGGGGTGGATCACCAGAAAACTGGCTGAGAAAAACCCGCTGTTTCACTTGCATTCTGCGCCTCGACATGAGTCAGTGCATTGCCCCTCAATACGTTCCCCACACGGCGCGCGCACAACAGGTGACCCAAGCAGGGGTGGGTCACCAGAAAACTGGTTGAGAAAAACCAGTTGTGTCACTTGCATTCTGGGCCTCAACATGAGGCAGCGCATTGCCACTCGATACGTTTCCCATACGGCGCGCGCACAACAGGTGACCCACGCAGGGGTGGATCACCAGAAATCTGGTTGAGAAAAACCAACTGTTTCACTTGCATTCTGGGCCTCAACATGAGGCAGCGCATTGCCACTCAGTACGTTTCCCATACGGCGAGCGCACAACAGGTGACCAACCCGCCGCTGGCGGTCCAGGCTTTCAACATGTCGAACGGCCGCGTCTGGGTGAATTTTTCAGCCGCTGGCTGCCAGCGCTGCATCTCAGTCCAGCAGCGAGCCGCGCAGAATGCTTCCTCCGTAGAGCTCTTACCCACGCTGGAGGAGTCTGAGGTTGGCTCCGCTGCAGCTTCGGCTTCGGAGACGGATGAGTGCGAGAGCGAGCCCGAGCCAGCTGCCAAACGTCCGCGGGTGACTGAGCCGTCGGCGGCTGCCGACGGGATGGATGTCGCGGGTGCTACCGCCGCCGACGCTCGGGCAGACGCGGCGTCGGAGGGCGAGGGGGCGGCTGATGGCGCTGCTCGCCATGGCGCTGATGGCGCGGCTGAGGCAGAGGAGGAGGCGGAGGCGGCTGTCGCGGCTGTTGGCGCGGTTGTGGCTGAGCAGGCTGAGGTGGAGAAGGCGGCTGCGCCTGATGGCGCGGAGGAGGCGGCTGACGGCGCGGAGGAGGCGGCCGATGGCGCGGAGGACGCGGCCGATGGCGCGGTTGCGGCGGAGCAGGCTGAGGCGGCGAGGGCGGCTGAGGAGGAGGAGGGCGAGGAGGCTGAGGTGGAGAAGGCTGATGATGGCACTGCTGCCACGTGCTCGCCATCACCTGCCAGTGCGTCGCTGGCCGCGGCTAGTGCGGCATCGCAGGCAGGCGCGGCTAAGCGCCCGGCGGGTCTGACAAGGTTGGACGAAGAACTCTTCGGCGGCGACGACTGCGTCGACGGCCCGGGCACTACGCTTGGCGCTGACGCCGCGGTGGCTGCGGGTGAGGCGGCTGATGGCGCGGAGGATGCGGCCGACGGCGCGGTTGTGGCAGAGCTGGCAAAGCAGGCTGAGGAGGACGAGGAGGTGGAGAAGGTTGTTGATGGCACTGCTGCCATGTGCTCGTCATCACTCACCTGCCAGTGCGTCGGTGGCCGCGGCTAGTGCGACATCGCAGGCGGACGCGGCCGCGGCTAAGCGCCCGGCGGGTCTGAGCCCTGAGGAGCTGACAAGGTTGGACGAAGAACTCTTCGGCGGCAACGACTGCATCGACGGCGCGGGCACACCGCTTGGCGCTGACGCCGTGGTGGCTGCAGGCGAGGCGGCTGATGGCTCTGCTCGCGCCGCGGCCACGTGCTCGTCTCCTCTGGTCACTGCTGCTGTGATTGAGAGCTCCGCACCCGCTGCGGCTGTGGCTGATCCGCCCGCTGCCCCGCTGCGGAGAGACTCACGCGTTCGTGATGCTCATGCGGCTGCTGACGGTGACGATAGTGATGACCACTGCATCATCAACTGGGATTCTCCGAACACCGCCTTGCCGAGCGGTTCTCGTGCCACCAGTGCCACGCGTGTGAGTATCGACCTCAGCCCCGCACGCCTCATCGACGGTCCGAGACTGCTCTTGAACATGGCAGACCGCATCGACGACGCGAGCGAGTGGATGGAGGCCTCGATGGCTGCTGCGACCCCCCCCCGACAGTTCCACCGCCGCCGCAGCAGCCGCTGGGCGTCATCGATCTTGTGTCGGATCATCCAATTGATTCAGCGATCGAGACGATGGGTATTCTGCTGGAGAACGGCAAGCAGGTGGTACGGTCACTTGGTGAGGCCCATCGCTGGATGTTTCATTTCGTCGAGGCGATGCAGAGACAGTGGGGCGACGCCGTCGCGCGTGAGGCACTGGGGCGCCTCTCTCAGTCCATTGAGCGGACGTCTGTGTCAGATGGCCTGCGGCCGTTCCCGACACTCAAGAAGATGCCCCGACGCATCGGTTCGGATGGTGCGCACGGCTCGGCCGCCAGGGGACCCGGGGACCAGGCCCGGCCAGGCCCCGAGGGCCCCTCCTCTCCGTGATGGTTCCTGGTTCCTGTGAGGCTTGGGGCGGCGTCGCGGGGGCACGCCCATTCCGTGCTAACGGGCGGAGCGGATCTACGGCATTTTCAGGCGTGGACTCCCCTGGGACAGCTTTGATGATCATCTCCAAAGTGGTTGCATGTAAGCTGGGTTTATCCTTGTCGCCGCCCTCGTCCCAACACATCTTTGCGATCGAGTGGGCGCACGAGAGCCAGCAGGAGCTGCTATTGCACCCAGCCCGAGCTCACTGCATCTTTGGAGATATCTCGTCTTTCTTCACCGACACCGCCAAGAAAGAGATCCAGCGCCAGGAGCGCCAGGCGAAACGCGGAGACATGAAGTTCGATTGGCTCCAGCAGCTGGTCACGACGGGCTCCGCGGCGCAACCTTTCGGCGATTGCGTCGTGCACGGACGCAAGTGCCGCATCACAGGTACCAAGCACCACACGGCGGGCACCAATTGTCGGCCCTTCTCTCGGCAGGGCGCGCAGAGGGGGACCAGTGACAAGTCGATCGTCCACACCGTGGCATGGGTTGCGCTCATGCGTCTGCTACAGCCTGCGACCATCCTTCACGAAAACGTCGTTCAGTTTCCGCAGGAGTTGTTCGACGACTCTGAGGCTTGCGCCGCGCCGCCGATCCCCCTGGGCCTTCCAGAGGAGGCAGGGGGGGGGTACGGGGGGGGGGGGAGGGAGGGGGGAGGACGAGGCGTAGGGAGGAGGATGAGGAGGAGGACGTAGGAGGAGGATCAGGAGAAGGAGGAGGAGGATGAGGAGGAGGAGTAGGAGGGCCTGGGCCCCCTTCGGACTCGACCCCTTTCCGTTCCGACCCCGGGGAGGGGTAAGGGAGGGGCCAAGCATCTCACGCGCCCAAGAGGCTTCGGCGGATATGCTCGCAGACCTCTACCAGGTTTACCAGGTCGATCCAGATTCGACGTGCTTTGAGCTCAGCTCTTCGGAGCTGGGTTGGGCTGACAAGCGCGTCAGGGCAATCCGTTCGTTGCTCCATCGGCGCAAGGTGGTTGAGGTGCTGCAGCCATTCGCTGCGATCCTCCCAATGTTCACACGGGTGTGTCGCTTCACATGGAGGGAATACTTCGTGTACGACCTGGGGGCGGAGGAATGCTTGGCCGAGCTGGCCTGGTGTTCAGCTCGCCCCAGTGCCGTGCCTTCGACTTGGCCTTGAACGAAGCGGAGGCGAGGCGCTACGTCACCTACCGTGATAGTTTCCCGGGCAGGTGCTACATGGTCGGCCAAAATCCGGACGAGCACCCTCGCATGTCCGATGACGACGAGCGCCTCCCGACGATCATCAGGAAAGTGCACATTCTTCTGTCGCATGAGCACGGCCGCTGGCTTACCCCTCGCGAGCTCATGTGTGCAGCTGGCTTCCCAACGTGGCCAATCCTGTCTGAGTTGGCAAGCGGAGTCCCGGGCCACGTGTGCAGCTTCACTCGCGAGCGGGCCAGGAGCCGCGAGAAGTTCGCGCAGCAGGGTGGCGACACCATGAATGTCAACATGATAGCAGTCGGGCTGATCTACCTATTGGGCTTCACTCAACGCATGGACCACCTGATCTCTGACGACGACGTGTGGTGAATGATGCGCTGTGGTGCTGCTACTGGGGGGCGTGGCGGCCGTTCTAGGCGGGCGTCTTTACATTGCGCCTGCGCTGCGCATGGGTCGGCGCGTCGACGAGGACGGGAGGCGCATGATGATGAGAGGATGAGGATGTTCCTGAGGAGGATAGGAGGAGATAAAAAGAACGATGCGTCGTGTTCGCGTCGCCTCCGCGACCGAGCACATTGCCGTCGGCGCCGTCGGGCCCAGCTAATTCACTGTGCAGCCCGCGTGGACGCAGTGGACACCATTCGTAGTCGCTCGGCACTGCGTCGCGACGAGCCGCGTCGCGGGGCGGTGCGGCGCGGGCGTCGCGGCAGCGCCCGGCACTCTCATTTCGTAGACGATCTTGGGAGATGCCTCCAGTGGCCCTCCAGTGGCGGCCTTTCGCGGTCCGCCAGCGGCCTCGGCAGTTCTGCGGCTCCTAGTGGCGCGACGATCCTCACCGTGGGGCGGCGCGGGCGTCGCGGCCGCGCGGCGCTCTCGCAGCATTCCGCCGTGCATAGGAAACGTGCCACCACGCGTCACATCATCATCATCATCATCATCATCATCATCATCATCATCATCATCATCATCATTGCTGGCATCACGCGTCACATCATCATCGTTGCTGGCATTTACAACCCGCCCATCGCTCGACACACTTTGTTTGTCAACGCTGTCAACGTTGGGCCAATGCCAGGCAATCCCCCGTCCATGAACCCAGGGCTGCCCCAGATCATCAAGGTTGAACGATTCCCGCAGTGTCGAGAAACAACGTCAGGAAAACGCCGCCCCTCCCCCTTTCCTCCTCCTCCTCCTCCCCCTCCTCCTCCTTTTCCTCCTCCGCCTCCTCCCCCCCCCCCCCTCCCCCTTCTCATCCTCCTCCTCCGCCTCCTCCTTCTCGGCCCTTCTCCTCTCCTCCCTGCCTCAGCATCCCCCCCCCCTCCCCCTTCCCCCTCCCGCTGCCGCCGCCGCCAGGCCGCCGCGGCGCTGCCTGGGGCGACGCATGCGGCGGGGCGGCCCCCCGCGGCGGCAGCGCGCAGGAGCTGGGATTGGCCGCGGGCCGCCTCGCGGCGGCGCGACGCGGCGACATAGCGATATAGGATGGCGATGAGAGGGAGGAGAGATGTGAGGGATGAGGATGAGGGGGGATGCTTGCGGACGAGGGGGAAGAGGCAGAGGCGGAGAAGGGGGATACGACGGAGAAGACGAGCGATGACGATGCGGTGGGAGGTGGTTTACCAGCGCGATGGTTAAGATCCTCCTCCTCGAATTCGGGAGGGTATCCTTGTGTCAAGTGCCATTTCCCTTATGTTCTTCGCTTTGCCCTGGGATAATATCTTCGTTGCATGGGTTCCGTGGCCTGGGGCCTGGGGCCCCTCGGGGAACTGGCTCGCGTTCTTGGTCCACGTTCTTGTGTCATACGATCGGGTGATGCCATGCGATCGGATGATGTCATGCGTATATGACTGCCTCTCTGCTCGCGTCCGTGCCCTGGATTGCTTGTGCCATTGGAACACAGTCAACACAGAGCGTTTCGACCACACCTATCGTTGCGTCGTTGAAAGAAAACCTACGTGGCCCGAGCCACCTCTCACCTCTGCCGTTGAAGGAAATTCCTACGCGGGACCCTGGGCCACATCAGCCGTTGAAGAAACATCCTAGACAGAGCTTGAAGCCAGCTCAGCCGCCGTTGAAGGAACATCACCCCCTCCTCCCCAATTCATCACCCAGCCCTCGTGTTGGCATTCTGCTCGAGCCGTTTGTGGCGTGTTGCTGCACACTGCAGCTATGAGCTGCGAGCATACTCAGCGCTTGACCGTTTAGCCCTCCTCGCACATCGGACGTCGAGTCATGTCCCTGGCGCTGTCCGCCGCCGATCTGATGCCGCCCGCAGCGGTCGCTGGTGATGGTGAGGGTCCTGCGTCTCGTGAGACTGGCTCTCGCGAAGTCGTGCCATACACAGCAGCAGGGACAGAGAATCCCAACGTGCAGACCCGTGATGTGGATAAGGCCCTTCGGATCTTGTGGGCGCCGTTGCCACCCGGGAAGAGCGTATACGATCGCCTCGGTCAGTTTGGGGGCTTGCTGATGCAGCAGCAAGTGGACAAATACTTTCGCAAGTTTCCTGGGCAGACAGTCGCGCTGCAATATTTCGACTCCGACGGTACCACCGAATTGTTGTCCAAGCACCCGTGCAGACATCGCCAGCAGGACGCCGTGGTCGAGCAGTACGTCGCTGGTGTCCTCAAGGAAGGCGTGCACAACTATGCCCGTGGTCAGCCTCTTTTCGTGTCGCGCCCTGATGACCCTAAGAAGAAACGGCCCCTCACGAATGCCACGCTTACCGCTGCCGTGTACGAAGCAGCTTGAGAACCCGCAGGTGAAAACCACCATCGCCTTGGGTCTCACAGGTGCCATCGAGTACTCCGATGTCTTCGAGTGGTTGCGGGGCCGCCACAACTCGCACCACGGTGGCAGCCGCGTGAGTCTCATCGAGGTGAGCAAGAAGGCTCTCGTCATGGAGAAGCAGTGGACCATATATGCCGAGAGCCACGGCATCACTGCTAAGCATGGTGACGGCGTCGATACGTATCGGGTCTGTCTGGCAGCTGTCTGGGACGAGAAGGAGGAGGAGGATGAGGAGGATGAGATGAGGATGACGAGGAGGAGGAGTCCCTGAGGAGGAGGAGGAGGAGGCGACGGCAGAGGTGGGAGGATGATGAGTCATGCTGATGAGGAGGACGAGGGGAGGGGGGGCGGGGTTGCCCTCCCTGGGGCCCTCCCTCCTCCCTCCTCCTTCCTCATCCTCCACCTCCTCCTCCTCCACCTCCTCTTCCTCCTCCTCTCCTCCTCCGTCATCCCGCTTTGGTGTTGCGGCCTGTAGGACCTACAGTGTAGGTCCTCATGTGGCGTTGGGTCGAGAAGAACTGGCGTGGCGTGATGAAAAACCCCGAGATGTTCGATGACATCAAGGCCCTGGTCCACAGGCTCCAGAAGTTCGACGTCTGGGACATGTGGTGCGATACGGCGGGCAAGTCAAGTTCCTGCAGCAGCTCTCTCCTCCCGCTCGACCGCCCCAGCCGCTCCTCCCTCCCTGACTCACTGACTCAGCCTGACTCCGAGTAGCCTGACTCCCTCCGTTCCCCCGTTCCCCTCCTCCATCCTCCCCCTCCCCCCTCCCTCCCCCCCCTGGCCGATCTCTCCCCCCCCGCACCTGAGGCTCATCGACTGGCTGGATCCGTTGCTGAATGACGCCGTGCAGGTGAACGTCCAGCACAGGTGCACGCTGGCAGTCGCTGGGTTCAAGGGCAGCATCCGCCCCCCACTCCTGAAGCACATGATGCTTCAACTTCTTTTGTTCACGGTCCCGACCGCGAAGGACTCCTCGACGGGCCGCGCTGTTCCATGGCATTTCACGACCTCGGGCCCCATCGTGAAGGCGATCGAATTGCTGTCGTGCCCCATGGAAGGCCGCGCATCGGAAGGACGAGAAGGAGAAGCAGAAGGCCGCCGTGAAGGCGGAGAAGGAAAAGGCGAAGCAGGCTAAGAAGGACGCCGACGCCGCCGAGGGCCCCCCGGAGCCCCCGCAGAAGCGCTCCAAGAAGGGCGGCGGCGACGCAGCGCAGTCGTGGGCGGCGGCGGAGAGACCAGTGTGGCTGCAGGACCTCACAGCCATGATCGAGGAGACGTTGGAGCTCAGTGCGGGGGGCGAGATCCCACCGGCCGTGATGCCCGCGGTAGGCGTCGTCATCAGCCACGCCTTGGAGTTCTGCTTCACGGGCAAGGTGCTATGCTTAACGCTTCTCGCGCATCCCGCGTCCCCGCCGCAGGAGTTCCGCCAGCCCACCCACCCGCCTGGTCACCAACCTACAGCTGTGGAATGAGGCAGTGTTGATGTATGGTATGGGTATGGCCTCGGTGGTCTTGGGGCTGGTTGAGTGCCAGTGGCGCGCAGTCCTTCCTGCCTCGGGACGAATGGGTGGCCCATAACATGCCATGGTCGGGAGACCCTGCCCCCCCCCCCCCCCCTCCCCCCTCCTCCTCCAAGAGGAGGAGAAGGAGGAGGAGGCGGAGTAGGAGGAGGAGGGTGAGCATGAGGAGGAGGAGGAGGAGAAGCATTTTCTGCAGAGCCAGATCCTGACCCAGGGAGTGGACGGGTGGACGGGAAAAGAAGAATGCGGGCACCAAGACTAAGAACACTTACGCCTTAGGGCCTAGGGGGCTGGTTGGATTTGGATGCTCCAAGACCGCGCACACCACCTGGTCGCAGCTCCGCCGCTCCTTGCAGGACTTCCTCTCGAAGGCTACGCTCGCGGGTGCGTCAAATCAAAGCCCCGACGTGCAGACGCTGCTGGCGAGTCCTGCGAGCCATGATGCTACGCTCCCAGCGTCGTCGGCGGACGAGTCGGGTACCAACGCGCCCATCGGCGCCATGGTGTCCGCCGCGCAGCCGCGCGAGCGCGCTGCGATGGACATCGTCATCCGTGGCATCAATCAGCCCGTCTCTTTGCAGACAGCATACACGGATGCGCTGGGGGGGGGGCGGTTGCGGAGCTCGCCAACGGCGCCCCGAAGACGCTGCTGGTTGCACTGAGGATTTTCGGCGACCACATGGACAGGCACGCGTCGAATTCCTGACGCTTCGCGTATCTCCACCAGCCCATCCTACACCAGGCGCTCGAACGGAGAGCGCCGATAATCGTCCGAATCGGCAGTTGTTCTCTTCCCCCTCTTCCCCTCTTCCTCCTTCTCCTCCGCCTTCTCCTCCTCCTCCTCCTCGTCCTCCTCCTCCTCCTCCTCCTCCTCCTCTTCTCCTCCCTTCTCCCTCTCCTCCTCCTCCTCCTCCTCCTCTGGTAGGGGGAGGGGTGCACCCCTCCCCGAAGGGGAAGAAGGAGGGCATGGAACAGGAAACGCCTTTACAAAATCACCGACGCCCAGAGGCCCAGAGGGCTGGTGGGATTCCTTCGTTCGCTTGGCCTGCGCTACGGCTGCCCGCGTCAAGTCGCAGTGCAACAGGCCCAGGGAGGCCATCCCCGCGTTCTCGGACGCACCCTCTACTGTTGATGCCGCCCGGGCATCTTCGCGCCAAGTACGTCATGACAGCGCTGAAGTTCATGCAGGGGCCAGAGTCGTCGTCGACCCCAGTCAGCGTGCCCCCCCTGACCGACGCGGCGTCATCGAATAGTACGCTCGCACAGCTGTGCTCGGCCCTGGAGCAGTCATTGTCGGTGGCCCTGTCGTCGGTGCTCTCCAGAATTGACTGCAAGCTGTGCAAGCTCACCACGGTGTCGCGCCACGACTGGGCGACCATCTGGGTCGACATGCTGACGAGGCTGGCCAAGACACCTATTCACTCCACGGCAGAGGGAACCGAATTCGTCACTAAATTCAGCACGGAGAAGGGCCTTACGGCGACGACAGCAGTGAAGACCGAGCTGACAGATGAAGGTACGGAGGCGACGCAGCATGGTTCGGCTGCCCCGGCTGGCACGGCTGGTGAGGACGAGCCCGCCGAGCTACCGTCAGTAGTGACGTTCGCGGACATGTACTCTACCTTCGGGTGGGTGAAGCAGTTGAAGCACGACAACAAGACGACCGTGCCCATCGATGAAGATGAAGATGGCCCAGGGCGCCCAACGTCTGTCATGGCAGAGTCTGACGACGCTGCCGCCCTCAGCCTCACGACGGTGGACGCCCGCACTATCGGGGTTGTCAGTAAGGCGCTCGAGGCGTTCTTGGCCGAGTCCATCCTCCTCGACGTTGGCGCCGACGCCGTCGAGGTTGACCATGCGATCTCGGACCCATAGCTGAAAAACAAGCCAGTTGCGATCAACGTGCGCGAGGGAATGAAATTTCACCTGCGGGGCTCTGTGACCACATCTCCCCTCGTCGGGGCGCTGCCAGTGGCGGACGTGTTCGGGCTCGCGTTTTACGTCGTCCCCGCGAGTTCGGCTATCACCGCTGCACTGGACGGGGCCTGCGCCCCAGGGATCGGCATCATGGCTCCGGCCGCAGAGAAAGATTCCACCTTTTGCACTGAGTTCGAGACCGCCCAGTGGAAGCTCCCCGCCGCGATCACCACCAATGCCAATGACTGGGCAGGGTGCAGAGGGCCAGATCGGCCTGACATAGCGCGGGCCTTCTCCCCGAAGGACGGCCAGAAACGGAAGCGGAGGAGGGGGGGGAAGGAGGGGGGGGAGAAGGGGGGGGAAGAAGTCGAGAATGAAAGGAAGAGGAGCCAGAGGGAGGAGAGAGAGCGAAAGAGGGAGAGGCCAGCGGTTGCTGCTGCGGTTGCAGTTGCGGTTGCGGTTGCGGTTGTTGCAGTTGCGGTTGCGCCCTTCAGCGCGAACTTCGCCATCTGGCGGGCAGGGGGGGGGAGGGGCGAGATGATATAGGCCGAGAGGCAGGGGGCGAGGGGGTGAGAGGGCGAGAGGGAAGGCCAGGGGGCTCCGCAACGCCTCTTGATGCTGAGGAGGATTCGATGAGAAGACGGCGTGGAGGATGATGATGAAGAGGATGGTATCCATCATTTCTCCTGCACTTCTCCTCCTCCTCCTCCTCCTCCCTCCTCCTCCCTCCTCCTCTCCTCCTCCACCCTCACCCTCCACCCCGAGTGCGGAGTCTGACGAGTCTGAATCGAATCGAGGCCAGGCAGCTGTCAGTGAGTGCCGCCCAGTCATGGTACGCTCAGTGCAATATCCAGCTTAGCTGGCCGCAGCTTCTTATCTCCGAGCTCGCTGTGCTGGGTCGCTCGCCGTCTCACGCGTGGTCCTGGAGTCCTGGAGTCCCGGCCCAGGCTGCCGTCCCCGTTGATCCGGTGACTGAGTTCTGACGGCCACTCGTTTCAGGGGCCCCAGAGCATTCCCCCCCAGAGGTCCCTCCTCCCTCCTCCTCCACGGGCTCCTCCCGGGGAGGCTCCTCCCTCCTCCAGGGCGCCCGCCGCGGCGGTGAAGTACGCCGCGGCCAAGACCCTGGCGGGCGTGGCGGCGGGCAAGGGGCAAGACCCCGAGGTTAAGGAGAAACTTGCGAAGGAGGCCTCGAAGGCTTCGAGTCGAATCGGAAAGAGCTGAGGACTCGCGGGAAGCATCTGCTCAAGTAGCCTACTTCCGCGAGTGCACGACGCGATGGCATCGATGGCGACGATAACGATACTGACGAGTGTGACGATGACGATCTGAGACTTGAGCGATGCTTCATCTGGATATCGCCGCGATGCCATCGCGTCTACGCGAGCAGCCAGGGCACTTGCCCCCTCATCCATTCGGAGTCCGGAGCCTCACGAGCACACGATGACGAAAGACCAATACCTCCCTGACAGACGGTGGAGGAGGAGGAGGGGGGAGGAGGAGGGGAATGAGGAGCGGAGGAGGATGATGTGGAGAAGGATGAGGAGGGCGAGGAGAAGGGAAAAGGGGTGGGTTCCTCATCCTATCCCTCATCCCCCTCAACCCTCTCCTCCACCATCGAAATCGAAATCCAAGAAACCCAGAGAGCACTGGAAGGACGTGGGTTTCTGTGAAGGGGCTCCCACTGTATGATCCTCCTGAGACTGCTGAAGCACGCGAGCACGCTGGGGGTGGCGTCTCCAGCCTGCGCCGCCAGCCAGGCGCCGCCCCGCCGCCGCTCGCCGGGCAGCCGCGCCTGCGGGCGCGGGAGAGTGGAGGATGGATGATGAACGATTGCATCAATGAATCAATGACGGTCGGGCGCTCAAGAAATTCTTGAAACGTGTCTCGTAAGGGGCCCCTGGAGGGGTCCAGGGCCCCTCCGACGCAATTCTTCATCCTGGATCCGTTTCTGGGCGCCCCTGGGGGCCCCTGGGCGCCTCATGCGTCCCGATGCGGGCGCGGGGGAGGTGGGGGACGGATGATGATGGATGAATGATTGCATCAATGACTGTCGGGCGCTCAAGAAATCCTTTCAACATGTCTCGTAAGGGACCCCTGGAGTCCCTGGAGGGGCCCAGGGCCCCTCCGACTCAATCCTTCATCTTGGATCCGTTTCTGGGCGCCCCTGGGCACCTCATACGTCCCGATACCTTTCTCTTTCTCTTAAGCTCCCCTATCTCGTCTCCCCAGCCCCGCCCCGCACTCCCGCTACTCCGCCCCCTCCCTCCGCCCCCTCCCTCGGACCCCGGAGGCCTGCCCCGGAATGCAAGATCTATGATGATGATGATGATGATGGTGATGATGATGATGATGATGCTGATGCTGATGATGATGATGATGATGATGATGGTGAGGATGACCAGAAGTGGCATCAGTTGGTAGGCCGCTTCTTCGGCTTGGCATTGCGCACTTTGCCCTTGCCGCCCTTGCCCTTGCCCGCGTCGTCGTCTCTAGGGCCCCTAGGGCTGCCGCTGCGGCTGCGAGCCTCAGCCTCAGCCTCAGCCTCAGCGACCCTGCGAGCCTCCCTGCGAGCAAAGCCGTACTTCCACCTCTCCCGCGCGATGCGCCCCCAAGTCTTGGGCGCGCGCGACGCCGCCGCCCCTGGCCTGAGCACGTCGTAGTCCACGCTCGCGCCTGCGCTGGCCTCCACCTCGCCCTCGCCCTCGCCCTCGTCATTCTCCTTGCGCTGGGCTCTGCGCCGGCGCCAGGCTGCCCGCTCCCACCTGTCTCGAGCGACGTCGCTGCGCATCATGATGTCGAGGTCCGCGCTGCTCTTGTCCTTGTCCTTGTCCTTGCCCTTCTTGCCCTTGTCCTTGCCCTTGCCCTTGTTGCCCCCCTCGTCCTCGCCCTTGCCGGCGCTGCCCTGTCTCGAGAGCCACTCCTGCCAGGTCGCGCTGCTGCGGCCTTAGCCTGCCATGTCGCGCTGCTGCTGCTGCGGCCGGCTGCGGCGCTGCGGCCTGCTGAGCGCTCCGCTCAAGCAATCGAACCGAAAGTCCATGCGGACGGATCGACTACGAGATCCCTGGGAATCCCTCTGGGCACTGCAGAACCTCGGAGACTTTGGAGATCCCTTCGATCCCTCTGGCCTCTGGAGATCCCTGCGAATCCCTCTGGGGACCCTGGGGCCCTTCGAGGGCTCTGGAGACTCAGGAGGCCGCCATCCGAGCGACATCTGCAGCCGAGTCCGCACGAAGCGGGCGCGGGAGCGGGGGGGAAGTGGAGGAGGAGGAGGAGGAGGAGGAGGAGGCGAGTCAAGAAGGATGCGAAGGAGGTGGAATCGGAGGTGGGAGGCGGGGAGGGGGAGGAGTGGGTCGGAGGGGGTGAAACAGAGGATGCGGAAGAGCAGGGCAGCAGGGTAGCCTCCTCATCATCACCTCCTCCTACTCTAGCACGCGCCGCCTGTGCCCTCCCAACCAATGGAGGTGAAGGCCGCCGCCTCCTCCTCCTCGTCCTCATCATCATCCCTCATCCTCCTCCCCCCCCCCCCCGGGGCCTCGGGGCCTCGGGGCGCCACCTCGCCTCAGCGTGGCCTCGTGGGCTCGCGGGGGCCTGATGGGTTGATGGGGCCGCATTGCATGCGCAGCCGAGGCGCAGAAACAGGCGCTGCTGGCAGCGCGTAAGTCGAGAGCTCTGAAGCAGGACGCTTCGAAGCCGCCCCCCCCCGCCCCCCCTATCCCTTCTTCGGCCGGGACCGCTATATAGGGGGCGAGGGGTGTAGGGGGGGGGTCGAGGAGGAGGATGTGGAGGAGGGGAAAGACGGGGAAGACGATGGCTCTCTCCTCTGCAGGCGGAAACGGGCGGCTGGCGACGAGGTAGTGACGGGCGGCAATGGCGGCAACAATCAATCAGTCAGTCAGTCAGCCTTCGCCTTCTCCCCCTCCTCCTCCTCCTCCTCCGCATCATCATCATCCTCCTCCTCATCCTCCTTCTCTCCTCCTCCTCCTCCACCTCCCCCCCCTCCTCCTCGACTCCTCATCCTCCTCCTCCTCATCCTCCTCATCCCCCCCCTTCGCGTTCGCCCTTCCTCCTCCACCTCCCTCTTGGAATCCTCTGGCGTCGATCGTCGATCGACGTCCGATGCGAGGGCGAGATGAAGAATGAATGCAATGGAGGGGTTGTTTTAGTTCGTGCCCATGCGATGCCACGCCAGCTGCAGGCGTAGGCACGCTCCGTTCAAGGCGAAAATGAGCGCGTCGATCTGCGTCATCGCATCACGCAGCTCGGCGAGCTGGGGCGGCAGCGCATGCTGCTGCTGCGGCGGTATGGGCACGGGCATGTAAGGCGAAGCTGCTGCCGATGCAGCTTCCGCTGCCCTCAAGGCGTTCTGCAAGCCAGCGCCGCTCTCAGTCGCCGCTGGCGCACGTACTGCTGGACGCGCTGGTGCTGCATGCGCCGGTGCTGCTGGATGCGCTGGCGCTGCAAGCGCTGGTGCTGCAGGCGCTGGTGCTGCAGGCAGCGGTGCTGCAGGTAGCGGTGGTGCTGATGCAGCTTTGGACAACCCTGGTAGTGCTTGAAGTGCTTGAAGTGCTGCTGGATGCGCTGGTGGTCGCGCTGGATGCGCTGGTGCTGGGTGCGCTGGTGCTGCAGGTAGCGCTGCAGCTGGCGCTGGTGCTGATGCCGGTAGCGCGCCGAGTGCCGCAGCTCCAAGGATGTATGAACGCGATGCGGCCACAATCGCAGCGACTTGTACTGCATGACTTGGCACTGGTGCTGCTCCATGCACTTGTGCTGCTGGTTGCGCTGGTGCTGCTCCATGCACTTGTGCTGCTGGTTGCGCTGCTGCTGCTCGATGTGCTGGATGCGCTGGTGCTGCTCGCTGCGCTGGCCGTGGAAGCGGTCCAGCTGCTCGATGCACTGGTGCTGCTGGGTGCGCTCCTGCCGGTTGCGCTGGTGCTGCTGCTGCTGCCGCTGCTCCTCGGCGCGGGCTTCTGCTGCAGCTGCAGCTTCGACTCGGCGGCGTCGGTGGCGTGCAGCCGGGCGACGTGCCCACAGAGGTCTCGACCTCATCATCACAGGAGAGTGCAATGCCAGTGCCACCATAGGGCGCCAGGTCGCGGGGGAGAGGGGCGGATGATGATGATGATGAGGAGGAGGAGGAGGAGGAAGATGATTGGGAGGAGAAGGGGGGGGAGGAGGAGGAGGAGGAGGAGGAGGAGCAGGAGCAGGGGGGAGGAGGAGGAGGAGGAGGAGGAGGAGGAAGGAGGAGGAGCAGCAGGAAGAGGAGGACCCCCGATGGTGGTCATGGTTTTGCCCTCTTCTGGTGGTCGCCCTTGCCGCCCTTGCCGCCGTCGCTGCCCTTGCCGCCTTTGCCGCCCCACATGGCGGGCATGGCGGCGCAGCCGGCCGGCGGGCGGCGCCGCGGCACCCGGCTTGCAACGAGATGGTTACGGTGTGAACTCCATGAGAACTCCAAGAGGGCTCCCATGACGACGGCGCGCGCGGGCGTCGCGCGGTGGTCGTCATGGGCACCTGACGGGTGGGACCTGTCAGGTGTCCACCCCTGACGGTGGTGGTGTCTGTCAGGGGTCTATCTACCCCTGACGGTGCGTGGGGGGGTCTGTCAGGGGTCCACCCCTGACGGTGCGGTATGTCAGGGATCCACCCCTGACGGTGGGGGGTCTGTCAGGGGTTCACCCCTGACAGGGTGCTGTCAGGGGTCCACCCCTGACGGGGCGGCTGTCAGGGGTCCACCCCTGACGGGGTGCCTGTCAGGGGTTCACCCCTGACGGGGAGGTATGTCAGGGGTCCACCCCTGACGGGTGGTGGGGTCTGTCAGGGGTACACCCCTGACGGGTGGGGTGGTCTGTCAGGGGTCCACCCCTGACGGTGGGGTGGTCTGTCAGGGGTCCACCCCTGACGGGGGGGGGGGTCGGTCAGGGGTCCAGGGGTCCACCCCTGACGGGGTGGGGTCAGGGGTGACGGTGGGGCCTGTCAGGGGTCCACCCACGTCCCACCCCTGACTGTGGGGCGGGGGGGGGGGGTGTCAGGGGTCCACCCCTGACGGGGGGGTCTGTCCGGGGTCCACCCCTGACGGGGGGGTCTGTCAGGGGTCCCACCCCTGACGGGGAGGTCTGTCAGGGGTCCACCCCTGACGGGGGGGATCTGTCAGGGGTCCACCCCTGACGGGGGGGGTCGGAGGGGTCGGGGGGGGCTGTCCACCCCTGAGGGGTCTGTCGGTGGGGTCTGTCAGGGGTCCACCCCTGACGGAAGGGAGGTCTGTCAGGGTCCACCCCTGACGGGGAGGTCTGTCAGGGGTTCACCCCTGGCGGAGGGGATCTGTCAGGGGTCCACCCCTGACGGGAGGGGTCTGTCAGGGGTCCACCCCTGACGGTGGTGGTATGTCAGGGGTCCACCCCTGACGGGGGGAGGGGCTGTCAGGGGTCCACCCCTGACGGGGAAGGGGTCTGTCAGGGGTCCACCCCTGACGGGTGGTCTGTCAAGGGTGGACCCCTGGCGGACCTCCCATGTCAGGTGCGGACCCCTGAACGATCCCACCCGTCAGGGGTGAACCCCTGACAGACCCCCCCATCAGGGGTGGACCCCTGACAGACGCCACACCGTCAGGGGTGAACCACTGACAGACCCACCCCCCGCCCGTCAGGGGTGGATCCCTGACAAGCACCCCCCGTCAGGGGTGGACTCCTGACAGGTCCCACCCGTCAGGAATGTGCTCCTGACAGACCACCGCCCCCCCGGGGCCCCTAGGGGAGAGGCGGGAGGGGGCTGAGAAGGCGGAGGAGGAGGGGGAGGAGGAGGAGGGGGATGAGGAGGAGGAGGGGAGGGAGGAGGAGGAGGAAGAGGAGGAGGAGGAGGAGGAGGAGGAGAGGAGTTATGTCAGGAGAATGGACGGGGGGGTGGACTCGTACGACCTCGGCCCGGCCTCCTGTAGGCCGGCTGCCACCTTTCAATGCCGAGGCAGCCATCCGCCAATGGCAGACACCGTTGCAGCACGGCGCATCCTCCCACCCACCCACCTCCGCGTCTCCCTGCTCCTCTGCCTGATATATATCCTCCTGTCCTTCCTCCTTTCCTCCTACGTTATCTCGTGCGTGCGAAAGGGTGGACTAAACGCGGATTCTGGGGTGTTCCGCCCCCCTTCTCCCCCCCTGGGTTCGCGGGCCCCTCGCCCACCCCCTCCCCCCGCGCAACTTAGTACACCCTCCGTCTCTGTTTTGCCAGGGGCTTCCCCCTCCCTCCACTCCTGAAGTAAGAGGTCCACTTTTTTTGCCACCCCCTCATCATCTTCCCGAATGAGCCCCTCCCGTTGTTCGGGCTAAGCCGACTACGGGAGCAGGGGAGGTGCGCACGGCTGCGGAGACTCTCCCTTTCCGCCGTCAGTCAGTCAGGAGGAGGAGGAGGAGGAGGAGGCGGAGGAGGAGGAGGAGGAGGAGCTAGGGGGGCCCCCGCCCCAAACCCTCCCCTCCACCATTGAAGCACGCGCGCGCGCTGGGGGTGGCGCCTCCAGCCCGAAAGGCGCCGCCAGCCAGGCGCCGCCCCGCCGCCGCCCGCCCGGGAGCCGCGCCTGCGGGCGCGGGCGAGTCTGTGGAGGATGGCGCCGACGGCGACGATGAGACGACGCAGACGCCGCCGCCGACGACTACTGCGGGGGCACGGCCACAAGAAACCTCCTCGAGAAGCCCGCACAGGACGTCAATAGGTTTTCTGGCACGCGGACGCCAAGTTTTCCATCGTGGTTCCATCGTGACACCATCGAACTGCAAGCAGCCCAGGGAACCCTGCAGGGAAGCTGATGGTTTCTTGGAAGTTGCCCCCCACGAGGAAGAGGAGGAGGAGGAGGAGGCGGAGGAGGAGGAGGAGGAGGAGGAGGAGGGAGGAGGGAGAGGGAGATGAGGAGGAGAAGAGAGGAGAGGAGATGAGAAGAGATCGGAGCGGGGATGGGGAGGGGAGGAGGAGGACGGCGACGACGGCGGCGGACGGCAACTACATCTACATTCCTCATGCGCCCTCCCACTCCTCTCTATCCTACTTCATCCATCGACTCCTACTCTCTCCCTCTCCTCCCTACTCCCTCTCCTACCCACCAATCTCCTCTTCTTCCTCGGTCCCATCCTCCCTCCTTCCCCCCCCCCCCCTCCTTGCCGCGCCTCTCGTGCGTCGTGCATCCCCTCCTACAGTCAACCGGGCTAATGAGGATGCGCGTTAAGGAGAAGTAAGGATGCAAGAACGACGACATCGACAGCCACCCAAAGGGCACTCAAAGTGCTTGGCAGCGAAAGCTGCTAGGCCGAGGGACAAGGATGCCAGGATTGTCTTGGGAAGGCTGTCTGTCCACACTATCATGGTTGACTGTGCCCGACTGCACCCTGGATGGTGGGGGTTGTTGGGCGCGCGCCGTCAGAAGGGATAGAGGGGGTTTGGGGTTTGAAGGAGGAGGACAAGGGGGGGGGGGAGGGGGGGAGGTGGAGGAGGTGGGGAGGAGGGGGGGTAGGGGATTGGGGAAGCCTCCGTCGGAAGTTAAAGCTCCCCCCCCCCCCCTCGCGGCGAACGGAAGATTTCAAGAGATATGCGCCGCGCAGGTGCCGCGCAGACGCACAGACTGCGCGGCGCACAGTCCGCGGCGAGCGCGCCGCGCCAAAGCCGATCTACGCGCGAGGGACCTCCTCAGGGACCTCCTCCAAGGCATGCGCACTCGCCCCGCGCCCCCCCCCCCCCCCCCCCGATGGCCCGATACCTGGGATGGCGATCTCCAGGGGGGGGGGGGGGCAAGGGAGAGGGGGCATGAGCTAACACCTGGATCCGAGGACTCCTCGAGCCGTCGCCCCCCTCCTCCCCCGCCTCCTCCTCCTCCTCCTCCTCCTCCTCCCCCTCGTCCTCCTGGGGGTAGGCCGACGGCGGCGCTACCTCGCCCCCCGTCCCCAGACCCCCCCACCAGGCTCTCCAAGACGGACCCCCCCCCCTGTAGTACGAAATGGAGACTTAAGCCAAACTGGCTGCGGACGTGAGGAGATGATGAGGGAGGGCGGTGGCTGAAGGGGGGGAGGGGGAGGCTGAGGGGCTGAGGAGGGAGGGGCAGAGGAGGAGGGAGGGGCTACCCTAGGGTGGGCCTAGGGGTAAGCCCTAAGTGCATGCCCAGGGTGAGCCTACGGGTAGGCTCTAGGGGTATGCCTAGGGGTAGGGTAACCCCTAGGGGTAGGCCGACGGGTAGAACCTAGGAGCTACGAATAGGCCTGGCCGTAGGAGTGGGCCTGGGGTAAGCCCTAGACCCTAAAGTAGGCCCCCCAGGGGTAAGCCCTCCCTGTGAGTAGGTTGGCCCCGGGGTAGGCCACGTAGGCTTAGGGGTAAGCCCTAAGGGTAAGCCCTAGGGGAGGCAGGCCTTGCCGGGCGGGCCCGGGCGCGCGCGCGCGAACACGCTGGTTGGGGGGGAGGGGGTGGCGCCTCCACAGCCCGGCAGGCACCAGCCAGGCGCCGCCCGCCGCCGGCCAGAGAGCTGCGGCCTGGCGCTGGAGGCGCAGGGAGGATTGCAGCAACGATGAGAGTCGAGCATGCAAGCACCACAAGCACCACATCCTCCCCATCCTCATCTCGGTGTGTCTCATCGCCTCCTCCTCTCCCCCCTCCTCCTCCCCCTCCCCCCTGCCCCCTCCTCCAACTTCCTTCCCTTCCTCCTCCTCCTCCTCCTCCTTCTCCTCCTCCTCCTGCTTAGGAGGAGGCGGAGGAGGAGGCCCTCTCCCTGGAGGGGTCCCCCCCATCGGTCTTCCTCTTCACCTCCTCCCCCCCCTTCCTACCCCCCCACTCCTCCTCCTCCTCCTCCTTGGGAGGAGGCGGAGGCGGAGGGGGAGGAAGGTGGAGGCAGCCAGAAGCACGCACTCCCACTCCTCTCTATCCAACTCGGAGTTGCATGTCTAACTGTATCCGAACCGATCCGTACCTCTCTGTCTCTGTTCGGCGATTTGTTCACTACGAGAACGGCGCGCGTTTGTGTGATGCCATGCCGCCATGCAATGACAATGGGGAATAGGCATGCGACGGTTTCCGAACCCCCCCTGATGACTCGGAAGCATGGGCACCTGGACGTGCGAGAAACGGTCCCTCACCAGCGGAGTGGCTTTGGGTGGTTTTTTATTGGGCAGTACGGGCAATGCAAAGACAGTGCACGCGCACGACGCGTCACGACGCTCGGCAAGCCCCTCGGCTGCGTCGCGTCCTCGAGGCGGCAAGCTCCCGAGCCCTCGAGCCGATCCGATCCCCTCCATCCCCTCTCACATCCCCTCGTCCCGACGTCCTGGCAATAGCGAGCGGTCGCCGCCACCAAAGAAGGGTCTATGAACGCGTGAATCGTTGACGGGCTCATGCCCGCCTCGCGCAGCATCCGCAGCGCATTAGCTGCGGGCGCGCCGGGGAGCTGGAACAGGCTAAGTACGATGTTTGCGGGGCATCATATACCGCATCGTGACCATACATGTTGTGCAAGCGACATGATGGCTGTAGCGACTAAGCGCTTAAGCGAGAAGGCGAGCGTGTGCCTCCTCCATCTTCTCCTCCTCCTCCTCTCCTATCCTCGTCCGCCCTCCTCCTCGTTATCCTCGTCATCCTCGTCCTCCTCCGCCGCCCCCTCCTCATCCTCTCATCCTCGCCGCCTCGCCCCCGGAGTTCAACCCCCCCTCCCCTCCAACGCCTCGCCCCCAGCCCCAGGCCCTCCAAGACGGCCTGGAAGAGATGCCCCGCACCCCCCCGAAATCCACGCGCCCTCCCCCGCGCGGCCGCGGGCCCGAGGCCAAGAGGGCGCATGCACTCTGGTTGGGTTGGGGGGGGGCCTCCACAGCCCGGCAGGCGCCAGCCAGGCGCCGCCGCCGCCGCCAGCCAGGGAGCTGCGGCCTGGCGCGGGAGGCACGGGGGGGGATTGCAAGGATGAGAGTCTCATGAGAGTCCGAGCAGAGCAGGCAAGCACCACCTCATCCTCCCCATCCTCCTGTCGGTCTCTCGCTCATCATGACTCATCACCTCGTCCTCCCCCTCCTCCTCCTCCTCCTCCTCCTCCTCCCCGCCCACTCCTGCCACTTCCATTCCTCGCCTCCTCTTTGGGGGGGGGCGGAGGGGGGGGCCCTCTCCCGCCTACTCCCTCCCACTCGTCTCGCGTCGGTCTCCCCTTCTCCCTCCGCCATCCTTCCCTCCGTGCTCCTTGTCGTACCTCTCGTGCCTCCGTATCCCCTGACCTCCTCCTGCAGACTTAAGGAAACAAGGATGCGCGGCAAGGATGCAAGGGCCTGGTTTGAACGGCCATGTCGACAGACAACCGCCCACAGGGCCCCCGGGCTTCCCAAAGTGCTTGACAGCGAAAGCTGCTGGGCCGAAAGGGGCAAGGATGCCAGGATAGTCATGTTTATATATCTCGCTCTCTCTCCCTCTCTCTCTCTCTCTCTTTCTCTCCCTCCCTCCCTCTCTCTCTCTCTCTCTCTCTCTCTCTCTCTCTCTCTCTCTCTCTCTCTCTCTCTCTCTCTCTCTCTCTCTCTCTCTCTCTCTCTCTCTCCCTACCTCCCTCTTCTCCTCGCGAATCCTCCGACGACACGACGACGGGAGACGAGGGCGGACGACGACGAGGAAGGAGGGAGGGGGACTGGGGCGACGAGACGAGGAGGAGGGAGCGGGGGCGAGGGGGGCAAGAGCAGTGGGAGCGCAGACGCCGCCCAAAACTTCGCGCATCGCGGCAACGTTTGACGCGATCATCTTCGCGTCGTCGCAAGGCCCTCTGGAGGGCCTCCCTGAGACTGGGGCCGCGATGCAGCACGAAGCGCGAACGTCTTCGCGCGCCTGGGCTCGGTGGGCCTCTCGTTCTCGGGCCTATTGAACTAGGCCCTAATGGGCCGCGCGAACGGCGATGACCATGGCCCCGATGGCGCTGATGAAGAAGACGCCGACGGAAGAGGAAGAGGAAGGGGCAAGCAAGATGGCAAGGCAGCGACTGTCACTGCGCCAGCGCCAGCGAGCGCCGCGTCAAAGCCGATCGACGAAAGACCGATACACCGCCACCACCCCCTTGGAGGTCTGGGGCGCGTTCTGATTAGAATGTGGAGCGAAGCCAGCCGTGGCAGCGAGGTGGCTCCAGATCAAGAGCCAGAATGAGGGCGGGGCAGCGGCATCGGCCTTCCCCTGCGAGCCGCTCAACGCGCTGGTGCTGCTGCTGCTGCTGCTGCTGGGCAGCGGCTGCGCCCTCGTCCTCTTCGCGCCGCGGCGATCACCACCTGCTGCGAGAACATTGCGAGCTGCTTCTTCTTCGCCGCCTCCGCCGCCTCCACCTGCTGGCGTCGGCGCAAGTGCCGGCGCACCCGATGCGACCACACGTGGCGTGGATGCTGGCGCTTGCGCTGGCGTCGGCGCTGGCGTCGATGCTGACGTCGTCGGCGCTGGCGTGGATGCTGGCGGCGCTGGCGCTGGCTCCCAGGGGCGGATGGGGGAATGACCATGGGGCGGGTCCCTGCGCCGCCAGCGCAGGCGCTGCTGGTGCGGCACATCCACGCCCTCCTCCTCCTTGTCGCTGGGATAGCGCCAGCTGCCAGCAGACGACGAGCTGCGCGATGGGATGGGCCAGCGAGGCCGCGTCCTGTCGTTCAGCGGCCCGGGGGGGACCTCGTCCTTCAACCACTGGGCGCTCGCGTGGTCGATCCCGAGAGCGCGCGACTCGCGCTCCGCCTGAGCGCGCTCCGCGCTAATGCGCGGAGGGCCCACAATCGGGAAGACGGACATGTCTATCGAGGAAAAAGAGGCAGGTAGACGACGCAGAAGTAAAAGGGGAACTCGTTGCGCGGACCTGAAGACCTCAACACATGCATGGTGAGGTGCTTGGGTTCGCGCAGTGTGCCCCTCCCCCCTGGGCGTCCGCCAGCTTCGCGGCCCTCGTGGCGCTGCTGCTCGATCCCGTAGTGCTGGTCCGAGACGTGGTGCGTGCTCGTGCAAGCAACAGCAGCAGAGACCGCCAGCCGCTCAGCCAGCAGCAGAGGCAGCCAGCCGCCACGCTACGAGCAGCTGCAGCAATTGCCAAGCAGCAATGCTGCAATGCTGCCATGCTGATGCTCGTCGCGTGGCGGCCAGCTGCTCTCTACTGCTCGCGATGCGGCCGGCGGCCTCTGCAAGCGAGCGCCAGCGCCCCGCCCCGAGGGGGCGCGTGCGGCTGGGCCCACGGGCCGCGCGGGCGATCCAGAGGGTCCGAGGAAGGCGAGGCGGGCAGAGGAAGGAAGCAGAAGGAAAAGAGGGGGCATTGCGTTGGCCCGAGCCTAACAAGCTCACGCGCAATGCCCCCCCCCCCCCCCCCCCCCCTACCCCTCCTGGACATCCGCCCGCGTCGCGACCCTCGTTGGGACGGCGGGGCGGGGCGCCCGACGGCCGCGGCGGCCGCAGGCCGCGGCGGCTCTCGCGAACCACAATTGCAACGGTCACGGGTCTACGGGATGAATGAGAGTGAGAGGTGAGGAAGAGGGGGCCGGGGAAGAAGGATACGAGTCAAGAAGGATGCGAAGGAGGTGGAATCGGAGGTGGGAGGCGGGGAGGGGGAGGGGGGATCGGATGGGATGAAACAGAGGATGCGGAAGAGCAGGGCAGCAGGCCAGCCTCCTCATCATCACCTCCTCCTCCTCCTCCTACTCTAGCACGCGCCGCCTGTGCCCTCCCAACTAATGGGGGTTAAGGCCGCCGCCTCCTCCGTCTACGTCCTGCTCGGCCTCATCCTCATCCTGCTCAGCATCATCCGCCTCCTCCTCCTCCTCCTGCTCAGCCTCATCCTCCTCGCCCTCATCCTGCTGCTCATCCTCTGGTGGGGGTGGGGCAGGGGGGGGTGCCCTTTTTGAGCCGAATACTTGCGTCAAGACGGGCGTCGGGCTCAAGCGTCGGGCTGGGCCGCCCCGTCTTCAGGCGCTTGGCGTCGGGCTCTACCGTGGCGGCCGTGGCGTCGGGGACGGCGTCGGGGACGGCGTCGGGTGGCGTGGCAGCCGTTTCAAACTCGGCCACGCGAGGCGTCCTCCGCGATGGCCGCGGCGATGGCCGCGGCCTGCCTGTCGGCCTGTCGGCCTCCTCCTCGACCTCGCGGATGTGTCTGGCGAGATCGACCCTCGCGGCGGCATCTGCCTCGGCTACGAGCGCTTGCCACCTCTCCTCAGTCAGCCAGTCAGCCGAGCAGCGCGCTGCTGGGTGACGCGGGCCCTGGCGCGCGGGGAAGAGGAGGAGGAGGAGGCGGAGGAGGAGGAGGACCTCCCCCTCGTGCTCCTCCTCCTCCTCCTTGCCTCCCTGCCCCCCCTCCATCTTCAACCCCCTCCTTGCCTTGCCTCCCCCCTCCAGCTTCAACCCCGTCCTTGCCTCCCCTCCGCCTCCTCTTCCAGTGTCCCCCCTCCTCCTCCTCCTCCTCCTCCGAAAGGCAGGAAAAGCGGGGGCGAGCAACCGCGCGGCGTTGTGCCGAAATGCCTGTTGACAACGCAGATCCAACTCCCAACTCCTAAACCAGACGGAATCGAGACTCATCGCGCCAGATCCACGAGGCGCCACGACGGGGGGGGTCGCACACAACGGCCAGCGGCATAATATTCGGGGTAGCGGTAAAGGAATATTCGGAAAACGGTAGCGAACAGTTCAATTATGTGTAATAATTTATCGATTTGGGGGAATTCTTGGGGGTGAATTATTTTTCAACAAAACCCGATGCTGTTGTTCCCCGTTGTTAGGGGATCGTCAACGCATCCTCCTCCTCATCTTCCCACTCTGGCTGGCTTCCACCTCCTCATCAGCATCCCTCCTCCTCCTCCTCCTCCTCCCCCCCCCCGGACTCCTCTCCTCTCCTTCTCCTATGATTATCATGCCTCATGCCTCTCATGGTCCTCCTCCCCCTGCCCTCTTCCCCCCCCCCATCCCTCCTATCCATCATCGCAGCCCCCTCCACTCCACCTCATCATCGCATCGGCAAATAGCCGCGCACGACGGACCGACGAGCGACGAGAACGAGCGCGCGAGGCGGCCTCCGAGGCGGCGGGCGGCAAGCGCGCCAGGCACGCTGCGCGGCGCGCCTTCGGAGCGGGCGCAGTAGCAAGGGAGGCGAATGAAGGGCGGGGCTCGCGGCCCGCGGGAGGCGGGAGGGAAGGGCAGGAGGGGGGGGTGAAGGTGGGTGGCGACCGCGGTGAGAAGGATGGGACGGGGGCTTGAAGTGGGGAGAAGGGCAAGGGCAGGAGGGGGGGGAGGAGGGGGGAGGGATGCATGCATCCTCCTCCCTCTCCACCTTTCGTCTCCTTCCAAGGGCATTCCCGGATGCGGCATTCCCCCATGGAGTGAAGGAGGAGTGGAATGGAAGGGGGGGCACGGAGGAGGGAGGAGGAGTGGAATGGAAGGGGAGCTCTGGCTGCGCGGACTCGACGGCGAGGCGAAGCGCCGGGCGGTGGGCCACCCCGGGCCGGGCGTCAGCCGCGTTCTTGTCCAGGGCACCGCTGGCTGATGTCCTCAACCACAGCGTTGCGGGCTGGACAAAGCAAGGAAGGGCCCCCCCCCTCCCCCCTCCCCACGCGGAGATGAAGCCCAAGGATCAGCCTTACTATGAGGATGGATGGACTACATCGATAATATGTCACGCAGTCGGCATCGTCATATTCACAGGGGGCTGTCGCCAACGTCAACCATCATCAGTATGATGGTTGGCGTGAGGAGTGATATATACAACTATGTTTGTATATATCTATATATATATATATATATTCACATATATGTATGCTTATATAGATATGTCGTAATGTATAACTACGTATCTATACAAACTCATGCGAACATTACTAGATGTATCACGGATGCCTTGGGAGGAGTAGCGGCAGTCGCCCGAGAGGCCCGAGAGGCAGCCACCGCACACTGTCGAGGCGTCGCCACCACGCAGGGCATGCTCGCCAGGGTCAGCTGCGCGCCCGTCGCACTGGATACCGCCGACGACTTCGCAGCAGCACGCGTGGATGGACGCACCCACCCACCAGCCTTTGGCACTGATGGCTTGACAAGTCTGGCCCTGGGCTTGGGTGCTGGCTTCATGGCACGCTTGCCCATGGTCAGCGAATGGGCTGGAAATCTGAAGTGCTGGAGCGTGCGAAGGCAACGATAAACTCGAAGACACATACACAAATAGCCAAAACAGCTAAGGACAATGGACATATACCAGTGCACGCGCTGGTCTGAGTTAGCAGCAGGGGTAGCGACATACACGATGCATGTTGGATGGAGGAGGCGATCTTCGTCATAGACACAGCGTAGGGACATGGCCCATAGTCGCAACTGTCAGTGTAGAGATCGACTCCCCACGTACCACATGCTACATGTAGGTAGCTAGACCCCTACGGCAGTTGTGATGGTGTGTAGGGGATGGGGTCCCTACGTACGTGTCACATGTCCACATGTATCATCCCTACATACCGAACATGTCGTGTAGGGAGACACCGCCCTACACGTGGATGGGCGGTATGTAGGGAGGGGGGTCCCTACACATACAGATGGGCGTAGGGAATGACCTCCCCACACCATATGTAGGTGTAGGGAGGTACGTCCCCACACATAGGCTCACATAGGTGGGTGCAGGGAGGTGGGTCCCTACATATAGGTGGGTGTAGGGAGGCGGGTCCCTACATATAGGTGGGTGTAGGGAGGTGGGTCCCTACATATAGGTGGGTGTAGGGAGGTGGGTCCCTACATCATATAAGTGGGTGTAGGGAGGTGGGCCCCTACAGCTATATATGCGTGTAGGGAGCAACCTCCCTACACACTGAATGTACCGTGTAGGGAGGGACCTCCCTACATGCGGATATGTGGCGTGTAGGGGGGTAACTCCCTACATATACATACATGTGTAGGGAGTGGCATCCCTACACCACGCACATACATGTAGGGAGTGACCTCCCTACACCACAGACAGACATGTAAGGAGTGACATCCCTACACCGCATATGGATGGATGTATTGTAGGGAGACTGGCCCCTACATATGTGTCCACCTGTAGGGGGCTACACCCCTACACATCATATGCTACATATCCTGCACTTGTACATCCCTGCATGGTGATGTGTGATTGTATATATGTACGTATATGCATATGCACATGTACGCAGGGAGGTACCAGTATACACATCATATACATACTGCAGGGGGAGATCATCATTCCATTGGACGAAATGCGGAGAGAGATGCACATGCGCATGCATGGATCCGCGTGGACATACATCCCTACATCGTGCGTGTATTATGTACAGGGTGCATGCGTACAGTGAGCGACGTGGTGGGATGAAGGTATATACGCGTGCGTATATATGTATGTGTGGGAAGCGAGCTGATCATCACCACGCGCATCACATATATCGTGGTGAGCCAACCTGCATTATGTCGATATGACGCGCATATGATGTACATATGTACAGATATGCAGGGAGCGTCGCCACATCCACGCGCATCGTCTACACCATGCAGAGTAGTGCGCAACACTCCGTAGCGTAAGGGTGGGGCGGTCGGTGCAATCAGGATATCCAGTCGGGAATGGCATGCGATGGACTGTACGCCCAGAGCCAAGTTGGGCATATGGAGACATCCGATACCGTCCGGGATCTGCCATGGCCATGAGCTGGGGCTGCACTGGTACATATCAATCCCTCTCTCAATCTCCATTTCCACCTCCTCCTCATCATCGTCATATGTCTATCCTTCTTCTCCTCCTCCATCGGACTCCATCATCATCGCCATATCCATATTGACCTCCTCCTCAACCTCATAGTCATCCTTTTCGCTTAGCGTGCGATGGTCGCTAAGGTCGCTGAACAATTTCGCTAGAGTTTAGCAGTCATCTCGCTAGAAGTCGCACGCAACGCTTAGATGGGGGCCTCTGTGGAGTTCTGAGTCATGTCATCGTTTGACCTCGCCCGCCCTCTTAAGAGCCCGTTAGCGTATCCTGAACAAGATGTTGCACTATGGAGTCATGTGAGGTGAGGTGAGAACCACGCGGGGGCCAGGTGGGTCGTCGAGAATCTCTGGGCAGTAATATCAAGTGTGTTTAGATCGGCCCAAGTAAGACGGTCTGGGGAGCCAATCCTCTACACGGTGATGCCTTGGGATGCCCCTTTCAGTCTCTGTGGTTGTGGACGAGGACGAGGACGGGTGGGAAGGGGAGCGAGCGGGTAGCGTGTTTCTGAAAGCGTGTGGACGGGGTGCGTAGCGACGCATGCAAATTTGCACAGGTCCAGCAACCACGATTATTCACGATCGTTGTATTATTTCTGGGATCTGGGAGCCACAAATCCTCCACCTACCTACGGGCCGATTGGTCGGCGAAACAATCATTGCACCATCTCGGAGCGGGCTGGGGGGAATAGGTCGGGGACCTATCGTGGGCCCCTCTTGGGGCGTCGGCCCCCCGCGGCGCCCGTCGTCGGCCTGAGGGGCCGTCGGCGCGGGCGCGGGGCGGGCGCCCTGGACCGTGCTCGAAGGGCCCTTGGGTCCCAGGGTCGAGGAGCAGACAGTGGCATGCGCAGACAATCGGAGCTCCGCGCGGACGTCCCGCGTCGGCGCTGGACCCCCCTGTCGGGTCGGACGAGATGGGGGGATCTGGAGAAGGGGGGAGAAGGGGGGGTTCGAAACTTGCTGCGGCATGGGTCCCGAGGGCCTGCCACGGCTCCCTGGAGGGCCCCTGGTACCATCTATCTCGTGCCGACCCGCCACTAGCCCCATCCTGCGTCGCAACATGCGGAGCTCTACCAGAGGCCCCAGCGGGACCCTCCCCCATGGAATTCCCAGTGCATCGGCACGACCCTCACGCGCCACGTGGCCCCATGGCCCCAAAGGAGGTCCCACCCACGGCCCCTCGAGCACAGTCCAGGGCGCAACGCCCGCGGGCGTGCAGGGCACCGGGCACTGGCGGTCAGCGGCGCCTGCCCGTCTTCTCCTTGCCCGCGTCGGCCGTGCCCTTGTCGGCCTTGCGCTTGTTGGCCTTGCCCTTGCCGCCCTTGCCCTTGTTGTTGCCCTTGCCGTCCTTGCCCTTCTTGTCCTTGTCGTTGCGTTTCTCCTTCTGGCCCTTGGCGGCGCTGTTGTCCTTGCCCTTGCCCTTGTCCGTGTCCTTGTCTCCGTCCTGAGCGGTGCCCTTGCCCTTGTTGCCCTTGCCCTTGCTCTTGTCATCGATGGTGTCGGGCATGGCGTCGGGCTTGATGTCGGTCTTGGCGCTGGGCTCGCCGTCGAGCTTCCACAGCCACTTCTCCTCGACGCCTCCGTCCCCCCACTTCAGCGCCACGAGCGTGGCCCTCCGCACTTGTCCAATCTCATCTCGCTCAGTATAATGGCCCGACCAGCGCTTCAGCTCAGTGAACGTCTTGCTGGACATGGCTGCGCGTCGGGCTGGGCGTCGGACCTGGGCGTCGGTCCGGCTGCGCGTCGGGCTGGGCGTCGGGCCTGGGCGCCAGGCGGGGCGCCGGGATGGGCAGGGCGCGACCGCGCTGGGCGCGGGGCTGAGCGCGGGGCCGGGCCGAGCGGGGCGCGATCTAGCATCGGCCAAAATGGTTGCGGATTTGGGGCGAGCTCAGGAGCTCCTTGCCGTATCAGGCCCGTATCTTGCGCCGTGTCCCGCGCCCACCCCGCCCGCCCGCGCGCCACCCGCGTCCCGCTCGCGTTTGCGCGCGGGCGGAACGCGGGCGGGGCGCGGGCGGGATTCTGGAGAGATACTGACACGGGCGGGATACGGCACGCGATTCGACACAGGCGGGGCCGGGACACGCGAAGGGCGCTGCGATCCTTAGGAGGGGCCTCCTTTCGGGCCCGAAGAGGAGGAGGACTTGATATCTCGATATCTTGATATCTCGATATTGGGCGCGGGTCTCTGGCTGGCCCCTCGGATGCCATCTTGAACGCTTGCAAGTACCCGGGGTGGCCCCCTGCCGCAAGGCGTGTTTCTCGAAAGCGTTTGACTCGCCACGGCCGCCTTAGGGCCTTTGGGGGGCTCCGGGGCCATTTAGGTTCCTACTCTCGTGAGGGCCGTATTGGATTTCCTCGACACCATCTGGGCCCTCTTGGATCCCTCGCGATCTCCCTCGCCCACCCGTTCACTCCCGTTCACTCTGCAATCTTGTCTCGCGCTGAAGCGAGAGCGCCATGCTGAGCGACTGGTTCCGATTGGTAAACCCAATTGCTGACAACCCAGATTCGCCCTTCGACGCGTCATTGAAGACCTCAGCGAATGCATCCAAATATCCGACAATTTCGGCACACCACTCGCATGCTTGGGGCCTTGTCGTCCTCCTCGTCCTCCTAAGTCATCCTCCTCGTCATCCTTTTCCTTCGAACCTACATCCTCCTCGTCCTCCTCGCCCTCGGGCCGGCGGCTGGCGGCGGCTGCGCGCCACCGTGCGCGCAGGAAGCCGACGATGCGCCGGAGGAGGTCGAAGAGTCCAGGGGGCCCTGGCGAGCGGCGAGCGCCAGCGCGGGCGCCCAAGGCGACGCGAGGAAGGAGGGGCAGGAGAGCAGGAGAGACCTCGAGAGTGATAGGATAACTGAGGAGAACGAGAGGGGGCGAGGGCGACGAGGAAGGCGAGGGACGAGGGAGGAGGGAGGTGGAGGAGGCCAATGTCGCGATTGCCACGGGCGCCAGCGAGCATCGCATCTTGCGCAGAGGGCAGGGAGGAACCCTGACGGCGCCAGCCTCATTGTCGGGCAGGGGCGACGATAGATGAGAGAACGACGCCCTCGGAAGAGCGTATCTGGCCAGATGATTTGAGCGGATAGGGGGCCGAGGTTAGGTCGGAGAAATGCGGGCGGGAAAAGCCATCCATGTAAATGAGATCGCGGGATCGCGGGCGGGCGGGCAGGCGGGCGGGCGGGCGGGGGCAAGCGCCAGTCAGGGCTCGGAGGGAAAGCCCGGGTCAGGGAGGCGGGCGCGGGCGGGGGAGTGGAGTGGGCGGTGGGGGGATTGAGGATTCAGGGTCGAGAGCCGAGAGCCAGGATGCCCCGGGCGCGGCCCCCTGGCGCCTTGGAGCCCCCGCGCTGTTATACCGAACCGCGACGCCACCTGCATAGCGACCTGCGGGGCAAGCCTTCGGCCCTGAGCTGGGTCGGCTGGAGGTCAATGATCTCAGGCGTCTCTCTCTCATCGGTCGCCCTCCCCCCTCCTCCTCCTCCGCCTCCGCCTCCTCCTCGCCCCCCTCCTCCTCCTCCTCCTCCTGCTCCTGTTCCGCTTCCGCTCTCATCATGGCCCTTCTCCTCGTTCCGCCACCCCTGTCGTTCCTCCTCGTTCGCCCTCTCCTCCCTGATGCCTCGCCCTCCGCGTCGCCGTCGCCCCTGGGATGGCAATGGGATAGGATTGGGGGGCGAAGGAGAGAAAGAGAGAGGGGGGGGAGAGAGAGAGAGAGAGAGAGAGAGAGAG
>CAUYUJ010001434.1:95000-100000 GCA_963575745.1 Prorocentrum cordatum | reverse complement strand
TCATCATCATCATCATCGTCATCATCACGATCCTCATCCTCATCATCATCATGAGCATAACCATCATCATCAGCATGAACATCATTAGCATCATCAGCATCATCACAATCATCATCAGTACCATCGTCATCATCAGTATCATCGTCGTAGCATCAACATCATCATCATGATGATCGTCGTCTTCATAATCATAATCAGCAGCAGCATCCTCATCATCATCATCATCATCATCATCATCATCATCATCATCAGAATCAGTATCCCCCCCTTCCCGCTCGTAATCTATTGCTCCTCCTCCTTCTCTTCCTCCTCCTCCCCCATCCTGCTCCTGAACGTCCCTATCTCACACCCGCCTCGTCCCCTGCGTCCCTCAAAACTCTCTCGTACACTCTTGACCCTCCTCCTCCTCCTCCGCCTCCTCATCCTTCTCCACCCCATACCTCTCACCCCCTTCGTCTCCTGCATCCCCCTCTTCCTGCGTCCCTCGTCCAACCCCTCCTCCTTCCGCCGGCGGTGCCCATACCGTCAGTCCGAACACTCAAGTCTTCACATCACCCTAGCAAATTCCAAGGGCTCCTCACTTCGTCTGGTGGTCGGCGGAATGGCGCATGCCCCTTGGATAGATTCTGAGGAAGTCCAAGGCGAAAGCGCAAGGCTTGAATAAACTACGAGCAGATTTCGAGCGAGAGCACGATCACTGAATAGAGTGTGAAGTGTAAGGCAGACTCAGGCGGGAAGACTTCCCCTGAAAATAACCAGGCACCAAACTGGGTGATCAACAATCCTTACCAGGTCCTCCCCATCCTCCAGATCCCCCTCCCCGTACCATCCCCACTCCGCCGCCGCCGCCTCCCCCATTCGCCTTCTCCCCCTGGCTTTGCACAGCAGCACGTGTTCGGTTTTTGTTCGGAGCTCTCTCTGTGCCCTTCTGGGCCTCCCAAGCTCCCTATCTTTTTTCCCGTGAGCCTCCTGGGGCCCAAATGCTGTCCAGTGATCCCCAAAATTTGCTCCACTCCACGAGCATCACTCGACTTGCAAAGTCTCGGTGAGTTCCACGAGCATCCCAGGGAAGAGGAGAAGAGGAGGACGGGAAAGTGGATCGGAAGGAGGATCGCGAGGGGAAGGGGGAGGAGGAAGAGGAGGAGGGGAGAAAGGAGGAGGAGGAGGAGGAATAGGAGGAAGCGGAGCATCGCGATGTGCAGGAGGAGAACGAGGACTGGGAGGAGGACGAGCAGCAAGAGCAGCAGCAGCATCGCGAGGGATCGGCGCAGGAAGCTCGGGGAGCAGGAGCAGGCGCACGAGGGGGGAACGCGGCAGTGCGGCAGCAGACCCCATGCAGCGCGCGAGCCCCTCACGGCGACCGACGGCGCCCCCCCCTGCGGCCCACGCCGCACATCCACGCGGCTCGCCAGCACGCTGCCTGGGGGCACGGCCACCAAGCAGGGGAGAGAGGGAGTGGGGCGGGGAGGGAGGGGCGCCGAGAGGGCCAGACCGGAGGAGCGGAGGGAGGAGCAGAGGAGGTGGAAGGGGGAGAGGGGGCGTGGAAAGGGGCTGCAGAGGGAAGGGAGGAAGGGGGACACCTCCTCCTCCTCCTCCTCCTCCTCCTCCTCCTCCTCCTCCCCCTCCTCCCCCTTCCCCTCCTCCTCCTCCTCCTCCTCCTCCTCCTCCTCCTCGACGCTCAGTGAATACAATTTCGTATCCAGGGTCGACGGCCACCTTGTTGTCGGACCTGGGGGCTCGCATCGTGTCGCAAAGACGGGTGTGTGTGTATATTCATCGACTACTGGATGGCCAGTGACAGTCTCTCGAGCGTCATGTCTCACCCCCGTCGAATGCATGACTATGCGACAAGGCCACACTACCCGATGACTGTGCAGGTAGGTGCCGAGAGCGCAGACGGTGCAGAAGATCAAAGGTCCCAAAGTTGTTCCAAAGAAGCTTGCTTGGCTTCCACGGCTGGATCCTGATGATGGCTCTGATGACGACCTTGCTGATTTAGGCTACCCACACATTGATTGGGTGGACGTCATGGAGCAGGACTCGGCCGCAGGACCTGGTAATGAAGACGATCGGCAAGCACGTCTCGACAACATATGCCATTGTGTGCATCAAGGAGTTGAGCGTGAAGTACTTCCATTATTTGATCTGCAGGACTCGGACAAGTATCTGGGCAGAGGGGCAGAAATTCCATAGCATCACTCCACCGCAGGCGAGGCCTTGGCTCACCAGAGGCCATCAGGTACGGCTACGACTCGTGCCTTGAGGCTGCTGCAGCATCGCGTGGAGGACCTCGCTCACATTATAAGCAAGCACGGGCACGTGCCTCAGCAGCGTCATTGGTGTGCGTGGCATCCTATTACTGATTTGATGGCAGGGAAGGGCAAGATGCATCGCCTTGCTGATGCCCTGTCTTCGGAGCTGGCTCAAGAAGTTGGCCACTACCTATTCTAAATGTTTGAGCAGCCTGAGCCATATCATGATGTGCTGTTGAAGAGCTTGGCAGCAGGACTTGCCAAGCTTGGTGCACATGACGAGCAGGAGATAGGCAAAAAGAGAGGCAATGGATTGGCGAAGTGGCTGCGTGATTGTCTCGCATCATCGTCTAAGACTGTGCATTCCTGGACCAAGCCTCGTGGGTGGAGCCTCTCCCAGGTCAGTACCCAACTAGGCCCATCTGGCTATGCGAGTGATGTTGTTGGCGTCCAGGGGAATTTCTGGGAAGATATCTGGGATGGTGACAGCACTCCAGGGGGTATCAGGGGGCTCCGCGAGGAAATGGGTCGTCTACGTGATGCCGGTCCCCTACTGCCTCCAATGAGTATTCCAGTGCTCCGACGGGCTGCGAAGAGTGTTGCTGCTATGACGGCTGTGGGTCCCTACACGTTTAGGCCGAGACACTGGGCTTCTGCTAGCAACGCGGCCTTATCGCTCCTCGGCTGCATGTTCCATGTATGTGAATCATGGTCTACGTGGCCCAGGGTCATGATGCGTGTGCACGTCGTGCTCCTCTCGAAGCCCTCTGGCGGGTACAGGCCGACAGCTCTCTTGGAGTCTCTCTACAGGCTGTGCGCTGAGGCTCGACTCGATCATGTCTGGGCATGGGCTGTTCGCATCGCTCGACCGTTCCTGGCTTTAGGAGCAGGTAAGTGCACCACAGATGTTGCTGCACGCGCCCTTCTGCGAGGTGAAGCGTTACCCCTTCCTCGTTTCAGAGACGATCTAGTGGTGGTGCATTCTATCAATGATATTGGGAAAGGCTTCGACCGCGTCGTCTAGAGACGCATTATGCAGGCTGGCCTTCGGCATGGTTTCCCTGGTTCCACCTTGTGTCTGACGTTGCGGATGTATAGTGCTAGCAGGAGATTGGCATGGGAAGGGGCTTACTCGGATGCCGTTTGGGCGTCTCGGGGAGTACTGCCTTGGTGTAGCATGGCCATGTTCATCCTCCAGCTTGTCCTCCTCACTCCCGTCCACACTATGTTGATCGATACCATGTATGTACATAGATCCCTACATATCTGTGCTGATGATATCACCGTGGAGATTGTCGCACCTGTATATTACAGCATTGAGCAGGCGAGCGATGTCCTTGCGCGGTTAGCAGCCGTGTTGGACGGTACTGAGCTCAAGCCAACAAAGCGAACAATGACTGTCCCATGCTCTGCCACGACCTCCACTGTCAAAACATGTCGGTGTGCAGGCGATCTAGGCTACAGAGCGGTCTCTGCCTTGGAGTTCTAGGGGTTGGAGTCGTATCCGGCCGTCCTCTTCGATGTTTTTGGCGTCGGACTCGCTGTCGCAAACACGAAGGCTCGACATGGACGTGTTCGGAAACTACGGCGAGCGGAGCAACCATTAGGCAGATTAGCCAAGCAAGCAATACCAGCCGCCTTCCGCTGCGGTGCGGAGGGGCGCACGGAGCCCCGCCTTCCCTCGTGCCCTCCGTGCGCGGGCCGGTGCGTAGTGTATGGATCGAGCCTGGCAAGCAGGGCTCCGCGTGGCTTACCTCCTCTCTGCATGGCGATGCCTCTCCAAACCCGCAGATATCGGCGTGGGCAGCTCCTGTCTTTCAGTGGGCTGTGCTGTGCTGGGATTCGCAGCTCCACGAATGGTAGCGCGGCGCAGGCAAAGTGCTGTTCTCTATCGCGATCGCAAACCATGGGGCAAGGTCGCAGGACCAGCTGGTGCCACCCTGCTCGCCCTTGAGAATTTGAAGTGGACATCATCTTCGGCTATTCTATGGAGGACGGACGAAGGTGAGTTACTTGTTGATCTACGTGATGTGTCCCTTCTTGCTGTGCGAGACCTGGCTCGTGAGAGTGCCGAGCGCAGGCTCTGGGATGACTGGTTGACGCGCCCTGATCGTGATCTCGGCATGGCCGTGGATCCCGAGACGCTCATCGGCTACTGGATGGAGCTTATCACCTCAGCTTATGGGTAGAGTTTTGAAGGAAGAAGACCCGGAGCGTCCAGATAGTTCAACCAAGCAGCGGTCGGCCACCCTTCGAGCTCTCATGCCTGGAGGGATGGGGCCGCCGGCGCGTGGACGTGCCTGTGGATATGTTAACCATCCAGACTGCAGGGCCTGTCAACAGCATGCTGGCCTCTTCCAGATTCCGTGGGTATGTGAATTAAACGAGGAAGGCAAGCGTTCTGTTTTTCGAGATGAGCAGGAGCAACAGCTGTTACAACAAGTGTCTCCTGCCTCTTGGTTTTGGGTGAGAGGCCTACTGACCGAGGCTGTGCTTCCCCCGCTCCCACCTCGTAATGATTCAAAGGTGCGGCAGGTTCTTTATGGAGATGCTTCAAATGTGACTGGAGACGCATTCAGTGATGGTGCCTGTCGGAAATTTACGCATCGGAGAGAAGCGGCCAGAGCAGGATGGGGTTTTGCGCCAGTCACGGCTCCCACAGTTACGCCTGTCGTGTATGGACCTTTGCCTGGAACGATTCAGACGTCACCGAGAGCAGAGCCACATGCAGCTATACAGATGATATTG
>CAUYUJ010001434.1:87500-92500 GCA_963575745.1 Prorocentrum cordatum | reverse complement strand
TAGGATGTCAGATGTTGACGCGAGCGCACCTAACTTGTCCCCCACCCCCCTCCCTCCCCCCATCCCCCCCCCGGGAGCAAGGAGAACGGGGGGACGGACAGACTACTTGAATATGCTCGCTCCACAGCTGCCATCCGACCCTTCCAACTGATCGAGTTGCACTGCGTCGCGTCCTTTTCTGTTCGCCGTCTCGGGCGTCTAATCAGGCAGGTATTGGTCCCTGAAGGAAGTTGCAGTGATTGGCCCTTCGTCTATTGCACAGGGGCTGAACGGGGCAAGGCAACGCGCAGAAAGATCTGGCGACATCTGGGCGAAAAAACGACGCGCACACTCGAACAGCGTCGTGCAGGAAACGGGCATGAGGTACGAGGAGAAAGAGCAGGGTGAGGAGGAGGAAGCAAGAAGATGAGCACAAGCAGAGAGGAGAAGGGAGAGGAGGACGAAAAGGAAACAGTAGCAGGAGCGGTGAGGCGCAGAGGAAGGAAAGGAGGAACGAGAGGGGGATGGGGAGTGGGAGGCAAGGAGGAGGAAAAAGGAAGGGGGAGGAGGGAAAAGAGCATGATAAGAAGCAGGAGCAGAAGCAGGAACAGGAGCAGGTGGACAACAAAGAGAGCAGGATGAGGAGGCCGGGACGTACCCAACCCCTTCTCAACACTGGGCGACTACAAACGGGAGCACTCAATACAAAGCGACGCATTGAGGCATCGGCAATACCATTGAACGTTTCGCCAAAATAGTCACTCAACGGTCCCGGCTTGCGCACGCAATCTTGCGTCTCTGATCTTAGAGCAAAGGGTGACGGCGAGCAAGCCAAGGAACGGGACGACGGAGGCAGAAGAAGAAATAAGAAGGAGAGGAGAAGAAATTCCTCATGCGAGTAGCAGCGCCGCGCTACATGTGCGTTGCAAAACACCGCCATTCACGGAGTTACGGGACAGCGCGATGCGCTGAGTGCTGAGCGCGCATGTTTGGAGCTTGCGAGTGCGTCCTCCAAATGTGCACTGACGCCGAGAACACCGCCTGGCAACCATCCTCAAGAGAACTCGCCGGGGCGAGGCGCAGTGCATCGAGGTCCACGCCGTAGACCCGAAGGCTTTCAAACCCCTAGCGGAGTGAACGAGTTGTTTCCCTGCGGGCCAGAGGCGGCTGACGACTGACGGCTCACAGGGGGTAGATTGACCATCGACAACCCCAGACGCTATGCGATGTATGCGCATGCTGGGAATCTGTGATCCACCACCGTGCCTCTGGGCACGGAGTGGCCGTTTGCTCGAATCCTTCGCCTAATCGCCACAGCCTCAATCGTCGAGCCCCAATTCTGAATCCTTAAGCCTCAATCCCCGCGTCTGAAGTGCCTCTCAGGGGCCCAGAGCCCAGATTACAAAATCTACAAGCACTTCCCGCGTCGCATCGGGAATCCAGCGCATCTCCCGAATTTATATGTTAGGGCCTAGGACGGCCCAAGACGGCCAAGAGGGCCTCAAGAGTCCGTCAAGACAGCCCAAGAGGACTCCGATACGCCCAAAGATCGCCCCAAGACGCCCAAGATACCACCAAGGCGGCCCAAGAAGCCGGCAAGACGCCCCAACAGGCCTCCTCAGAGGGCTCCAAGAAGCAAAATATATTGAATTTCCCGAGGTGTTTCAAGATGTTGGCCTTCTCGCGGATCGAACGCGGAAACTATGGCAGCAAGTACACACGCACACGCGTAAGATACACAGGTTACATGCGCAGCACTCACACGCTGCATAATCAATGCATGTCATGTATAAAACATGTATGTAGAAGTGTGCAACACGAACAAACCCGACGATCCAAAACACGTTCAAATGTTGTACGACATGACTGTACAATACACTGGAAAGCGAACAGCTGACTCGTACAATGCAAAGTTCGCGTCAGTGAGGGCCCGTTTCCAGGCTGGGCTTCAGTGGTTAAGGTGGTGTAGAAATTCCCACTATCAGATCCCCTTCCCCTTCCAAACACAGATCCTATGTTACCAGGAGACCGTTCTGATAGGTGAACTATCGAACGCATCCTCTCCAGCAACTCATCATACTGTTGTTGGGTTCGGGGCATTTGATGATTGAGTGGCTGTAACAGTTGCATGGCTCGCTGGTTGCCGACGCCTAAGGCGCGGAACAGGATCGTGGTTAGTAGTTGGAAGTTGGGAAGGTCAAATCCCACCGACTGTGCCTCAAGTCGGGCCATTTCGAATCGGGTAAGAGTGACGTCGATTCGTTCTCCGTGAGGCACATGGAAGTCGATGAGCTGTGTGACGGAAGTGAGCTGGCGCTCATCTTCCAGGCGCTCGAACTTCATGCTTAGGAGGAACATGATGTAGGTCACTGGGTCGGCGTGGACCCCATCGATGTCGGCACCTTAGTTTATAATGTCAGGTGGTACCCTCATGGCGAGTGTCCTCGCTAGGCCACCCAGGCCGCGTTGTATGGCGGCCGCTTGGGCCTGTGGCGTCATGCGTCCGCTAGTGACGTTGAGCCACGCGTTGACCTCATAAACGTACTCACGGAAAGGTACGTTGCCTTGAGGGTCCCAGTATTGGCCATGCGTTTGCCCATCGGTGCTGTTTTCTCCGCGGCGCATGTGTCCGATTGCTGCCCCAAGCGCGAACCATATGATAGCGAAGATAACCAGCCCAAGACTGTGTAGATAGGGGTGATTATTAAGCGCGTTGCCGCGCTGGGGTAGCGCCTTGTCGAGTCTTCGAGGCGCTCTATCTGGCGGATCTCTCCGCCCATGCTTCAAGTACTGCGCTTTTGGCTCGTTGCCGAGCGGTTGGTAGTAGCGCAATGATGAAGCATATATGGTACCGATGTTGTTGTCTAGACGTCGTACCTCTCGTGTTGCTTCTTGCTCTTGGATAGATCCTCGTAAACGTACTGGGAGTGGTAGCGCAGGGTGGTAGGTGGTCACGAGGATCGTGCCGAAGAGTATGAGGATGAGAAGAGCAAGAGCTGACCACACGAGAGTGCGGCCAGCTCCGCTACCAAGTCGAAAGTGAGCCTGGCAACTCAAATAGCATCCGATTCCATGGGAAGCGGATGGCAAATAGCGTCCGGTATCGTACTGAGGTGGTTCAGTAAGAGGAATGGACGGATAAGATAAGATAAGATCGATGTAGTGATCTTTCCAGCACATAGCGAACACAAGCAGTGTCCGGGCAAATAGGGCGCGCGTGCCTTGAGCCAAAGGCAACGGCGCGCGAGCTATACTCCCAATACTATAACATCTCCCAAAGAGCTACCCTTAAAGTAGCAGCACCAGAGACGCCCGCGGCGGCCGCCGCGCCAGCGGCGCCGGCGGCGGCCACAACACCGGTGGCGCTTGCGGCGACCGCAACGTCCACGGCGCCAGCGGCGCCGGCGACGCCTTCGGCACCGGAAGCGCGCACAGCAACCTCGGCCCCCGCGGCGCCGTCGGCGAGCACCGCGCGCTCCCAGGCGAACCGCTGCTGCCGCCGCCTTCGCGCCGCCAGGGTCCCCATGCCGGCCTGGCGGCAGCACGGCCGGGCCGCGCCGCCCAGGCCACGCCAGCCAACCTTGAGCCAGGTTCAAAGCTTGAGCCAAAGCTTGAGCAAAAGGCTACGGTTTTTGTGCACACAACAGCACATTTTTGGCGTCGCGGCAGCGCGCGCGGCGGCGCGGTGTAGAACATTTCACTGCAGCACGCCCGTGAGCCAATGGCTACGGAGATACACACACGATTTAGAAAAGGCCAAAATACTCGTTGTGTTTCCAATTATCCTCCTCTCCTGTCTGGCCCCTCACCAGGCTTGCTTTATAGGACTTGAAAGGTACCGAACGCCACCAACACTCGCGATTGGTAGCGGTTATCGCTCGCGACCGGCATTGTCAGTCGCGACCGGCACTGCCCGCGGGGTTGGGGACGACCGATCCCGAAATCCGCGACCGAAACGCTTCGGTCACGGATGATATGGGTTGGCCGGCGGCTAGAATCGCCTCCCAGCAGCCAGCGCCGCCAGCAGCGCAAGCCCCTCCGCCAGCCGTCTTCGCCCGCGCGCAGCGGTGGCAGCCTCCAGCTCTTGGGCGCCCGTTTCCAACGTTTGGCTGGTCTCACCTGCCCAGCAGCTAGCGCGAGGTGTCCTGTCGGCAGCACCAAATGCCAGGGCCGGTATCGCCCCTGGCGCCCATACTGCCCGCACCCTCGCCTCCCCCAGCAGCCAGAGCGAGGTTTTCTGCTACCAGCGCCAACGCCTGCGCTGGCTTCGCCGTCTCCGCCTGCGGACGCAGCTGTCGCGGCCACCAGGTTCCTGAACCCCGCGGTCGGCGCTTTGGCCAGCCTCGCCTCCGCTGCAACCCGCCGAAGTGTTGTTTTGTCAGCAGTGCCGGCGCCTGCGCCTGCGCTGGCTTCGCCGTCCCCGCCTGCGGACGCACGCGTCGCGGCCCCCAGCTCCGTTGTCCACGTGGTCGGCACTTTTCAGGGACGCGTTGACCCGGGTCAATGCAACCAGGGGCAATCAGGCTTTGCAGGATCCTGCAACATCTTGCAGGATCCCACCCCTGGCTCTGCAGGATCCTGCAAATTCTCGGAAATCTGGCTGACCCCCGTTTGAATTTGCCCCCGTCTCAGGGCTCTCGAACGTTGACCGGCCTCGCCTCCCTGGCAACCCGCGCAAAATGTTCTGCCAGCGTTGCGCTGGTGCCTCCGTTGGACTCGCCGCCCCCGCGTGCGAGTTCGCGGCCCGCAGCCGCCGCGGCCGCGGGCATCGCCCCCCGAGCAACCAGCGCGAAGTGCTCAGCAAGAGCACCCGCGGGCCCCGCGTCCTGGCGCCAGCGGCGCCAGCGCCTCCACCAGCCCGACAAGCCCCAGCGAAGCCGAGCGCGAGGTCTCCACCGCTCAGCGGCGCGCAAAACGCGGCCCGCGAGGCCCGAAGAAGCGCAGAGGTCGCCAGCTTCGGCGCGAACACTGACGCTGCGGGCCCGGGGGCACAGCCACGTCGCAGCAGAAAATGCTGCGCC
>CAUYUJ010001434.1:72500-82500 GCA_963575745.1 Prorocentrum cordatum | reverse complement strand
AGAAAAGGTCGGCGGGGCGAACAACGGGGCGGGGCGAGCGAAAGGGGGCACTCCAATAAGACAAGGGGAAGTCTTACACTACGTCGGATTCTCTGAGAAGGCTCAAGAAAAGGCAGGAAGGCCTTAAACGTAACCAGTCGAAAATTGCCATGTCGCTTCCAGGGCCTGCCTCCCAGGCCAGCGGAGTCTGCCTCTCCCCGACCGCGCGGCCGCTGGGCCCCTTCACCGCTCATCCTTCTCCTCCTCCTCCTCCTCCTCCTCCTGTTCCTCCTCCTTTTCCTCCTCCTCCTGCTCCTCATCCTCCTCATCCTCCTCCTCCTTCTCATCCCACTCCTCCGCCTCCTTCTCCCCCTCCTCCTTCTCCCCCTCCTCCTCTCCTCCTCCTCTCCTCTCTCTCCTCCCTCCTCCTCCTCCTCCTCCTCCTCCTCCTCCTTCTCCTCCTCCACCGCCTCCTCCTCCTTCTCCTCCTCCTCCTCCTCCCCCTCCTCCTACTCATCCTCTTCTCCTCACCTCCTCCTCATCCTCCTCACCCTCATCCTCTCCTCATCCTCCCCCATCCTCCTCCCTCCTCTCCTCCTCCTCCTCCTCCTCCTCCTCCTCCTCCTCCTCCTCCTCCTCCTCCTCCTCCTCCTCCTCTTGCTCCTTCTCCTTATAGATAACCCCTGCCTGTCGCACCCCGAGGCCAGGTTTTAGGGCGGGGCCGGGCGTTTCGCCTGAGACTTCCTCACCACTTCTGACTCTGAAGCTTAAAAAGTGACAACTGTTGCACAGATGAAGGGCGGGTCGCTTTCGAAATGTGGCTCTCGCCGTAGCGCCGCGCACATTAGTTTTAAAAGTTTACAAGGGTCTCACGGATGCAAGGCGGGTGGTGATCAAAATGTGGCTCTCGCCTCAACGCCACGCACATTCGTTTAAAAACTTGCAAGAGCTTCACGGATTGAGGGCGGGTGGTCTTCAAAATGTGGTTGTCGCCTTAGCGCCGCGCACCATCGTTTTAAAAACTGTGCAAGAGCTTCACAGATTGAGGTCGGGTCGTTTTCAAAATGTAGCTCTCGCTTTAGCGCCGCGCACATTCGTTTGTAAAACTATCAAGGGCTTCACGGATTGAGGGCGGCTCCTTTTCAAAATGTGGCTCTCGTCTTAGCATCACGCACATTCGTTTTAAAAAATGCAAACGTTTCAAGGATTCAGAGCGATTCCTTTTCAAAGTGTGGCTTTCGCCTTACCGCCGCGCACATTCGGTTTAAACATTTGTGAAAGAGTTTCACGGATTCCCATGATCAACACACCAGAAATTGCGTTTCGGTAGGATTCAGGATTATGCGGGCGCAGCAGTTATGTTGATCCGCTGTGCTGAAGTCGCAAAAATTGCGTTCTGGCACGACTCTGGATCGCCAAGACGCAGCAGTCAAGTTGATACGTGGCGCTGGAATCCCGAGAACAATGTCTTGGCACGCTTCAGGATATTCCAAATGTTGTTTTCCAGCGAGGCAGATCCCTCAATGGAAATGAACCGTTGTAGGGGTCTATGAAGAGAGAGCTTAGAGAGAGGGTGAATTCCAACATCGTTGATGACTCTTGGGTTTCCACTGGTCCTCCTCCTCCTCCTCTTCTTCCTCCTCCTCTTCCCCCCCTCGTCCTCCTCCTCCTCCTCCTCCCCGTCCTCCTCCTCCTCCTCCTCCTCTTCCTCCTCCTCCACCACCTCCTCCTCCTCCTCCACCTCCTCCACGTCCTTCTCATCATCATCCTCATCCTCCTCGTCCTCCTCCTCTTCCCCCTTCTCCTCCTCATCATCAACAGCATCATCATCATGATCATCATCATCAACATCATCGTCGTCATCACCATCAACAACATCATCATCCTCAGCAGCAGCATCATCATCACCATAACGATCATCAGCATCATCAGCAGCATCATCATCACCATCCCCCTCCCCTTCCTCCTCCTCCCCTTGCCCGTAGCGTCAGGCAACGGGCAGGTGGCGGACGCCTCACCGTCCGCACGGACGGGAAGCGCCCGATGGCCGCACCTACCCGTTCAAAACAATCACCCGACCCAAGGCGAGTCCAGCACCAGCCGCACACGGGCACCAGGAAGGAGGCCCCCGAGGCCGAGAGCCCCAGAAAGATACAGCACCCTGACCAGGACAATCAGCAGAGTCGAGGCGAGGATAAAGGCCTGCAAGGGCCTGAGCTGGCCGAGGATGACCCAAAGGAGGGGAAGTTGTCCTGGTCAGGGTCAGGAGCTTGTGGGGGGCCTCTTGACCTCCACGCAGCTCCAGGCGGGCTTACTCGGGCTCGTCTCCAGCTCGAGGATAAACCGGCGGCAAGCCTGGGTGGGCAAGCACGGCAGGGCCGCGCCGGGGAGTCGGGAGAGGCTGGTCGATGGGAGCCCGCCGCGGGGCGGCGCTCGGCTGCCACTTTCGCCACCCGCGCGGGCCCCCTCAATTCGGCCCCGCGCTACGCACACCAGGAGCTCGGAAGCAGGATGGATAAACGCAGTGGTCAAGACAAAGCACATTATGGTGGATAGAGAGAGAGGAGAGAGAGAGAGAGAGAGAGCGAGAGAGAGAGAGAGAAGGCCTGACAATCAAGCAACGCTGCCTCAGCGAAAGCCGCTCTAGGTGGGGGGTCGCGAATTGCGTTCGCAGAACCCGCTATGCCCCCCCCCCCCCGGACGGGTCGACCCACGGTTTCGCAACCATCGGGAAACGGAACAGGACAGAGAGATACACAAGCTCGACGATACCCCGAAAGATGGACGAACCTTCGCCTCGCCAAGCGTCATGGGCGCGGGGGGGAATAGGGACGTGTCGTAGCTGGTGTACACATGTGGGTCGAGGGGGGGGGCATGGAGTGGCGCTCAGGGCTTGTTTCATCCTAAGCCATTTCGCCACCGAAGCCCCCAACCCACCCCCGACCACCACGAAGCAAAATTCTGCACAGAAACCGCTCAAACCCTCTCTCACTATCAATGTCACTGACCATGGGCACAACAGAATGAGCACACCATAGCACGGAAGACCACGGTTGTGGCATCTGCTCAAAAACGAACGAAGCACATCTGAAGGTATCCTGCACAGACGGCACGGCGGCTGCCAATGAAGCCTGCGGGCGCGGAAACACCACAACAGCAGGGATACCAGCTCGCCGAGAAATCGCCAAGACCATCAAGATGCACCGCAGCGCAGCACTGCCACGAAGCACCTCCTTCTGGAGTTGCGGTATGAGAGCACGCGTACCCCAGATCTCGGTTGCATGTCTCATAGTAGTACTCGTCGAGCTAGAAGGTTCTGAACCAAGGTAATGAGAGCTCTCCCGAAGAATACGTACCCCGCCGTCCGTAAGATGAGTATGTTGAGAGCGCCGCCACGTACGCAGTTGGGCCTTCGCCAGGAATATCATCAACCCCTCTTGCCTGGATAGTACTGAGTATTTCCAGTGCCAAAGTACCCCAGAAATCCGCATCCTTATCGCCATTGCTGCCTGCAACCACGCGATCGTAGACCTCCTATCTGGTGTAGAGCTGGACCACTTGGACATCGCGTCGGCCTTCTCCTCCGAAAGGCCAATACATAGACCAGTAGTTACAGTGCCCACAGAAACAGGTGGGACGATCACATCAAACTCGCGGTTCCCAATCGTCACCACCACAGATGGTGCTTCAGGATGAGTAGAAGATTCGCCCCGACCTCCCCAATGGCGGGCACCACCTGGTCCTTCACCAACCTCAGGTCTTCGCGCATGACGAAAAACCTTGAGGCGGTGGTACCCGATGCGAGCTCTTTCTTGCTCCACTGTCATGTCGACCCCCCTCAGCTCCATAGCCCGTTCACGACCAATTCGCACACACTTCTCTTGGGTCCAGAAGACGCACGTGCTGCCCACTTTCCGCAGGAGCTTGACCATCTGAGAGCGGTCGCCAAAGTTAGTCCCACGCGCTGGACAGAGAGACCCCCATGATGCCCGTTGAACCAGGTCGATAGAAACACGCCAGAGCCGGCGACGCCGAGGTGCTGCCTCATTTTTACACGCACTCCCACATTCGTAACATAGATATCGAGAAGCGTGAGCAGCAGGGCCACTCGTTCGACCAGCCACAGACTCCATCCAGCGCGTCCATGTAACTATACGTAGGTGGGCCAGTTCACGTTCTAACCAGTGTTGCCATGCTCTCTCATATAACTCGGGCGCGTAGTGCCTAGGATATTTGAAGGCGTAACCAAAACGATCTCGCAAAGTCCAATATCGCCCTTCGGCCTGGAAACCAGGCCAAGTTCTATCAACATGATGTAGCAGATCCACCGATACAAAAACTGCAGGTGCATGGATAAAGAGCGATCCAACATACAGTAGCCGTCGGCGTCGAAGGACATCCTAAATCGATACGCTGTTCCCCATCACCAGTATTTCACTGTCCTTGCAGAAGGTCTCGCTCTGAGCATGGTGCAGACACATCGATACCACCCTGTAAGCAATCAGTCTAGGGGTCTCCAAACCACGTGCCTGGAGGCTCGAAAGCTTCTGCCAAACCTCGGTAAATACAGCAAGCGGAAATTAACGAGTACGCCGACTAGGTCCAGCTTGGACTTTTGACTCATGCGATGTAGCCGAGAACCCAGACGTCGAATAGAGTACAACGCACCTCTCTGTTCCCGAACAGCCACAGCAATTCGGGGTCCCAGTGACGTAGTAGTGTCGAGCATGGAGCCCAAGTATTTGTACATTCTGCAGACCCAGACCTCTTGAAGATACTTTGGAGAGCGGATCTTCATGTCGTCTGATTCTTCAAGCTGCCTCTGAAGAGTTGCTACACCATCGCCACCAGGAGTAATCGTCATGGCCGGTTGTCGTGAAATTGGAAGTGAACCCGTGAATTACAAGGCTACGGTATACAATATCAATGATCTGCCCCCCTGTTTCGATGACTGTGTCGGCGTCCGTCGGTGCTGCAAAAAACAACCCGTCGTCCACGAAAGAAACGTCCACGAGCTCTGGCACGGGTAGGTCCTTAGAGAAAACTTTGCTGTCGTCTGGTACATACCTCTAAGCCAAAGCCAAGAACCCGAATACATTCTGGTGCAGCTTTAAGTGGTGTGGCGAACGATATGTTAGACACTGCATCTGCAAGGGAACTACCAGGCCGTGTGCCACGTCGTGAACATGCAAGGAGATCTGTATGAGGTATCCAAAATGGGTGCCGCGATGGCTCTCGATCAACAATGCCAGTAAATGTGGCCGAATGCTTAATACACTGCGAGCTCCAGGCGGATTAAGTATATACGTGATCATCGGAAGTAGCAAGAGTGGGATATCGTGTTTGTGAAGCACAAAACTCTTGTCATCGTCGTTGTTGGTCGATGGTAGCACCAGTGATCGTATAATCGAGTAAAAAGGCAAATCGCAGGCCCACGAAAAATAGTATAGCGCTACGTCGGTGATGACGGCATACCTGCAGGAAGCTGGACACCACATGGAGAAGTTGACCCGGACCACGGTGGGCACGACCGCCAGCTTGAGTGTCACGAAGAAGGATCCGAAAATATCCTGGCAATTCGTCACGTAGGAAACGGTGCCAACACATGCTGGTCTGACTGTTCAACAGGATCGATCGGTAATGTTCCAAAACCGCTGGGGAACCAACGCCTTTTAAAAGTGCGAAAGCAATCCCACGCTTCCAATCCAAAGGCTCCTGTTGATGAATGATGGCTTTGCTGAAAATTGGTCCGTAGTGCCTCCCCAGTGATTCAGAAAACCTTCCTACTTGATCTCCAGAAATACAATCTTTTTCCCAAGGGCTTTACGCCGTTTGGCTTGACGAAAGAGTCTGGCCACCTGGCCAGGAGCGAGGATGAACTTCGCGTCCATGGTGGTGCCAAGCATGTTGTGTTGTAGCCTGGTGTTGCACATGTCTGCAAGCGCGGTTTCTGTCACTATCTCAGCGCCCTCGGTAGCTGCAAAGTGCTCGACCATAAAGCATAGCTTCTTCAGCAGTCGACTCCCTAGGCAATGGTGACCTGTGGTGCGCGACCTGTCGGGCGACGCAGGGTGGCCAAACCCAGGCGCGCAAGCCGCTGCCACCGCCTCGGAAGCTTCGCGTTCAGCGATCGGGGGACCCACTGGGCCCGCACCAAAGGTCACTCCGGCGAAAGGTTACTTTTCTTCTTTGGGTCAATGCACGTATGCAGGGAATCCGCTGGTCCACGCCTTCCACGAGGCTCCCGGGCGGATACGTGCAAAGCGCGCCCCTGCGCTGCTCACCACAAGAGAACCAACCCTGAGACCCCAGGACGTGCACTGACTTTGGGTGTGGGTCTGGCACGCCTCCCACAGCAAGACCACCGAAACCCAAGAAACCCAGGGCACCCTGGAGGCAAGCATGGGTGCTCCTTAGCATGGTTTTCCGCTTGTGATGCCCGCCCCTGCTCGGGGATGGACAGACCCCCCTTTAGTGTAAAACGTGGTCTAGTGAAAACGACCCGAGGCCCAGACCTGGCGGGCGCAAGCCTGGAAAATAACGGCCACGGCGCCCTCTCGAGAACCGAAGACGAACAATTCACTAATCGACGTGTCACCGTTGGGGGTTCTGTCCACCCCCGACCTGCGCTGGTCGCCCCTCTCGTCGCCTCCAGTGCCGCCCCCCGAGAACCGCCCCGCTGGGCCTCACCGCGCTGGCGCACGGAGGCAGCCGCGGGCCATCGGGGCCGCGCGGCCGCAGGACGGGCGGCTACGTTGGCGCGGGGGCCGAGAGAGAGAGCGGGCTGCAGAGAGCCAGCGGGCACGGCGGGGAGCGGGCAAAGGGAGGGGAGCGAGTGCTCTCCCACGGATGCGGGCAGGAATTCTATCCAGATCCACTGTGTCTTGGAGTTTCGTGCTCCCTTCCTCCAGTGCCAGAGGCGCCGTGGATCTGGATAAGACAAGTTCGCCCCTAGAAGTCAGATTTTTATCCAGACCCACTGCGCCGCGGCCTGTTGGCGCCCCTTCTCAGAAAGTCCAAGACGCAGTGGATATGGACATAAATCGTACCCGCAACGGAGCACTCGGCGGCGAGCGAGGGGGGGAGGTGAGAAAGAGAGGGCCTTCTGGGAAGGCGGCGGGGCTTCTCAGAAAAGCCCTCTGGTCTTCTGAGCGAACTTCTGCTTCTGCATCTTCGGGGAAGGCCTCGAAAAACTTCCCAGAAGGCCAGGAACCTCCGAGCCTTCTGGAAAGGCCCGCCCCGTCTGTTCCCCGACTCGCTCGCCGCGAAACACGGCCCGGAGATTCCAATCGCGCGCAGGGCGCTCCGCTGAACAGCGTTTAGCCTCTGCCGCTGTGGGGTTACCGGTATCGCATCGAACGTGCTCTCCTGTCTCGCAAGAGGGGGGGGGCCGACCCTCGAGCAGGAGCTCATCTCTGCCTCGACACGCCCATGCCTTCAACCACAGGAGGTCAACCATGATACCGACGCCCGATCAAGGAACCCTGCCCTGGCCTTGCTCCAGCGCGCCCCCGATCCACGCTTCGAGATCACCCCTTCAGACTGGTTGGTTGCCGCGCACGATCCTCCCACTTCGGGATAAAGCTGCAGCCCACTTCAAGAAGACACGCGCAGGACATAGGGCGAGGGCATAAAGATGGAGACTTGCACTGATTGCACCTAATGCTCTGAACTTTGAACCCTCAGCATGCAGCCCCGTGTAGCAAGCCTGGCACAAACAAATCGTCTGCCATCACGTTCCCTCATCCACTGGTGGTCCAGTCCTGCAGATTCGGACCGAAATAAGCCGCACAGCGCGCGCACTGCGACGATCTTGGAATGCACTCACGCAAGACCAAGCCCACTACCGCATCCCGCTGGGCTGCAAATCTGCACACGAACCCAACACCACAATCGACAATCGACAAAGCCGCGCCACAGCTCCATCGGGCTAGAGAGAAAGGGACACATCTCGGCGGAAACTGTGCCGCCAGAGTCTCTCGAGTCGCCCGGGATCGCTTCGGCGGGGCTCTTTTCGCCGAGGCTCGCTTCGCTCTGGAGTCTCGGCTCGCTGGAGTCTCGTTTCGCCGGGCTCGTTTCGCCTGGGCTTGTTTCCCAGGGGGGACGAAAGGGGGGGATAGCAAAGGGTAGGGCAGAGAATCAGCACGTAGCTGATTTCCCCAGCGCCTCCCGGCGCCGGGAAGTGCCCCTGTATCGAGGAATGGGCCTGGCGGCGGGGCCGAAACCAGCTGCATGCAGCAGAGCTCGTAACGCCCTTTCGCTCGGCCCGAGTTTCGCCGGGGCTCTTCTCGCCAGGCCTCGTTTCGCCGGGGCTCGCGTCGCTGGGCACGCGGAGGAGTTCCAGAGGGGAAGGCAGGGAGCAGGCGGCAGGACCCTGCAGCGGCCGGGTCGGCTCCGGCGGGCGGGACACCAAAGTTTGACACATCATCGAGCTTGCACGCGCGAGCCCTGACTGGCGGGTCGGATCGGGCGGGCGGACCCTGATGGGCGGGTCGGATCGGGCGGCGGGTGGACCTCAGCAGGCGGGTCGGGGCGGGTGGGCGGGACGTCAAAGCAGGACGCAGAATCACAGTTGGCACGCGCGAGCCCTGACGGGCGGGTCGGGTCGCGCGGGCGGAGCCGGGCGAGTCGGGGCTCGGGCAAACTGCGCCTGGGCGAATCGAGCAGGGCGACTCGAGCACCAGGCGAATCGACACTCGGGCGAATCAAGCCCCGAACGAATCGAGACACGGGTGAATCGAGCCCTGGGCAAATCGAGCTGGGCGAATCGAGACCGGGCGAATCGAGACCGGGCGAATCGAGACCGGGCGAATCGAGACCTGGGCGAACCAAGCTGGGCGATTCGAGCCGGCCGAATCCGCCGACCCCTTGGGGTCACGGCGTGTGAGATGCTCCCCCCTCTCCAAACCCCTCCCCTGGGAGCCCGGTCCAGCCGGTTTGGAGGGGGCGGGGGGGAGGAGGGCAAAGGGGCCGGCCGCACTCTTGGAGCCTCAGGTGGCCCCAAAACGGACCAAGAGGGCCCCAAAAGGCCCCCCGCACGGTCCAAGAGGGCTACGAGTCGCCCAAAGATCGCTCTAAGACGCCCAAGATTGCCTCCAGACGGCCCCAGAGGCCCCCAAGACGTCCCAAGAAGCCACCAAGAGGCGTCCCAAGAGGCCATCCAGAAGTAAAAACGTCCCATTCCCTAGGGAAACGTGTAAGTTTAGCACATTCGCCTCTTGGGGTCTCACGAGGCCCACAACGGCCCAAGAAGCCTTCAAGATCGACCCAAGATAGCCCAAGACGCCCCCAAGAGGGCTCCAAGACGGCCCAAGAAGACCCGAAGACAGCCCCAGAAGCTTCCAAAACGGCCTAGGACTGCCCCAGGACGGCCCCAAGAGGAGGTCCAGAGGGGGAACCCGAGTGAAGAATTCGAGCACTCGGCCCCGAAAAAACCTGAGGAGACGCCAAGAGGCCCCCACGAGGCCCCCAAGAGGCTCCCACGAGGCCCCCGAGAGGCCCCAAAGAGGCCCCTAGAGGCCTCAACACGGCTCCCAAGAGGCCTCAAGAGTGCTGCCAGGAGAGCCCAGAAAAGCCCAAGAGCAGAGCCGCGATCCGCCAACCGCCCCCGACGAAATCCCAAGAAGCTGAAACCCCAGAATTACCCAGAATTGCGCGCGTTCCGCAATCTCCGTTTTCCACTCTTACTGCCACCCCAAGGGGTCGGCGGACCGGCGTCAGACAATGAATCAAGCCGGCCGAATCGAGACTCGGGCGAATCAAGCCGGGCGAATTGAATAGCGCGGCACTGAAGGGAGAACAACTAAAAAAATGCATCAATGGGACTGAGTTCATTTATTGCGATTCACAGCAATGGAAGGATGACGAGGACGCCGTGGATGAACGGCTTGGCTAACTAACGAGCGAAGAGTGCAAACCGACATCTGCAACACTCACCCAATCGATGACAAGGTGGAAAGATCCCTGGCGGAATGTCCTATAAACGATTGGCGGTTCGACTACACGGAAAGACGCTGAGATG
>CAUYUJ010001434.1:50000-67500 GCA_963575745.1 Prorocentrum cordatum | reverse complement strand
AACACATACACAACACACACACACACACACACACGCACGCACACAGGAACACAGAGGCACAGATATACACACGCATGCGCGTGCACACACACAAACACACACAGACACACACACACACACACACAAACACACGCACAGACACGGACATACTAACGACCACGCACTCACACACAAACACCCCCACTACTCAGCGCGCCCCCACCCGCGACCCCCTGCCGCCCCGACGCGCCCCCCCCCCGCCCGCCCCAGGTCTTCCGTCTCTCCCTCTCTTTCGTTTATGTATTTTCCCCTTTCGTTCCTCTCCCCTGGGGGGTGCGGTTTCGAGCTGAGCCGGAGCAGTTTAACAGGGAGCCGGCGGCAAAGGGTCAACCAGGTTTTTTCTGCGGTTTGCGGTCCGACCACAGGGCCCTACAAGGGCGGTCGGGTTGGTGCAGCCATCCCCTGTGGGTTGGGTGTACCCTGAAAAACGTGATACTCTTGGAGTATCTTGCAAGCAGAGCGGGCAAGTCTCGAAGCGGCCTCAAGCTCACACTGCGTAACCGTCGCATCGGCAAGCAGGACAAAAGCCGCCTCCGCCAATGGACGGGCAAACGTGCGCAGGCAATCACCAACCCCTTCACCAGATTGCTCACTAGTGAACTCACCATCCAGCCACCATCCCCCCCCCAGCACCTGCACTACTAACGCCACAGTCGTACGCACCACGGACTGCGATCAATGTTTCAGTATTGTTTATCTGTTGTTGAATGCTTCTATACCTCGATTGGAATGATGGATGTCAGATTTCCCAAGTAAGTCGGTCGGCACGCACATTGCCTTCACGAAAGTGATGACGCCACAGATCATACCCTGTGGCAGGGCCCTGCAGATTAAAGTTACGGCAGGCACCGTCTAACAAATCAATAACCTCCCCCACCTGCGATCGGTATATATTGTGGTTGCAGTTCCACCTTCCCCTCATCCAGTTGGTTATCAGCATGGAGTCACCTAAGAGCTCCATCGCAACACCGCCTCGTCGTTCGAAGCGGACCTCACTTTCAAAGTTGACAGCAAGGCGCTTGGCAATACGATCAAGCGCCGCCTGTGTTGGCTGTTTGTCCTCCTCCTCCTCCTCCTCCCCCTCCTCTCTATGTATCTGGTTTCCCTCCTCCTTAAAGATAAAGCCCTCCAACATATGTGAGAATCCCGCCGCACACAGTCGAGCAGTGGCAAACTCGCGAAAGCCATGTTCGCTCCAATTGAGATGGCGCCACCAGTTCACACCAGCAGCCTGCACAAATAAGAAGTCCCACGGCCTGCAGCCTGTAGGTAACCTCCTCCCCGTTAGTCTGGTTATCTCCGCCCTCCTCCCACTTGCAGTAAACATGGCCTCCCTCCTTTCTGTCCACTCCCCCAATCCATGGAACATCGCAACACGTGAAAGTACAAAGGGCCTCGACATGTCATCCGACACAGGCGGTGCTGGCGTCGGTGCCTCAGCGGGCTGGGCGGTCGAAAGTTTTTGTCGTTGGCCCCTCACCGACTCCAGGAAGACCCTCGTCCGCTGACGCCGATTGGCAGGTGCCTCCTCCACTGACGTGGACGCAATCGTTGGTGCAGACGTGTGCGTACAAGCGAACGATGCCACATCCTTTGCCCAATCAAACTGCTTTCTGAGAAATCTTTGGACGAGTGATTGGAAGCCGTACCTAGCGAAGTGGTGGCGACCATAACGCAGCCGCCTCTGAGTATACACTGTCCAATCCTCACTCGCCTTCTTGCGAAGGCCACCTATAATCGCAAGCAGTTGTCCCCCCCACGCATATAACTTCTGAATAGTACCCTCATCCGCCGTCATACCTTCCCATGCATACAACAATGGACTGCACCCGTGCAATGTAACGCATATAACGATCACGCAAAGGTATCTGTCTGCAGCGATAGAACTGCACATCACACATCCACGCGTCGGGCACGTTGTATATGACAAAGTAGGTCCCGATGATCACTCCAGTCATCGAAGAGTTCCACCCCCAGAGCAGACATCTGGCGAAGACGTGGTAGGACCAATTCCTCACCATACTCAGGAACTCACACACGAAGCTCGGTATCAGAACAGCGAGGCCAGTCTCCACACAAGAGGTTTCCAAGCGATGAGGGTTTCCAACGCAGGCCCGCCTGAGCCAACGGCACCGTGAGCATAGACATCATCTCCCGAAGTTCGTCCAAGGACCGTGCGAACACATACAAATTATCCGCCCGAAGAGCATGTGTAATCCTCCTCCTACCTCCACCCAAGGGGGTCTCCAATTCATACCCATAGTCGTTCTCCTCCCACTGCCGCACAACCTTCTCCCAGAGATACACTGACACCGCCTTGAACAAGAAGGGGCTCTCCACTCCTCCCGTGCGAATACTCCTATCCCAAGACACCCAATCCGCCCACCGTACACCTTCAAAAGACATCTGGCACACGTTCTCATGCATGGGCTCCACGAGGGCAAATATGAGCTCCGATGGGAAGCCCAGGGACACCAGACTATTGCGCCAACGTCAACGTCACATGGTCGAAGCACTGAAGCACGTCTGCACTCCCAAGGTACATTGATTCCCCTTTGCCCCAAAGACACGCGTGTTGTGAAAGGCTCTTGAGTACCGCCGTAATTGCATGTGGTTTCCTACCCGCCGCAAAGCCAAACAAGCACGTATGAGGTCGGAGCTTTGTCAACTCTTCCTCCGCAAGTATAGTGAGACACAGACTGCACCACTTAGACATAAGAGGTATGAGGCATATGTTCCTAATGCCTTTGAGCTGTGTCATTTGGGGGCACTTCGGGATCAAAGTTACAAGGAAATGTCTCCAGCACTGCGGTGTGGGATGCTCCCGACTGGCCAGGCGCTGAAAGAAGTCACGCACACGGCGCACACACGCCCAAGGAAGCAACTTGAGCATCTCAGGCGACACGTCATCGCACGACGCAGCACCCCCTTTCTTCAGTCGTGCACGCGCTCGCAACACCAATGACATGCGAATGCCTAGTGCCCGATGCGAGGCAGCTGCTGCACACCTCGCCGTCTCCAACGTCTGAGCACTAACACTGCGAGCCCCCTCGCATTGAATAGTGGCGCATGCAAACCGTCCAACCTCCGCCTCCCACTCCTCCAAGTCCTCTGATCTAAGTATCCCACCATCCTCCTGAACCACCTCCAGTAGCTGATTGTACGTACGCTTACTCCGTCCTTCCCTCGTAAATTGAAACCTGACAAGTTCTGCATGGTACCTTCTCTTCGGAGGTCGGTACAGCCGTCGTAACTGTTTGCAGTCCTCCCACCTCCTCTCCCTCCTGAGCTGTTTCATGTCCTCCTCCATCCTCCACAAGTCCTCGGGCTTCTTCGGACGTCGGACCTGCCGTCCCTGTGCATGGGGTGTGAGACTGGCCGCAGACACAATCGCCGCATTGATAAGTTCACCTTCACAAGTAGGTGATTCCGCAACAGCTTGAACACTCCGTGTCGTCACATCCTCCACTTCCTGCGACTCCTCCATGTCCTCCATCGTAGTCTCCGTACTGTCAGTGCTGTTACCCTCCTCCTCCACCACGGTCCTAAGCTGGCGCGCCACACGAGGATGGGAACGGCTGACCAGCTTCCAGCCCTCCTCAGGCGTTGCGGCAGCAGACCCGACAGGAGTTGAAACGTTTGTGGTGAAGGCAATCTCCGCCTCACGAGCGTAAGCCTGAGGATCCTCAGGCGCCCAGTGGACAAGGTGGGAGGCCCTCGTCACCTTCGGCTTCTGCCTACGCACACCCGTCGGAGCACATTGCAGTGTGGCATGTAGCAACGCGTGATCCGATACTGGCGCCGGCGGTGAACCGTCAACCTGGTATTTTGCGGTCTTTGCGGTCGACTACGCGGGCCGTCAGGCCCAGTCGCAAGCAAGAAAACGGGCGGCATACAGAGTCAGGCAAGACACCCACCACTCTTTGAGCGGAAGTGGGCAAAGGCGAAACTCTTATTCCGAACAAAGTGAAGAACACCCGGAGCTCTTATACCAACACGCGCGCATGCCCAGCACACACACACACAGCATGGCAAGAGTCAACGCAAACACAAAGTCCGAAGTCTGTCGTAACAACCCGCGGTATGACAAGAGTCTTGTGCTCAACGTGAAATGTGTGATAACTGAATGCCTGATAACGCACTCAAGTATCTTGAATTCTGAGCCCGAGCGGGCAGATGTGGGGCTCCAGCCCAGTTCACTCCTGAAATCAATGTGGGGCAACTGCCCTGCACACTCCTGAAACACGTAGCATGCATGAATGAATCGAGTCTTATGCTCAACGTCAAAAGTGTAATACTGAATGACTGATAACGCACTCGAGTATCTTGAATTCTGTACACTCCTGAAACACCTGATGAAGTCGTGGGGCGTACGGCCCTATACTCTCCCGATACACTGGCGGCCCACAGCGGGGCGAATAAGTGGGGCTCCATCCCTATACACTCCTGAAATATCTCGTTGCCCGAGCGGGCAGTTAAACGTGCATAAGTGCAATGAATTCTGAACTCCAATGATATCATGATGAAAAAAAGTGGGGCTCCTGCCCTATACACCCCTGAAATATGTCGTTGCCCGAGCGGGCAGTGTCACGCGCATGATCATGTGGATGGAATATCACAAAGATACTCAAGTACAATGAATTCTGAACTCCACTCGAGGCGAAGAAAAGTAACTCTCGGAAAACTGAACGTCTCATGCAAAGAAGGAGAATGCAATGATATCATGATGAAAAATGTAGGGCACCTGCCCTATACACTCCTGAAATATGTCGTTGCCCGAGCGGGCAGTTTCACGTGCATAATCATGTGGATTGAATATCGCGAAGATACTCAAGTACAATGAATTCTGAGCTCCACTCGAGGCGAAGAAAAGTAACTCTCGGCAAACTGAATATCTCATGCAAAGAAGGAATCTGCAATGATATCCTGAGAGGCGAAGATACAATACGAACTGGTAGAGCTCCTCGCTCGCGTGAGATTGCTCAGAATCGAAAGAGAGAGAGCTTCTGGAAGCATTTCTCGAAAACAAAAAATATTGTTCATGTCTACGTGAAGTTGGTTTCGCCAAGTGTTTTGATAGTAAAAGTGTGCCTATAGAGCTCATATTAAGACGCAGAGGCTCTCATAATCGTCTAGAGATGCGAAAAATCTGCTTTCTTAAAATGAATTGTCAAATATCTTTCCAATATTAGCAAAACCGGCCCAAAGTTGTCACATCTTCTTTTCTGGCCGGGTCGACCAACTAGCTCCACCCCGCGCCGGAATTCCTCTAGCTCATCGATAACGAAGAGCTCTACGAGGTACTGCTGTCAGTGCCGTCGCCCCAAGCGGTTGGATAAATTTTACCCCCACCTCAGACCGCGCACTGGGCAACCCAATATAATCCAAGACACTGGGAGCCCCAAGGCCTGACAGGATCCAAGTAGGCCTCCTGGGTCCGAAAGCGTGAGCCATCACAATCCTCCACCCCCCACAGAACTGAACCAGCGCCTCCTTCATAGCTTCCCTCCTCCTCCAACGCACCCGAGAAGCCCCACCCGAGTATACCAGAGTTGATTCCAGCAGACCATCCCCCGTGAGTTGTAGACCGTCAAAGGTAGTATCTGGCGACAGTTCCACATTGGCATCCGTCAGCAACACAACCTTCTGGGGCCTCCTGGGTACCTGTGGAAATACTTCTCAAGGGCCTCATTCATATTATAATTAATGTTCTGAAACTTCTCATTCGTACTGTCATCAGTCTTCAACGTAGCATCCTCGGCCTTAAGCAAATAGCATGATACAACCGTGACCGTCGTAAATCCTATGGCAACGCAACCTCCCCCCATGAAAGTAGCAAGGCGGTGCTTCCGCCAATTATCCCTATACAGGATGGCAACCTTGCGAGAGCAATCAACTTGGTAGCGTCCAAAACCCGGAGAGACCAGAGAGCGAAAGCAACACATACCGGAAAGCTTTCCTGCCGAGCCCTCGGACGCTCTCGTGAAGCTCTTCTGGGGCTCTGGGGGCTCTCCTGCAGCGCTTCTGAAGCGCTGCCAGGAACGCTTCCACGCGTGCCTGCACGCGTGCAGGCACGCGTGGACGCTTGCCGGAAGCGCTCCCGGACCCGCTGCGAGGTTTTACAGGGCGCTGCGAGGTGGACCGGCGGAGATGGGCTGCTGGCAGGCACCACCACTGTCCGGCTTCTAATCTAAAACCCTCTGGCTCTGAGAGAGCTCTCCGGGAAAAATCGTGCGAATGGCACCTTCACCCAAACATGACAGCTCAAAACGATGATCCCACAGATTCTGACACTCCTGTACCCCCAAGAGTGTCACATCAGCCCCCTTCATCGCGCTAAGTATTGTGTGCATAGTGAGTTGTCCTCTCCGTCGTAGGTTCCACGAGCCTAGACGGACCTCCCGTCGTCACGGCGCTGAGAGTCGCACCTTGAAGCCTGCGATGTCCAGGTTCGGCTCAGATGACTTGATCTCGCCCCGAATCGTGCATCCCTCCTGCGCATGTGGCCCTGGTTGATATATATCATGACAATCTGACCTGCATTCTGCGCCTCACTGGGTGCACGTGCCCACACACATGTTTTCCCCAGGCCACTGCCAAGCTCTGAGCGTATGATCGTCCCCTTCCTGCACACCTGAGCCCACACAGCATGACACTTGCCTGGGGCCTGGACGTGTGCGGTCTTCCATGGGGCAACCTCCACGGACACACGAATATTGGCCACCGAGGGCCACGGGAGTCTATTCGCATCGTCATTGCCAAGGGCCAGGTTGGATATCAGTGACCGTCGAAGCGTCCACAACTTCTGTCCTAGGGTACCTTTCTTGAAATAGATTCGCAAACGGCCATATCCGAAATACTCCCTCCCCGAGTTGGCGTTCGTCGTCGTCCCCTCGTCGATGCAATTGCACCATCACCAGGCTGAATGATACGATCTTTGATTGAGTTGAGAAGGGTCGAGAGCACATCTTGAGCCATCATCTGTCGGGATCTCGAACCACGATTGTTCCAATCAGTAACCCACCCCTTGCACTCCACAAAACTTGGCTCCCAGTAGCTGTTGAATCGCCCAGGAGCTGTCTGCCCCCTGGTTGGAAGCAGCTGGCAATCTAGTGGATGTCTCAGATGCCGTCCCATCACTGCGAACAATATGATTCAGAAACTTGGTCTCGAGATCCGCTTGCCTACTGGCGCCGGCGGTGAACCGTCAACCTGGTCACCGCCGGGAACCTCGTAGAGCCCTTTACACGCGTCAGAGTGCTTAGATTTAAGGCAGAAGCCTTATTGGAGCATTTCTAGAAAAACGTTCAATTTTGATTTTTGGGTTTCTCAACTTCATGTCGATTGCTCCTAATTTTGGGATAGTAAAACTGGCTCGACAGAGCTGAGCTGCTCTGGAAACGAATTTAATATTCCAATGCTCGGCGTAAAAATCTGCTTTCGGAAATGAATTGTCAAATATCTTTCAAATTTTAGCAAAACCGACCCAACGTTGTCACATTGTCTCTTCTGGTCCCACCCCGCGCCGGAATTCCTCTAGCTCATCGATGGCGCCAGCGGTGAACCGTCAACCTGGTCACCGCCAGTAACCTCGTAGAGTTCCTTGCACGCGTAAGATTGCTCAGAATCGAAAGAGAGAGCTTCTGGAAGCATTTCTCGATAAAAACAGGATTATATTTGTTCATGCCGACGTGAAGTTGGTTCCGCCAAGTGTTTTCATAGTGAAAGTGTGCCTACAGAGCTCATATTGAGACGCAGAGGCTCTCATAGTCGTCTAGAGATGCGAAAAATCTGCTTTCTTACAAAGAATTGTCAAATATCTTTCAAATCTTACCAGAACCGGCCCAAAGTCATCACATCTTCTTTTCTGGCCGGGTCGACCAACTAGCTCCACCCCGCGCCGGAATTCCTCTAGCTCATCGATACCGACTGGGAGCCGGCGGTAAATCGTGAACCAGGCTACCGCCGGGACCCTCGCAGGGCTCTGAACAGACCAAGTCGCTTCCGAGATAACAGCAGAAAAACGCTTCTCAATACCACCTTAAGAAATAAAGAAATGTTGTTTTCGGTCGTACACAATGTTGGTCCCCCCTAGTCTTTTGATCGAAATAATGCAGCTGAGGCCCGAGGATTGCACCATCGAAAGCGCCATGATTCACTGCATATAATTAAAACTCATATTTGCAAAACGAATTTCAAAATCTCTCGCCATCTTCGAAAACCGACCCCACATCACCGGGCCGGGTTGGCCAACTGGGCGCCGGCGAAACCGTCAACCTGGTTACCGCCGGGAACCTCGTAGAGCTCTTTTCTTGCCCAGCTCCTCGGAAGTGAAGCAAGCTTAAGCCAGGGCCAAAAAACTCTAAAAAATCGGTCGCATACAAATTTTGCGGACTTAGCTCGAGAAGCAGACTCTGCTCAGAGCTCTAGATGCTTCGGCCAAACGCCCTCGATTATTCTGCATGGGTTTCTGTGCGTACCAGCTCTGTAGCTGTGCTACAGCTATAGTAGAGTGCAGAATACCGACAGCTCCGCTGCATCCCGCGCCGGAATTCCTCTAGCTCATCGATGCCGAAAAGCTCTACGAGGTAAGAGCTCAACGAGGTATGCCGAAGAGCTCTACGAGGCACGCGAAAGAGCCTGCAGATCCTGATTGAAAGACTGGCGCTGAACCGTCAACCTGGTCACCGCCGGGAGCCTCGTAGCTCCTTTCACGTATAAAAGTGCTCAGAGTCGAAAGACAGAGCTTCTGAAGGCATCTCGAAAAATTGATTATTATTTTTTCATGTCGAAAAGAAGTTGGTTCATTCAAGTGTTTCGATAGTAAAAGTCCGCCTAGAGAGCTCATATTAAGATGCAGAGACCATCATAGCCGTGCACAGGTGCGAAAAATCTGGTCTCAAAATAAATTGTCAAATATCTTTCAAATTGGGGACCAGCGGTAAACCGTAAACCTGGCTTTGAGTTTGAGTCAGGGCGCGGACAGCTGTGACAGCTGAGCCCTAAGACGCCCAAACGGAGCACAGGGTAGCTAGAGAGGGCATCTCAACCTAGTTTTTGTTTGAGTCAGGGCGCGGACAGCTGTGACAGCTGAGCCCTAAGACTCCCAAACGGAGCACAGGGTAGCTAGAGAAGGCATCTCTTATTATCACACTGCCGAGCCACTGAGGCATAGGCAACGGAATAGGATGCAGGAACAAGGAAAAGGATGCAGCACGACATGTGAAATTGCAAAGGTGCAGGAACAGGTTAGAGAAGAAAGAGGCTACCCAAAACGTGTTCCACGGCCATACAGAGCCGTCAATGGAGGCACATCCCTCCACAGAGCGCCCTCCGTCGAAGAATCCACGGAGGCCGTCTAAATTTTGTTGTACTCGCATATACAATAAGAGAGGTATGAACATAGCTTCGTGCAATACGGTGCACGAGCATCTTATGTAAATAAGAGAGCTGCTCGCCAATGTCCGAAGCACCACCCTGCAATACCTGGTTGCCGCCGGGAACCTCGTAGAGCTCTTTTCTTGCACGGCGATGGTCGAAACACATGAAGAAAGCTTTTGGAGCGAGAAACGAAAAACTCGAAAAATCGCGTGTTCTGTTTTTATCCAACGTCGGTTGCTCCAAGTGTTTCCAGAATAATACTGCACCTACGAACCTGCGAATTTGACTGGTTCTCTTGAAGTGCGAGAAATTTGGCTTCTTAAAATGAATTGTCAAGTAGCGTTTAAATCTTAGCGAAACCGACCCAAACTGGGCGCCGACGGTAAACCGTCAACCTGGCTACCGCCGGGGATCTCGTAGCTTTATTCATGCCCAGCTCTCGGAACACGTGGAGCAAGCTTAAGCGAGAGCCAAACAACTCTAAAACATCGGTCGCATACCAGGGTTAAGTGCAGAATACCGACAGGGCCTGTAATGAGCACTTGAGAAATACGAATACTGTTATGGACCTAGCTCGAGTAGCAGACCGAGTTCAGGCCTCTCGATGCAACGGACAAACGCGCCTGATCATTCTGAATCGTTTCTGTAATTATCAGCTATCCAAAATCTCGAATTGAGGACAGAAAAATAGAAGGCGTGTCAAAATGACTCGGAACGCAGTTGGTTCCAGCACGTCTTGCGATAGTAATATTATAGCTACGAACCCGAGAATTTAACTAGCAGGCGCTGCATAACCCACTACACGTGAGGAAAATACTAGTTCTCGAAATGAATTGTTGAATATCTTTCAAATAAAAGGAAAACCGACCCAAAATTATGACATTGTCTATTTTGGTCGCATCGTCCAACTAGCTCCACCCCGCGCCCGAATTTCTGAGCTCCTCGAGGTAAGTGCCACGTTGTCTCTTTTGGTCGTGTCGGCGAACTAGCTCCACCCCGCGCCAGAATTCCTCTAGCTCATCGACTGGGCGCTGGCGGTAAACCGTCAACCTTTCTTACCACCGGGGGACTCGTAGCGCTTCCTGACAATGGCAAACCCAGCTCGAGTATCAGACCGAGTTCAGACCTTTCAATGCGACAGGCCTCCAAATCGATTCCTGCGATTACCAGCTCTGCAGCCGCCCTACAGCCGAGTTAAGTGCAAAAAACCGAGAGCACCTCTCAGGGTAACTCGAACAATACGAATAGTTTCGCGGACCTAGTTCGGGCAGCAGACCCAGTTCCGAACTCTGGATTCGACAGCCGGACGCGCCTGATGTCTGCAAATCGATTGCTGTGACCACCAGCACTGTAGCCACCCGAACAGCCCGAAGTAAGTGCAGAAAACCGACAGCACCTCTCAAGATGACTCGAATAATACGAATAGTTTCGCGATTCTAGATCGAGCAACAGACCGAGTTCAGAGTTCTGGATTCAATAGACAAACGCGACTGATGATTGTGAATCGGTTTCTGTAAGTATCAGCTCTGTAGTCCTACAGCTCGAGTTTAGTGGAGAAAACCGAGAGCGCCTGTCAAGATGACTCGAATAATACGTAGCAGACCGAGTTCAGACCTCTAGACTGGCGCCGGCGGTGAACCGTCAACCTGCTCAACGCCGGGAACCTCGTAGAGCTCCTTCCACGCGTAAGAGAGCTCAGAGCCGAAAGAGAGAGCTTCTGGAAGCATTTCTCGAAACATTGAACATTGAGTTTTTTCATGTCGAGATGAAGTTGGTTCCTCCAAGTGTTTAAATAGTAAATGTGTGCCTACAGAGCTCATATCAAGACGCAGAGACCCTCATAGTTGTTTACAGGTGCGAAAGATCTGCTTTCTCAAAATGAATGGTCAAATATTTTTCAAATCTTCGCAAAACCACCCCAAAGTTATCACTTTATCCTTTCTGGTCGGGTCGACCAACTAGCCCCACCCCGCGCCGGAATTCCTCTAGCTTATCGATGACGAAGAGCTCTACGAGGTATGCAACAGACGAACGCGCCTGATCATTCTGAATCGGTAAGGTGTGCTTGCCAGCTTGTAGCTGTCCTGTATCTCGAGTTCATCCCAATATAGGCACCGGCGGTTACCTGGCACCGGCGGTGAACCGTCAACCTGGTCACCGCCGGGAACCTCGTAGAGCTCCTCCCACGCGTAAGAGTGCTCAGAGACGAAGAAGAGAGCTTCTGGAGGCATTTTTCAAAAAAAACGAACGTATTTTTTTCATGTCGACATGAAGTTGGTTCCTCCAAGTGTTTTGATAGTAAATGTGCGCCTACAGAGCTCATATTAAGACGCAGAGGCGCTCACATTCGTCTACAGGTGCGAAAAATCTGCTTTCTCAAAATGAATGGTCAAATATCTTTCAAATAATGGCAAAACCTACCAAAAGTTACCGCTTTGTCCTTCTGGCCGGGTGGGCCAACTAGCTCCACCCCGCGCCGGAATTCCTCTAGCTCATCGATAACGCAGAGCTCTACGAGGTAGTAGAGCTCTTAGGCACCCATGAGCTAGAGGAATTCCGGCGCGGGGTGGAGCTAGTTGGTCGACCCGGCCAGAAAGGACAAAGTGGTAACTTTTGGGTGGTTTTGCGAATACTTGAAAGTTATTTGACCATTTATTTTGAGAAACCCGATTTTTCGCACCTGTACTGGGTTAAGCCGCGTCTGCCAATAAAATTTTCAGGTCCGTAGCTGCAGTATTACTATCAAAACACTTGGAGGAACCGAAGTTGAATAAAAACAGAAAAACGTGATTTTTCGAGTTTCTGAGGTCTTGCTCTAGACGCTTTCTTCATGCTTACCGAGGAGGGCCGTGTAAGAAAAGAGCTCTACGAGGGCCCTGGCGGTAACCTGGTTGACGGTTTACCGCCGGTTCCCACCTGCAGTGACGGCGGCGGCGGTGAACCGTCAACCTGGTCACCGCCGGGGACCTCGTAGAGCTCCTTTCACGCATGAGAGTGCTGAGAGTCGAAAGAGAGAGCTTATCGAGGCGTTTCTCGAAAAAGGCAAAATTGATGTTTTTTCATGTCGACATAAAGATGGTTGCTCCAAGTGTTTTGATAATAAAAGTGCGCCTACAGAGCTCATATTAAAACGAAGTGTTCCTCATAGTTGTTTACAGGTGCGAAAAATCTGCTGTCTCAAAATAAATGGTCAAATATCTTTCAAATACTCCAAAAACCACCCAAAAGTTACCACATTGTCCTTTCTGCTCGGGTCGAGCAACTGGGCGCCGGCGGTAAACCGTCAACCTTTCTTACCGCCGGGGGACTCGTAGAGCTTCCTGACAATATACATGTCGAAAAAAGTTGTAGAGAACGAATAGCTTTTCAGCCGAAGCGATTTCAGACCTTTCGATGCAACAGCCGAACGCCCCTGATGTTGGATTCTCTTCTATACGAGCTCTGTAGCTCTCCTACAGCCCGAGTTACGTGCGTAAATCGACAGCACCTCTCAAGATGACTCGAACAATACGAATATTTCAGCAAACCTAGCTCGAGTATCAGACCGAGTTCAAACCTCTGAATGCAATAGTGGGGCGCGTCTGATGTCTCCGAATCGAACCCTGTGATTACCAGCCCTGCAGCCCCCCGACAGCCCGAATTAAGTGCAGAAAACCGACAGCACCTCTCAGGATGACTGGAACAATACGAATAGTTTCGCGGAGCTAGTTCGGGCAGCAGAAACCGAGTTCCAAGCTCTGGATTCGACAGACGGACGCGCCTGATGTCTCCGAATCGATTCCTGAGATTACCAGCCCTGTAGTCCCCCTACAGCCTCAGTGAAGTACAGAAAACCAGCAGCACCTCTCAAGATGACTCGAACAATACAAATAATGGGCGCCGGCGGTAAACCGTCAACCTTCCTTTTTGCGGACTTTGCGGTCGACTGTGCAGGCTTTCCAGCCTAGTCGGAGCAAGGAGCGGACGTATCCAAACAGGCAAGGCGTGAGTGAGCACAAACTCTTATTCACATCAAACCAGTCCGAAATACGCATGTTCAACCCGCCGTATGACAAGAGGCGTATGCTCAACGTCACATGTGAAGTAATCAACGAATTAGACGGGGGAAAAACCCGTGGAAGAACGTCACCTGAAGAATATGAGGGGCCCCTGCCCTTTACACACCTGAAGCGCTTAGTGGGGCCCACAGCGGGCCGTACAGCCATCATGGCTCCAGCGAGAGGTCAAACAGAGAGATAAAGTGAGGAGAACAAGAACAGGTGAAATACAAGCATTACAGCCTTCGCTGTTCTAAACCGAAAGTTGCATACAAGTGCGCACGAATAGCTTCATCCCAACTTGTCGAAACTCCTCGGGCGTCCGAAGAATATTTTTCGGTAATCGCTGCACTTGGAAACCTCAAGAAACTTGGCCATCTCGGCGCGGTTCATTTGTCCTGTCAAGAACCTGTGCACCTCAAAGAATCCTAGAAGATCCTCCAGCGTCGCTTGCACATTCTGGAGCATCTCATACAGTTTCCGAGCATAATATTTTTGGGCCTTCTTTGTAGGGAACCCACGTTCTGTCACCAGCTGATCAAACAGCGTCAATCCACGCTTTGACATCGGCAATGGTGGCCTGAGAGCACGTCGATGTCCCCTTGACCTTGTCACGATCTCTCCCTCGAGTCCTCTGGCGCGACTCCTTCGATACCTCATTGAGCGTCACGGGGCGACTCAGACACCCCTGGGACGCTCCTGACAAGGCGCGGCTATCAGAATCAGACTACACGTTCGGAGAAGACTCCGCACTCGAGGGTGCCTCCAGCCCCCCCTCCGCCGCCACAGTCACTTTCCCAAGAAGAACTCCTGAAGCTCCTCCCTCCACCCCAACGACACTATCTGTCTGACAGCCGACTTCACAATGAAAGTCCGCAACATCAACCGTCTGCACTCCAACATCAACCAGCGATTCAGAAGCCTGCACTCCAATATCTACATCAACCAGCGATTCAGAAGCCTGCATACGGCAAGAAAGATTCTCCGAAACAGTCTTAATATCAGCCTCCTCCTCCTCCTCCAAACTGCGTTTAACAACAGGTGGATCGCGCAACAAGAGATAATCTAGAACCAAATCGGCAGTCGGCCGCTCCAGCCCTGGTGGTGGGAGACACGTAGGTGGCACCAAACCATCCAGAGGCAAACGAATAGGTAAATGCACACAGTATCCGTTTTGAACAGCCAGCGCCCGACGCATAATGCGAGCACTTGCACTCCGTACGTGTGGCATAACGAAAGATTGCAGAGACTGCCTCGGAAGCACCCAGCAAAACAAATCAATTGAAGACAACTCAAGGCGATCAAACGTGTCAAATGAATGGCAGCGCAATATCACTCTAGGCGACAAACGTGTGAAACAAATCAATTGAAGACCACTCAAGGCGATCAAACGTGTCAAATGAATGGCAGTGCAATATCACTCTAGGCGACAAACGTGTGACTCCCTGACGCGCACTCGATCCCACTGGAGGTTACCCAGGCAGAGGGGATCAAATGTCAAGCGCCTTGAGCCGAGATTTTCTTGAGCCGAAATGGCTACGGGAGCCGAAATGTTCTTGAGCCGCCGGGGGACTCGTAGAGCGCCCTGAGAATATATAATGTCGAAAAAATTTGCAGATAACGAATATATGTTCAGCCCAAGCGATTTCAGACCTCTCGATGCAACAGCCGAACGCCCCCGATGCTTCTGGATTGTCGTCTTTACGAGCTCTGTAGCTCTTCTACAGCCGAGTCACGTGCGTAAATCGACAGCACCTCTCAAGATGACTCTAACAAAACGAATAGTTTGGAAACCCAGCTCGAGTATCAAACCGAGTTCAGATCTATCGACTCCTGTGACTACCAGCCCTGCAGCCCCCTACAGCCCGAGGTAAGTGCAGAAAGCAGCACCTCTCAGGATGACTCGAACAATACAATAGTTTCGCGGACCTAGTTCGGGCAGCAGACCGAGTTCCGAGCTCTGCATCCGACAGGCGGACGCGCCTGATGTCTGCAAATCGATTGCTGAGACCACCAGCACTGTAGACCCCCCCCTCCCAGCCCGAGTTGAGTGCAGAAAACCGAGAGCACTTCTCAAGATGACTCGAATAATACGAATACGTTCGCGATTCTAGATCGGGCAGCAGACCGAGTTCAGAGCTCTGGATTCAACAGAGAAATGCAACTGCTGATTCTGAATCGGTTTCTGTAAGCATCAGCTCTGTAGCTGTCCTATAGCTGGAGTTAAGTACAGAAAACCGAGAGTGTCTGTCAAGATAACTCGAATACTACGAATAGATTTGCGGACCTAGCTCGACTAGCAGACCGAGTTCAGACCTAGATTCGAGAGGCGAACGCGCCTGATCATTCTGAATCGATTAGCTGTGCTTACCAGCTCTGTAGCTGTCCTAAAGCTCGAGTTATGTTCAGAAAACCGTCATCGCGTGTCAAGATCACGAAACGGCCGATCCGCCTGCCTGCTTTTTGGCAGTGAAAGATACCCGATCGAGCTCAGATCAAGATGGCGGGCGGGAATAAGATCGAATATCATGGGAAAAAATACTAGAGCTCAAACGAATTGTTGAATTTCAAAATTTTCAACCGACCAAAAGTCACCAAAAGTTCCGTCGAGATTTTTCTTGCCAACTAGCTCTCCAGCGCCCCGGAATTACTCGCAAGCTCCAGCAATAACTTGCTACGGGAAGCTCTACAAGTTACTTCTGCGATTCTAGATCGGGCAGCAGACCGAGTTCAGAGCTCTCCATTCAACAGACAACACGAATGATGATTCTGAATCGGTTTCTGTAAGTATCAGCTCTGTAGCTGTCATATAGCTCGAGTTAAGTACAAAAAACGAGAGTCCCTGTCAAGATGACTCGAATAATACGAATAGGTTTGCGGATGGATACAACAGGGGAACGCTTCTGATCATTCTGAATCGATAAGCTGTGCTCACCACCTCTGTGCCTCTTCTATAGCTCGAGTTATGTTCAGAAAACTGCCACCTAGTCTCAAGATGACCGAAACGCCCGATCCCGCTGCAGTGCTTTTTGGCAGTAATATCTATCCGATCGATCTGAGATGAACACGACGAGCGGAAATAAGATCGAATATCAAGGGAAAAATACTAGAGCTCTAACCAATGATTCAATTTCGAGAACAACATTTTCAACCGACCAAAGATCACCAAAAGGTCCGTCGAGATTTACTAGCTCTCCAGCAACAACTTGCAAAAACTTGCTAAGGGAAGCTCTACGAGTTACTAGCTCCACCCCGCGCCGGAATTCCTCTAGCTCATCGACGACGAGAGCTCTACGAGGTATGCAACAGACGAACGCGCCTGATCATTCTGAATCGGTAAGCTGTGCTTGCCAGCTTGTAGCTGTCCTGTTTCTCGAGTTCATCCCAATATAGGGCTGATCCCGTCTGAACGCCTTCTGGCAGTGAAAGGTACCCGATCGAGCTAGGATCAAGATGGCGACTCACTGAGAAAAGCTGTGCGAGTTATGCCGAAGAGCTCTATCAGATATCCTAGCAACTGGTGCCGGCGGTGAACCGTCAACCTGGTCACCGCCGGGAACCTCGTAGAGCTCCTCCCACGCGTAAGAGTGCTCAGAGTCGAAAGAGAGAGCTTCTGGAAGCATTTCTCGAAAACGGGAAACATTGATTTTTTTCGTGTCGACATGAAGTTGGTTCCGCCAAGTGTTTTGATTGTGTAAGTGCGCCTACAGAGCTCATACTAAGACAGAGAAGCCCTCATAGTCGTTTACAGGTGCGAAAAATCTGCTTTCTAAAAATAAATTGTCAAATATCTTTAAAAAATTGCAAAACCACCCAAAAGTTGTCACATTGTCTCTTTTGGTCGGGTCGGCAAACTAGCTCCACCCCGCGCCAGAATTCCTCTAGCTCATCGATGCCGAGCTCTACGAGGTAAACCACCCAAACTGGCGCCGGCGGTGAACCGTCAACCTGGTCACCGCCGGGAACCTCGTAGAGCTCCTTGCACCCGTAAGAAAGCTCAGGATCGAAGGGGAGAGCTTCTGGGAGTTTTTCTGGAAAAACGT
>CAUYUJ010001434.1:7500-45000 GCA_963575745.1 Prorocentrum cordatum | reverse complement strand
AGCTTAAGCGAGAGCCAAACAACTCTAAAACATCGGTCGCATACCAGGGTTAAGTGCAGAATACCGACAGGGCCTGTAATGAGCACTTGAGAAATACGAATACTGTTATGGACCTAGCTCGAGTAGCAGACCGAGTTCAGGCCTCTCGATGCAACGGACAAACGCGCCTGATCATTCTGAATCGTTTCTGTAATTATCAGCTATCCAAAATCTCGAATTGAGGACAGAAAAATAGAAGGCGTGTCAAAATGACTCGGAACGCAGTTGGTTCCAGCACGTCTTGCGATAGTAATATTATAGCTACGAACCCGAGAATTTAACTAGCAGGCGCTGCATAACCCACTACACGTGAGGAAAATACTAGCTCTCGAAATGAATTGTTGAATATCTTTCAAATAAAAGGAAAACCGACCCAAAATTATGACATTGTCTATTTTGGTCGCATCGTCCAACTAGCTCCACCCCGCGCCCGAATTTCTGAGCTCCTCGAGGTAAGTGCCACGTTGTCTCTTTTGGTCGTGTCGGCGAACTAGCTCCACCCCGCGCCAGAATTCCTCTAGCTCATCGACTGGGCGCCGGCGGTAAACCGTCAACCTTTCTTACCACCGGGGGACTCGTAGCGCTTCCTGACAATGGCAAACCCAGCTCGAGTATCAGACCGAGTTCAGACCTTTCAATGCGACAGGCCTCCAAATCGATTCCTGTGATTACCAGCTCTGCAGCCGCCCTACAGCCGAGTTAAGTGCAAAAAACCGAGAGCACCTCTCAGGGTAACTCGAACAATACGAATAGCTTCGCGGACCTAGTTCGGGCAGCAGACCCAGTTCCGAACTCTGGATTCGACAGCCGGACGCGCCTGATGTCTGCAAATCGATTGCTGTGACCACCAGCACTGTAGCCACCCGAACAGCCCGAAGTAAGTGCAGAAAACCGACAGCACCTCTCAAGATGACTGGAATAATACGAATAGTTTCGCGATTCTAGATCGAGCAACAGACCGAGTTCAGAGTTCTGGATTCAATAGACAAACGCGACTGATGATTGTGAATCGGTTTCTGTAAGTATCAGCTCTGTAGTCCTACAGCTCGAGTTTAGTGGAGAAAACCGAGAGCGCCTGTCAAGATGACTCGAATAATACGAATAGGTTTGCGGACCTAGCGCGGCTAGCAGACCGAGTTCAGACCTCTAGACTGGCGCCGGCGGTGAACCGTCAACCTGCTCAACGCCGGGAACCTCGTAGAGCTCCTTCCACGCGTAAGAGAGCTCAGAGCCGAAAGAGAGAGCTTCTGGAAGCATTTCTCGAAACATTGAACATTGAGTTTTTTCATGTCGAGATGAAGTTGGTTCCTCCAAGTGTTTAAATAGTAAATGTGTGCCTACAGAGCTCATATCAAGACGCAGAGACCCTCATAGTTGTTTACAGGTGCGAAAGATCTGCTTTCTCAAAATGAATTGTCAAATTTTTTTCAAATCTTCGCAAAACCACCCCAAAGTTATCACTTTATCCTTTCTGGTCGGGTCGACCAACTAGCCCCACCCCGCGCCGGAATTCCTCTAGCTTATCGATGACGAAGAGCTCTACGAGGTATGCAACAGACGAACGCGCCTGATCATTCTGAATCGGTAAGGTGTGCTTGCCAGCTTGTAGCTGTCCTGTATCTCGAGTTCATCCCAATATAGGCACCGGCGGTTACCTGGCACCGGCGGTGAACCGTCAACCTGGTCACCGCCGGGAACCTCGTAGAGCTCCTCCCACGCGTAAGAGTGCTCAGAGACGAAGAAGAGAGCTTCTGGAGGCATTTTTCAAAAACAAATGAACGTATTTTTTTCATGTCGACATGAAGTTGGTTCCTCCAAGTGTTTTGATAGTAAATGTGCGCCTACAGAGCTCATATTAAGACGCAGAGGCGCTCACATTCGTCTACAGGTGCGAAAAATCTGCTTTCTCAAAATGAATGGTCAAATATCTTTCAAATAATGGCAAAACCTACCAAAAGTTACCACTTTGTCCTTTCTGGCCGGGTGGGCCAACTAGCTCCACCCCGCGCCGGAATTCCTCTAGCTCATCGATAACGAAGAGCTCTACGAGGTAGTAGAGCTCTTAGGCACCCATGAGCTAGAGGAATTCCGGCGCGGGGTGGAGCTAGTTGGTCGACCCGGCCAGAAAGGACAAAGTGGTAACTTTTGGGTGGTTTTGCGAATACTTGAAAGTTATTTGACCATTTATTTTGAGAAACCCGATTTTTCGCACCTGTACTGGGTTAAGCCGCGTCTGCCAATAAAATTTTCAGGTCCGTAGCTGCAGTATTACTATCAAAACACTTGGAGGAACCGAAGTTGAATAAAAACGGAAAAACGTGATTTTTCGAGTTTCTGAGGTCTTGCTCTAGACGCTTTCTTCATGCTTACCGAGGAGGGCCGTGTAAGAAAAGAGCTCTACGAGGGCCCTGGCGGTAACCTGGTTGACGGTTTACCGCCGGTTCCCACCTGCAGTGACGGCGGCGGCGGTGAACCGTCAACCTGGTCACCGCCGGGGACCTCGTAGAGCTCCTTTCACGCATGAGAGTGCTGAGAGTCGAAAGAGAGAGCTTATCGAGGCGTTTCTCGAAAAAGGCAAAATTGATGTTTTTTCACGTCGACATAAAGATGGTTGCTCCAAGTGTTTTGATAATAAAAGTGCGCCTACAGAGCTCATATTAAAACGAAGTGTTCCTCATAGTTGTTTACAGGTGCGAAAAATCTGCTGTCTCAAAATAAATGGTCAAATATCTTTCAAATACTCCAAAAACCACCCAAAAGTTACCACATTGTCCTTTCTGGTCGGGTCGAGCAACTGGGCGCCGGCGGTAAACCGTCAACCTTTCTTACCGCCGGGGGACTCGTAGAGCTTCCTGACAATATACATGTCGAAAAAAGTTGTAGAGAACGAATAGCTTTTCAGCCGAAGCGATTTCAGACCTTTCGATGCAACAGCCGAACGCCCCTGATGTTGGATTCTCTTCTATACGAGCTCTGTAGCTCTCCTACAGCCCGAGTTACGTGCGTAAATCGACAGCACCTCTCAAGATGACTCGAACAATACGAATATTTCAGCAAACCTAGCTCGAGTATCAGACCGAGTTCAAACCTCTGAATGCAATAGTGGGGCGCGTCTGATGTCTCCGAATCGATTCCTGTGATTACCAGCCCTGCAGCCCCCCGACAGCCCGAATTAAGTGCAGAAAACCGACAGCACCTCTCAGGATGACTGGAACAATACGAATAGTTTCGCGGAGCTAGTTCGGGCAGCAGAAACCGAGTTCCAAGCTCTGGATTCGACAGACGGACGCGCCTGATGTCTCCGAATCGATTCCTGAGATTACCAGCCCTGTAGTCCCCCTACAGCCTCAGTGAAGTACAGAAAACCAGCAGCACCTCTCAAGATGACTCGAACAATACAAATAATGGGCGCCGGCGGTAAACCGTCAACCTTCCTTTTTGCGGACTTTGCGGTCGACTGTGCAGGCTTTCCAGCCTAGTCGGAGCAAGGAGCGGACGTATCCAAACAGGCAAGGCGTGAGTGAGCACAAACTCTTATTCACATCAAACCAGTCCGAAATACGCATGTTCAACCCGCCGTATGACAAGAGGCGTATGCTCAACGTCACATGTGAAGTAATCAACGAATTAGACGGGGAAACAACCCGTGGAAGAACGTCACCTGAAGAATATGAGGGGCCCCTGCCCTTTACACACCTGAAGCGCTTAGTGGGGCCCACAGCGGGCCGTACAGCCATCATGGCTCCAGCGAGAGGTCAAACAGAGAGATAAAGTGAGGAGAACAAGAACAGGTGAAATACAAGCATTACAGCCTTCGCTGTTCTAAACCGAAAGTTGCATACAAGTGCGCACGAATAGCTTCATCCCAACTTGTCGAAACTCCTCGGGCGTCCGAAGAATATTTTTCGGTAATCGCTGCACTTGGAAACCTCAAGAAACTTGGCCATCTCGGCGCGGTTCATTTGTCCTGTCAAGAACCTGTGCACCTCAAAGAATCCTAGAAGATCCTCCAGCGTCGCTTGCACATTCTGGAGCATCTCATACAGTTTCCGAGCATAATATTTTTGGGCCTTCTTTGTAGGGAACCCACGTTCTGTCACCAGCTGATCAAACAGCGTCAATCCACGCTTTGACATCGGCAATGGTGGCCTGAGAGCACGTCGATGTCCCCTTGACCTTGTCGCGATCTCTCCCTCGAGTCCTCTGGCGCGACTCCTTCGATACCTCATTGAGCGTCACGGGGCGACTCAGACACCCCTGGGACGCTCCTGACAAGGCGCGGCTATCAGAATCAGACTACACGTTCGGAGAAGACTCCGCACTCGAGGGTGCCTCCAGCTCCCCCTCCGCCGCCACAGTCACTTTCCCAAGAAGAACTCCTGAAGCTCCTCCCTCCACCCCAACGACACTATCTGTCTGACAGCCGACTTCACAATGAAAGTCCGCAACATCAACCGTCTGCACTCCAACATCAACCAGCGATTCAGAAGCCTGCACTCCAATATCTACATCAACCAGCGATTCAGAAGCCTGCATACGGCAAGAAAGATTCTCCGAAACAGTCTTAATATCAGCCTCCTCCTCCTCCTCCAAACTGCGTTTAACAACAGGTGGATCGCGCAACAAGAGATAATCTAGAACCAAATCGGCAGTCGGCCGCTCCAGCCCTGGTGGTGGGAGACACGTAGGTGGCACCAAACCATCCAGAGGCAAACGAATAGGTAAATGCACACAGTATCCGTTTTGAACAGCCAGCGCCCGACGCATAATGCGAGCACTTGCACTCCGTACGTGTGGCATAACGAAAGATTGCAGAGACTGCCTCGGAAGCACCCAGCAAAACAAATCAATTGAAGACAACTCAAGGCGATCAAACGTGTCAAATGAATGGCAGCGCAATATCACTCTAGGCGACAAACGTGTGAAACAAATCAATTGAAGACCACTCAAGGCGATCAAACGTGTCAAATGAATGGCAGTGCAATATCACTCTAGGCGACAAACGTGTGACTCCCTGACGCGCACTCGATCCCACTGGAGGTTACCCAGGCAGAGGGGATCAAATGTCAACCGCCTTGAGCCGAGATTTTCTTGAGCCGAAATGGCTACGGGAGCCGAAATGTTCTTGAGCCGCCGGGGGACTCGTAGAGCGCCCTGAGAATATATAATGTCGAAAAAATTTGCAGATAACGAATATATTTTCAGCCCAAGCGATTTCAGACCTCTCGATGCAACAGCCGAACGCCCCCGATGCTTCTGGATTGTCGTCTTTACGAGCTCTGTAGCTCTTCTACAGCCGAGTCACGTGCGTAAATCGACAGCACCTCTCAAGATGACTCTAACAAAACGAATAGTTTGGAAACCCAGCTCGAGTATCAAACCGAGTTCAGATCTATCGACTCCTGTGACTACCAGCCCTGCAGCCCCCTACAGCCCGAGGTAAGTGCAGAAAGCAGCACCTCTCAGGATGACTCGAACAATACAATAGTTTCGCGGACCTAGTTCGGGCAGCAGACCGAGTTCCGAGCTCTGCATCCGACAGGCGGACGCGCCTGATGTCTGCAAATCGATTGCTGAGACCACCAGCACTGTAGACCCCCCCCTCCCAGCCCGAGTTGAGTGCAGAAAACCGAGAGCACTTCTCAAGATGACTCGAATAATACGAATACGTTCGCGATTCTAGATCGGGCAGCAGACCGAGTTCAGAGCTCTGGATTCAACAGAGAAATGCAACTGCTGATTCTGAATCGGTTTCTGTAAGCATCAGCTCTGTAGCTGTCCTATAGCTGGAGTTAAGTACAGAAAACCGAGAGTGTCTGTCAAGATAACTCGAATACTACGAATAGATTTGCGGACCTAGCTCGACTAGCAGACCGAGTCCAGACCTAGATTCGAGAGGCGAACGCGCCTGATCATTCTGAATCGATTAGCTGTGCTTACCAGCTCTGTAGCTGTCCTAAAGCTCGAGTTATGTTCAGAAAACCGTCATCGCGTGTCAAGATCACGAAACGGCCGATCCGCCTGCCTGCTTTTTGGCAGTGAAAGATACCCGATCGAGCTCAGATCAAGATGGCGGGCGGGAATAAGATCGAATATCATGGGAAAAAATACTAGAGCTCAAACGAATTGTTGAATTTCAAAATTTTCAACCGACCAAAAGTCACCAAAAGTTCCGTCGAGATTTTTCTTGCCAACTAGCTCTCCAGCGCCCCGGAATTACTCGCAAGCTCCAGCAATATCTTGCTACGGGAAGCTCTACAAGTTACTTTTGCGATTCTAGATCGTGCAGCAGACCGAGTTCAGAGCTCTCCATTCAACAGACAACACGAATGATGATTCTGAATCGGTTTCTGTAAGTATCAGCTCTGTAGCTGTCATATAGCTCGAGTTAAGTACAAAAAACGAGAGTCCCTGTCAAGATGATTCGAATAATACGAATAGGTTTGCGGCTGGATACAACAGGGGAACGCTTCTGATCATTCTGAATCGATAAGCTGTGCTCACCACCTCTGTGCCTCTTCTATAGCTCGAGTTATGTTCAGAAAACTGCCACCTAGTCTCAAGATGACCGAAACGCCCGATCCCGCTGCAGTGCTTTTTGGCAGTAATATCTATCCGATCGATCTGAGATGAACACGACGAGCGGAAATAAGATCGAATATCAAGGGAAAAATACTAGAGCTCTAACCAATGATTCAATTTCGAGAACAACATTTTCAACCGACCAAAGATCACCAAAAGGTCCGTCGAGATTTACTAGCTCTCCAGCAACAACTTGCAAAAACTTGCTAAGGGAAGCTCCACGAGTTACTAGCTCCACCCCGCGCCGGAATTCCTCTAGCTCATCGACGACGAGAGCTCTACGAGGTATGCAACAGACGAACGCGCCTGATCATTCTGAATCGGTAAGCTGTGCTTGCCAGCTTGTAGCTGTCCTGTTTCTCGAGTTCATCCCAATATAGGGCTGATCCCGTCTGAACGCCTTCTGGCAGTGAAAGGTACCCGATCGAGCTAGGATCAAGATGGCGACTCACTGAGAAAAGCTGTGCGAGTTATGCCGAAGAGCTCTATCAGATATCCTAGCAACTGGTGCCGGCGGTGAACCGTCAACCTGGTCACCGCCGGGAACCTCGTAGAGCTCCTCCCACGCGTAAGAGTGCTCAGAGTCGAAAGAGAGAGCTTCTGGAAGCATTTCTCGAAAACGGGAAACATTGATTTTTTTCGTGTCGACATGAAGTTGGTTCCGCCAAGTGTTTTGATTGTGTAAGTGCGCCTACAGAGCTCATACTAAGACAGAGAAGCCCTCATAGTCGTTTACAGGTGCGAAAAATCTGCTTTCTAAAAATAAATTGTCAAATATCTTTAAAAAATTGCAAAACCACCCAAAAGTTGTCACATTGTCTCTTTTGGTCGGGTCGGCAAACTAGCTCCACCCCGCGCCAGAATTCCTCTAGCTCATCGATGCCGAGCTCTACGAGGTAAACCACCCAAACTGGCGCCGGCGGTGAACCGTCAACCTGGTCACCGCCGGGAACCTCGTAGAGCTCCTTGCACCCGTAAGAAAGCTCAGGATCGAAGGGGAGAGCTTCTGGGAGTTTTTCTGGAAAAACGTCAAACTGAGATTTTCGGAGTGAAGATGAAGTCGGTTCCGGGAAGTGAACTAATACTAAAACTGGCGCCAGAGAGCTGAGCTGCTCAGGGAACAAAGTTTATATGCCAATGCTCGGCGTAAAAATCTGATTTCTCAAAATAAATGGTCAAATATCTTTCAAATCTGAGCAAAACCGACCCAAAGTCACCACTTTGTCCTTTCTGGTCGGGTCGACCAACTGGGCGCCGGCGGTAAACCGTCAACCTTTGTTTTTTTTTTTTTTTGGGGGAGGCTGACCAGGCACCGAGCGCCCCAGCGCCCGTTAAGTGCCTACCTAGTCTCTCTGCAGCTGGAGGTCTTGGGCCACCTGGACTGCGGCCCGCAAGAGGCCCTCGAGACCCGAAAGCTCAGCGTCAGTGATACTGCTATGGGAGGGGAGTGCCTGTGCCGGGGGACTCGTAGAGCTTCCTGACAACATATAATGTCGAAAAAAAATACACAGAAAAAATAGTTGCTCAGCCAAAGCAATTTCAAACCTCTCCGATGCAACAGCCGAACGCCCCCGATGCTTCTGGAATGTCTTCTGTACGAGCTCTGTAGCTCTTCTACAGCCGAGTCACGTGCGTAAATCGACAGCACCTCTCAAGATGACTCGAACAATACGATTAGTTTGGCAAACCTAGCTCGAGTATCAGACCGAGTTCAGACCTCTCCATGCGACAGGCAGACGCGTCTGATGTCTCTGAATCGATTCCTGTGCTTACCAGCCCTGCAGCCCCCCCTACAGCCCGAGTTGAGTGCAGAAAACCGACAGCACCTCTCAGGATGACTCGAACAATACGAATAGTTTCGCGGACCTAGTTCGGGCAGCAGACAGAGTTTGGAGCTCTGGATCCGAAAGGTGGACGCGCCTGGTGTCTCCGAATCGATTCCAGTGATTACCAGCCATGCAACCCCCCTACAGCCCGAGTTCAGTGCAAAGAACCGACAATCTCTCAAGATGACTCGAACAATACGAATAGTTTCGCAATTCTAGATCGGGCAGCAGACCGAGTTCAGAGCTCTGGATTCAACAGACAACGGCCACTCATGATTCTGAATCAGATTCGATACGTATCAGCTCTGTAGCTGTCCTGTCGCTCGAGTTAAGTACAGAAAACCGAGAGCGTCTGTCAAGATGACTCGAATAATACGAATAGGTTTGCGGACCTAGCTCGGCTAGCTGTCCTGAAGCTCGAGTTATCCTGTCCTGAAGCTCGAGTTATCTTGAGAAAACCGTCACCGCGTGACAAGATGACTCGAAACGGCCGATCTCGCCTGTGTGTTTTTTGGCAGTAAAAGATACCCGATCGAGCTGAGATCAAGATGGCGAGCGGGAATAAAATCGAATATCACGGCAAAAAATACTAGATCTCTAACGAATGGTTGAATTTCGAGAACAGAATTTTCAACCGGCCAAAAGTGACCAAAAGGTCCGTCGAGATTTTTCTTGCCAACTAGCTCTCCAGCGCCCCGGAATGGGAGCCGGCGGTAAACCGTCAACCAGGTAACCACCAGGAGCCTCGTAGAGCTCTTTTCTCGTGCGGGGATGCCCGGTACACATTCAGAGGGATTTCTTCCAGATTCTGTGCGAAAGAGCTCTCAAGCTCATCTGCAGCTCGAGTTAAGTGGAAAAATCACCATGAGTTCCAGAAAAAACGGCCGCATACAAATAGCAGACCTAGCTCGGGTAGCAGAGTGTGTTCAGAGCTCTCTGGATGCTTCAGCCGAACGCCCCTGATGATTGTGGAGCTGTTTCGGTGCGTACCAGCTCTGAAACTTTTGCGAACCTACCTCGAGCAGCAGACCGAGTTCAGAGCTCTAGATGGGACAGACAAACGCGCCTCATGATTTTCAATCGGTTTCTCTACGTGTCAGTTATATAGCTGTCCTAAATCTCAAGATCAGTACATAAAACTGTGGATGCGTTTCAAGATGACTCGAAACGGCCGTCGGTTCCAGCAAGTGTTTTGAAAGTAATATTGCAGCTACGGACCCGAGAATTCAACTGGCAGCCGCGGCATAACGGACTACACGTGAGAGAAATACTGGTGATCAAAACGAATTTTCAAACTGGGCGCCGGCGGTAAACCGTCAACCTTTGTTTTTTTTTTGGGGAGGCTGACCAGGCACCGAGCGCCCCAGCGCCCGTTAAGTGCCTACCTAGTCTCTCTGCAGCTGGAGGTCTTGGGCCACCTGGACTGCGGCCCGCAAGAGGCCCTCGAGACCCGAAAGCTCAGCGTCAGTGATACTGCTATGGGAGGGGAGTGCCTGTGCACAACGCCCTACTATTTCCCATATGATTGGACAAGGAGAGGAGGCTTGGGGGAAGAGGGAGACTACACGAGCTCTCTTATCTCTATGCTCAGGGTCAGGGTAAGGGTCATGGAATCGAGGAATATATCCAATCTGCAGAAACCAGCCAACGCCCACACCTTGGGCACACACTCCGCCGTCGAAGGATCCGCGGAGGCCAATAACTCGAAAGTTGTCTCGGACATCAGAACGAAAGATATGGTGGTGGAACAGCTCTCTGAATATCTGGCCTTCCCGTGCTAAGTGGGTAAGTTCATCAGCTACTGTGTTACTCTCTCGATATATGTGTCGAATGAAGTCGTTGCCCCATGAGGGGGGTCGTATTCCTTCCTCCTCCAACTCTTCCAAAAGAGAAATAATATTTGCCACCCGCCTACGATAAGAAGCCCCATCTCCTCCTTCTCCTCCCTCAACCTTCCAGAGACCATTGATCCAGTTACAGATAAGAAGCGAATCGCCCGTCAGCTCGAGACCGATCCCATCATCACTCAGATCCCAAGTCGGCTCCTGTTCATTGTTCGAGGCCAATCTCTGGGCCAGCTTCTCGGACTCCTTCGCCGACAACGGACGAGCCAACATCTCCTCCCCCCTCTCCTTTATGTAGTCTCCTCTCCCTCCAGTTCCTCCACGGACAACAAACAAGTCAAACAGAGACCCCAAAGTACAAGCTTCCAGGAACTGCCTGCAATACTGAACGAAGTCAGAGTAAGAGAAAGAGCACGCCCTCCACCACCGATCCTCCAGATTCACAAACGAGGGAAATATCGTCTGGAACATGAAACACCAAGGATGTTCACCCGTCGCCTGCCCCTTAGTACTGCCTAATCGTGTCAGTTTCGAGGCCTCCTTCCACTTCCACTGTGAACGCCAATATTTTGACTCCAGTGTCCTTTTCTCCTCCCACCTCGGGGTACAGCACATCAGAAGCCGGCGTGCGTCACGATGCGCACGAGGATACACCGTCTGTTGTCCAGGTCCAGGAACAGCCACCCTCCGACGTTTCGGGGGGGGCCTGGGGGAATCCCTAGGCCCCCCCCGCTCACAGGGAACTTCAACATCTCGAGAAGAAGAGGCCCTATCAGAGGGCATAGCAGAAGAGACCATCCCATGCATATCTGAAGAGACAGCGCCCATCCCATTCGTATCTGAGGAGACTGCGCCCATCCCATTAGTAACTGCAGAGACAGCACCCATCCCACTGGTAACTGAAGAGACTCCCACCATCCCATTAGTAACTGAAGAGACCACACCCATCCCACTGGTAACTGGAGAGACCATCCCATGCATATCAGAGACAGCACCCATCCCACTGGTAACTGAAGAGCCTCCCACCATCCCACCAGTAACTGAAGAGACCACATCCATCCCACTGGTAACTGGAGAGACCATCCCATGCATATCAGAAGAGACCACACCCATCCCATTCATATCTGAAGAGACTGCACCCATCCCACTAGTAACTGAAGAGACAGCCCCCATCCCATTGGTAACTGAAGAGACCTCCCCCATCCCATTGGTAACTAGAGAGCCCGCGACCATTCCTGGGCTCAGCTCCGACTCAGGAATCTGATATCCGCTGTCGACATTAGCTCCAAAATATGATGCTATGTCAGCTCCAAGCTGCCACAAGGAATAAAGAACTCTCTGCACTGCACTCTGGCACTTTGCTTCAAAGAACATCCGTCTAGCAATTCTGAGTCGAGCTGGCTTCCAAACAACCCAACTTTCGGAGGCTGGCTTTTGGGGTGACGTCATCTGGTAAAGACAATTTCCCTCAAAGACATTCAGGCTCTGCAAGGAGTCCCTGTCCCAACTAATACCTTGACTTCCATAAATGAGAATGCTCTGAACCCGAGTGATATAACTCCTACACTTGGCCGAAAACGGGACTGCCTTTGATCTAAAATAAGCTGCATGCGCATGGAAGGCTCGTCGCGCGGCCCCGATCCGCCGCCGAAGGTCCTGGTGTGCCTCCCTATAGCTACAGTATATGCTGTTCCCCAAGACATTCATCTCATCAACTACTTTGAACGGCACCATCTGATCCTGAACCCGAACCAGGATAGGATGTTTTGGCTTCTCCGAGAAACCGATAAACGCGACCTCGAGCGACTCGATCTTCCATTCGAATCCCCATCCCCGCAGAGTCTCTGTCATGTCTCCTACCTGTCGCCTAAACTCCTCCTCCGAAGATCCCAAGATAAAGATGTTGTCGGCATATAGCAAGTGGTGTACAGGAACCGAGGCCGAAACTTCTCCCACCGAGTTTGGATCCAGACAATGAAACCCAATCCCCTGCTCATCCCAAAGCTTAAATAAAGGAGCCCACATCGCAACGACTATCAGGTTCCACAAGGAGGGGCTGTCGTTCCCACCTGTCCTGATGTGGGTATCAATTCCCACATCTGGCAGCTGCAAGCCCTGGAAGAGAAGCGAAGTGACCTCGCACGGCATAGGCACGAGCACACCGTACTGGAGCCAGGGAGGGATAGAGAGGACGTCGAACGCACGTTTGACCGTCGAGATTTTCGTGTTCTGGAAAGCTTGCTTCACATCCGCTGACCCCAGAACCAGACGTCGATCCTTCCCCCACTGTGAGGCGTGTTGTGCTGCTGCCTTAAGTCCTGCAAATATCTCGGTGCATGATCTTTTGGGAACGAAACCGAATAACGATGCATGAGTGCCAGCCTGGAGACAATATGGTTCAAGCATGATCGAGAGACAAGTACTGTACCACTTCTTAAAGATACTCTCCACAGAAATACGCCTCGTATCAGAAACATCGCATATCGGATAAGATTTGGGAAGTAGTGTCGTCAATGTTTGATGCCAAGAAGATGGAGGTACAACAATGCCACGTAAGATATCACAAAATAATCGCTTGATAGTGCGAACGGCTCTCCACGGAAGCGCTTTGATTACTTCTGCCCCCACCCCGTCTGGTCCCGTGGCTTTTCCAGGGTTGAGTCGAGCTCGGGCCCGAAGGACCACCGCCATCGTGAGCGTCGCCTCCTGGGGTCTGGGGGACCCCTGGAGCTCCTCCCTGAGGCCCTGGACAATCTTGATCGACCGCCGACGCTCCTCCTCATCCTCGCAGACCTCCTTCAACTTCATCATCTCCTCCATCCACCTCTCCCTGTCCACGCTCTCCTCCCCCTCAATCTTCACCGCCTTCAAAGCTGCTTTACGTGGACGCTCCGCTTCCCATTCCAGCTTTGCTCGTTTGAATTTTCTCGCTTCCCGATCTCTTTTTCTGCGTAGAAGTCGATAGGCTAACGTCCCCCTCTCCGCCCTCCTCCGGTAGACCTGCACATCCAAGGACCGCAGCAACTCCGATCGTTCAGGGGGTCGAGCTGGGCGCTTCGGGGTACATTCGGTGGCCGACGCACACGAATAGATAACACTCTCTGCCTGACACATAAGTTGGCACGAAAATAGATTGGCATCCAACAACTGGCGACACGATCGACGAGCAGACAAGTTGAGTGGGTCCCAGCCTTTCAAGGTTCGAGAACGTCGTGAGAGATTCCGTCTCGCCGACTCCCTGGAAGCCACTCTCAGAGAAGCTCGAACAAGGGCATGATCTGATAATCTCATCACGGCTCCCTGCTGCTGTCCTACGTACAGAAACTCAACCGAGCACCCCGACACCTGCGATCCATGAGGAACAAGGATGTAATCCAGCACTTCACGGCGGGACCCCTTCCGATAATCAAACCAAGTCGGCTTCCTAGCTCCAAAAGAATTCGAAGCACACATACGCTCCTGAACCAACCAATCCTCCACCTCCTGTCGCAAGCTCTCCACCTTCTCCTTCCTCTCCCGCTCCTTGGTCCCCGTGGCCTGGATCTGCACTACCTCCAAGCCTCCTCCCGAATAAACCTCCTCCTCATGCTGTAAGTGTGGCTGTATCTCAACATTCGCATCCATGGCAACAACAAGACGACAGAAGCCATAACGACGGCATACGTACTTTCTGAGCAAGCTCACCGACTGGAGTGCACAATGTGATATCTCCAGAAACTCGGGCTGGCTGGCATCAGGCAAGTACAATGAGACAAAGAGCATCCGTCCAGCAAGGATCGCGCACCACCTCTCTGAGGCCCATTGGCCTCGAACACTATCAGCCCTCCGATAGAGTATCATAGCACGGCGATCCTCCGAGACGTGGTAGTACAGTCCCATTTTGACAAGCCATTGCGCCATAACGTCGATGTTCTGAGACTCCTGTACCCCCAGGAAATCCCAGCCTAGGTGTGCTCCGTAGACTACCCTCGTCAGAACACTATAAGCTTTGTCATCCTTCCTCCCCGCACGTTGAAGGTTGAGCGTGGCGAAGCGGACTTCCGTCGGCTCCGCCCGTCGGCGTCACTGAGAAGCAGCCCTGGAGTCCGTGACTAGCTCCTCGAGCTCTGTCGCCGTCATGGTGATGCCGTGCCTCTGGGCGAAAGACGTCCAAGCTGCTGGGATAACTCGCCACTGCCCAGATCCCCCGAAGCTGGCCGCCTGATACTCGGCCAGCAAGCTCCGCTTCCCCTCAACGGGGTCAGAGTACATCGTGGACGGCGACTTTCCGTATCCAGTCGATCCTTTGAGGAAGATGGTGGGGTGCTTCCTGCTCCAGACACCATAAAATCGGCCAACTGCTTGATTGTGTGGGATCTTCTCGTCTGGGACCTCTGCACGAACTCTCAAACGAGACACCTTCGACTTCACCTTGGTGTAAAAGGCGTGGTTAAGCGATTCGTCATCATTTATACGTGTGAGAGCGCGCTGTACAGCATAGACCACTTCACTCCCTGCCCCAACCTTAAATCTAATCTTGATATTCCCCGTCATCGGTTTCGATCTGGCAAGTTTCTCAGAGCTGACCACATCCACTTGACCGTGTAACTGCTCGTTATCCGCTTTCAATAGACCCAGGGTGTTCTGGAGTAGTGTGCAGGCATCCGTATCGTCGATCATCGTAAGTTCCCTACTCGTGCGATTCGACCAGTCCTGGACCCATCCGTACAATTCTACATATGTAGGAGTAAATTTTGCCGTCGATGTTCGTCCTGCAAATCTCGGGGCTGCTATCGTAGAGTTAGAGGATCCAATCGAAGCAGTATCCTGGCTGGCCAGGGTCTCCAAGTTCTTAAGCCTAATCTCCTGCTCCTGCTGTTTCTTCTCAATGGCCGTGAGTTTCTCTGTCTGGACCCCGAGACGTTGATCCATACTACTAATACGCACGTCAGTGGCCACCGAGGCGGCCTTCGACTCATCATGATTCTGAAAGGACATCTGCATGAACAATCGCAAACTCTCATCTTTTTGAAGACTCAGAATTTTCTCTCTCATGGCCTTTTGATCACGAATGTCACCTCCCGTCTTGTCCACCTTCTCCTCCTCCTCCATATCCGTCTTCATCCTCTTGCTACCCTGACCGTCAACCTCCATTTCTTCTGGAAAGAACTGGCGAAACGACCCTTCTTGAACTTACAGAGACACCAAGAACGATGCGAGTAGTGTCGATAAGGTCGGGAACGACGAAATATGCAACACTCTAGGCGACAGTAATCCTCCCAATAGAAGTCTTCCAGATCTGCAAAGAATCGATCCCAAACACAGCTAGGCTCTCCGAGAGGATATAAGACGTTCCACCCTCCTGCTGGCTCTCCGAAGCTGTTCGTGACTGCACAGACGATACAACAATACTCAACTCGCACACGTGGAATGAATAATGGACGAGAGCAAAAATGGAAGAAGGCACGCTCCCAAGAACAAAAGCAGATGCAGACGTATGCGTGCTCCACTCGTACCAGCAGGGCGTTGCCTCCCAGTAACCAGTTCAATCAGGAGCCTGATGCCAGCAGAGGGGCCGCAGGCTGTCCAAGATGTGTGCGGAAGAGTGTACAGTATGTGGAACCCAACTCCCTACTGCACAATGCAGCTCGAGAGAGCCCCCCGGCGGGGCAAGGCCGAGGGAGAGCGGGAGGTAAGCTCCGCGTCCTCAACCTTTGTTACCGCCGGGGGACTCGTAGAGCTTCCTGACAACATGTAATGTCCAAAAGAATTACACAGAAAAAATAATTGTTCAGCCAAAGCAATTTCAGACCTCTGGGATCCAACAGCCGAGCGCCCCCGATGCTTCTGGATTGTCTTCTGTACGAGCTCTGTAGCTCTCCTACAGCCCGAGTTACGTGCATAAATCAACAGCACCGTGCGTAAATCGACAGCACCTCTCAAGATGACTCGAACAATACGAATAGTTTGGCAAACCTAGCTCGAGTATCAGACCGAGTTCAGACCTCTGCATACGCGTCTGATGTCTCTGAATCGATTCCTGTCATTGCCAGCCCTGCAGCCCCCCCTACAGCCCGAGCTAAGTGCAGGAAACCCAGAGCACCTCTCAGGATGACTCGAACAATACGAATAATTTCGCGGACCTAGTTCGGGCAGCAGACAGAGTTCGGAGCTCTGGATTCGACAGGCGGACGCGCCTGATTTCTCCGAATCGATTCCAGTGATTCCCAGCCATGCAGCCCCCCTACAGCCCGAGTTAAGTGCAGAGAACCGACAGCATCTCTCAAGATGGCTCGAACAATACGAATAGCTTCGCGATTCTAGATCGGGCAGCAGACCGAGTTCAGAGCTCTGGATTCAACAGACAACGGCCACTGATGATTCTGAATCAGATTCTGTACGTATCAGCTCTGTAGCTGTCCTGTAGCTCGAGTTAAGTACAGACAACCGAGAGCGTCTGTCAAGATGACTCGAATAATACGAATCGGTTTGCGGACCTAGCTCGGGCAGACCGAGTTCAGACCTCTGGGTTCAACAGGCGAACGCGCCTGATCATTCTGAATCGATTAGCTGTGCTTACCAGCTCTGTAGCTGTCCTGAAGCTCGAGTTATCTTGAGAAATCCGACAGCGCGTGACAAGATGACTCGAAACGGCCGATCCCGCCAGCGTGCTTGTAGGCAGTAAAAGGTACCCGATCGAGCTGAGATCAAGATGGCGAGCGGGAATAAGATCGAATATCACGGGAAAAAATACTAGAGCTCAAACGAATTGAGGAATTTCGAGAACAGAATTTTCAACCGACCAAAAGTCACCAAAGGGTCCGTCGAGATTTTTCTTGCCAACTAGCTCTCCAGCGCCCCGGAATTACTCTTAAGCTTCCAGCAATAACTGCGCGCCGGCGGTAAACCGTCAACCTTGGTTACCGCCAGGAGACTCGTAGAGCTTCCTAGCTCGACTTAAATTGAGAAAACCGACAGCACCTACCAACATTCCGAGTTATAGTGAATATTTTTTGACCTCTGAATGCGACAGGCGGACGCGTCTGATGTCTGCGAATCGACTCCTGTCATTACCAGCCCTGGAGCCCCCCTACAGCCCGAGTTAAGTGCAGAAAACCGACAGCACCTCTCAGGATGACTCGAACAATACAATATGTTCGCAGACCTAATTCGGGCAGCAGACCGAGCTCCGAGCTCTGGATTCGACAGGCGGACGCGCCTGATGTCTTCAAATCGATTCCTGTGACCACCAGCACTGTAGCCCCCCTCAGTGCGAGTTGAGTGAAGAAAACCGAGAGCACTTCTCAAGATGACTCGACCAATACGAATAGTTTCGCGATTCTAGATCGGGCAGCAGACCAAGTTCAGAGCTCTGGATTCGACAGACAAACGCAAGTGATGATTCTGAATCGGCTTCTGTAAGTATCAGCTCTGTAGCTGTCCTACAGCTCGAGTTAAGTACAGAAAACCGAGAGTTCCTGTCAAGATGACTCGAATAATACGAATAAGTTTGCGGAACTAGCTCGACTAGCAGACCGAGTTCAGACCTCTGGATTCAACAAGCGAACGCGCCTAATCATTCTACATCGATTAGCTGTGCTGACCAGATCTGTAGCTGTCCTAAAGCTCGAGTTATGTTCAGAAAACCGTCAGTGCGTATCAAGATGACTCAAAACGGCCGATCCCGCCACAGTGCTTTTCGATAGTAATATTCACCCGATCGAGCTGAGATCAAGATGGCGAGCGGGAATGAGATCGAATATCACGGGAAAAAATACTAGAGCTCTAACGAACGGTTGATTGCACTTGGCAGCGTCCAAAACCCGGAGAGCAAAGAGAATCTTGGTGACGGGAGATCTTTCCTGGAGAGCCTTGGGGGGCCCCCCTGGAGCGATGCGGAAGCGCTGCCAGAAACGCTTCCATGCGTGCCTGCACGCATGCAGGCACGCGTGGAAGCTTGCCGGAAGCTCTCCCGGACGCGCTGCCGGGCCGCCGGAGTTTCTCTGTGGGCCGCCGTGGAGGAGCTCCTGGCAGGCACCACCACCGTCCGGCTTCTTCTCCGGGAACAAAGGTTGAAAAACCGACCCAAAGTACACATTGTCTCTTAATGTCGGGTCGGCCAACTGGCGCCGGCGGTGAACCATCAACCTGGTCACCGCCGGGAACCTCGTAGACTCCTAACACGCGTGAGAGTGCTCAGTATGAAAAGAGAGGGCTTCTGGAAGCATTTTTCGGAAAAGAGAAAACAAGATTTTTTCATGTCGACATAAAGTTGGTTTCGCCAAGTGTTTTGATAGTAAAAGTGTATCTAGAGAGCTCATATTAAGACGCTGGGGCCCTCATAATCGTCTACAGGTGCGAAAAATCTGCTTTCTCAAAATAAATGGTCAAATATCTTTCAAATATTCGCACTGGCGCCGGCGGTGAACCGTCAACCTGGTCACCGCCGGGAACCTCGTAGAGCTCCTAGCACGCGTAAGAGTGCTCAGCATCAAAAGAGAGGGCTTCTGGAAGCAGTTCTCGAAAAAGAGAAAATATGTTTTTTCATGTCGATATAAAGTTGGTTTCGCCAAGTGTTCTGATAGTAAAAGTGCATCTAGAGAGCTCATATCAAGACGCAGAGGCCCTCATAGTCGTCTGCAGATGCGAAAAATCTGCTTTCTCAAAATAAATGGTCAAATATCTTTCAAATATTCGCAAAACCACCCAACTGGGCGCCGGCGGTAAGCCGTCAACCTTGGTTACCGCCGGGAGACTCGTAGAGCTTCCTAGCTCGACTTAAGCTGAGAAAACCGACAGCACCTACCAACATTCCGACTCATAGTGAATATTTTTTTACCTCTGAATGCGACAGGCGAACGCGTCTGATGTCTGCGAATCGACTCCTGTCATTACCAGCCCTGCAGCCCCCCAACAGCCCGAATTAAGTGCAGAAAACCGACAGCACCTCTCAGGATGACTCGAACAATACAGTTTCGCAGACCTAATTCGGGCAGCAGACCGAGTTCCGAGCTCTGGATTCGACAGGCGGACGCGCCTGATGTCTTCAAATCGATTCCTGTGACCACCAGCACTGTAGCCCCCCTCAGCGCGAGTTGAGTCAAGAAAACCGAGAGCACTTCTCAAGATGACTCGACCAATACGAATAGTTTCGCGATTCTAGATCGGGCAGCAGACCGAGTTCAGAGCTCTGAATTCGACAGACAAACGCAACTGATGATTCTGAATCGGTTTCTGTAAATATCAGCTCTGTAGCTGTCCTACAGCTCGAGTTAAGTACAGAAAACCGAGAGTTCCTGTCAAGATGACTCGAATAATACGAATAGGTTTGCGGACCTAGCTCGGCTAAGAGACCGAGTTCAGACCTCTGGATTCAACAGGCGAACGCGCCTAATCATTCTACATCGATTAGCTGCGCTTACCAGCTCTGTAGCTGTCCTAAAGCTCGAGTTATGTTCAGAAAACCGACAGCGCGTATCAAGATGACTCGAAACAGCCGATCCCGCCACAGTGCTTTTCGATAGTAATATTCACCCGATCGAGCTGAGATCAAGATGGCGAGCGGGAATAAGATCGAATATCACGGGATCAAATACTAGAGCTCTAACGAATGTTCAAATTTTGAGAACATAATTTTCAACTGAGCAAAAGTCAGCAGAAGTTCCGTCGAGATTTTTCGAGCCAACTAGCCCGCCAGTGCGTCCGAATTACTGGGCGCCAGCGGTAAACCGTCAACCTTGGTTACCGCCGGGAGACTCGTAGAGCTTCCTAGCTCGACTTAAGTTGAGAAAACCGACAGCACCTACCAACATTCCGACTCATAGTGAATATTTTTGACCTCTGAATGCGACAGGCGGGCGCGTCTGATGTCTGCGGCTCGACTCCTGTCATTACCAGCCCTGCAGCCCCCCTACAGCCCGAGTTAAGTGCAGAAAACCGACAGCACCTCTCAGGATGACTCGAACAATACAATAGTTTCGCAGACCTAATTCGGGGCAGCAGACCGAGTTCCGAGCTCTGGATTCGACAGGCGGACGCGCCTGATGTCTTAGAATCGATTCCTGTGACCACCAGCACTGTAGCCCCCCTCAGCGCGAGTTGAGTGAAGAGAACCGACAGCATCTCTCAAGATGACTCGAACAATACGAATAGTTTCGCGATTCTAGATCGGGCAGCAGACCGAGTTCAGAGCTCTGGATTCGACAGACAAACGCAACTCATGATTCTGAATCGGTTTCTGTAAATATCAGCTCTGTAGCTGTCCTACAGCTCGAGTTAAGTACAGAAAACCGAGAGTTCCTCAAGATCACTCGAATAATACGAATAGGTTTGCGGACCTAGCTCGGCTACCAGACCGAGTTCAGACCTCTGGATTCAACAGGCGAACGCGCCTAATCATTCTACATCGATTAGCTGTGCTTACCAGCTCTGTAGCTGTCCTAAAGTTCGAGTTATGTTCAGAAAACCGCCAGCGCGTATCAAGATGACTCAAAACGGCCGATCCCGCCACAGTGCTTTTCGATAGTAATATTCACCCGATCGGGCTGAGATCAAGATGGCGAGCGGGAATAAGATCGAAAGTCACGGGAAAAATACTAGAGCTCAAACGAATGTTGAAATTTTGGGAACAAAATTTTCAACTGAGCAAAAGTCAGCAAAAGTTCCGTCGAGATTTTTCTTGCCAAGTAGCTCTCGAGTGCGCCGGAATTACTCTTAAGCTTCCAGCAACTAGCTCTGGAAAGCTCTACGAGTCACTGGGCGCCGGCGGTAAACCGTCAACCTTCCTTACCGCCGGGGGACTCGGAGAGCTTCCTGACAATATTCGTAATCTGGAAAAAATACAGAGAACGAATAGTTTTTCAGCCCCAGCGATTTCAGACCTCTCGATGCAACAGCCGAACGCCCCCGATGCTTCTGGATTGTCTCCAGCCCGAGTTACGTGCGTAAATCGACAGCACCTCTCAAGATGACTCGAACAATACGAATAGTTTGGCAAACCTAGCTCGAGTATCAGACCGAGTTGAGACCTCTGCATGCGACAAGCGGACGCGTCTGATGTCTCTGAATCGACTCATGTGATTACCAGCCCTGCAGCCCCCCTACAGCCCGAGTTAAGTGCAGAAAACCGAGAGCATCTCTGAGGATGACTCGACAATACAATAGTTTCGCAGACCGAGCGCGGGCAACAGACCGAGTTCCGAGCTCTCGATTCGACAGGCGGACGCATGATGTCTTATAATCGATTCCTGTGACCACCAGCACTGTAGCCCCCCCCCACCACCACCAGTCCGAGTTGAGTGAGGAAAACCAGGAGCACTTCTCAAGATGACTCGAATAATACGAGTAGTTTCGCGAATCTAGATCAAGAAGCAGACTGAGTTCAGAGCTCTGGATTCAAGAGACAAATGCGACTGATCATGCTGCATTGGTTTCTGTAAGTATCAGCTCTGTAGCTGTCCTATAGCTCGAGTTAAGTAGAGGAAACCGAGAGCGTCTGTCAAGATGACTCGAATAATACGAATAGGTTTGCGGACCTAGCTCGACTAGGAGACCGAGTTCAGACCTCTTGATTCGACAGGCGAACGCGGCTGAGTATTCTGAATCGATTAGCTGTGCTGACCAGCTCTGTAGCTGTTCTAAAAGCTCGAGTTATGTTCAGAAAACCGTCGTCGCGTGTCAAAATGACTCGAAACGGCCGATCCCGCCTGCCTGCTTTTTGGCAGTAAAAAATACCCGATCGAGCTGAGATCAAGATAGCGAGCGGGAATAAGATCGAATATCATGGAACAAAATACTAGAGCTCAAACGAATTGTTGAATTTCGAGAACAAAATTTTCAACCAACCAAAAGTCACCAAAAGGTCCGTCGAGATTTTTCTTGCCAACTAGCTCTCCAGCGCGCCGGAACTGGGCGCCGGCGGTAAACCGTCAACCTTTGTTACCGCCGGGGGACTCGTAGAGCTTCCTGACAATATATAATGTGATAAAAAAATGCAGAGAAGAAATAGTTGTTCAGCCCAAGCGATTCCAGACCTCTCGATGCAACAGCCAAACGCCCCCGATGCTTCTGGAGTGTCTTCTTTACGAGCTCTGTAGCACCTCTCAAAATGACTCGAACAAAGGGAATAGTTTGGCAAACCCAGCTCGAGTATCAAACCGAGTTCAAACCTCTGAACGCGACAGGCGGGCGCGTATGATGTCTCCGAATCGATTCCTGTAACTACCAGCCCTGCAGCCCCCCTACAGCCCGAGTTAAGTGCTGAAAACCGACAGCATCTCTCAGCATGACTCGAACAATACGAATAGTTTCGCGGATCTAGTTCGGCCAGCAGACCGAGTTCTGAGCTCGGGATTTGGCAGACGGACGCGTCTGATATTGTCAAATCGATGCATGTGACCACCAGCAATGTAGCCACCCTCAGCGCGAGTTGAGTGCAGAAAACCGAGAGCACTTCTCAAGATGACTAGAACAATACAAATAGTTTCGCAATACTACATCGGGCAGCAGACCGAGTTCAGAGCTCTGGATTCAACAGACAAATATGAATTATTGTTCTGAATCGGTTTCTGTAGACATCAGCGCTGTAGCCGTCCTATAGCTCGAGTTAAATACAGAAAATCAAGAGCGACTGTGAAGATGACTCGGATAATACGAATAGGTTTGCAGACCTAGCTCGGCTAGCAGACCGGGTTCAGACTGGGCGCCGGCGGTAAACCGTCAACCTTGGTTACCGCCGGGGGACTCGTAGAGCTTCCTGAAATTGAGACCTCTGAATGCGACAGGCGGACGCGTCTGATGTCTCCGAATCGATTCCTGTAATTACCAACCCTGCAGCCCCCCTACAGCCCGAGTTGAGTGCAGAAAACCGAGAGCAACGCTCAGGATGACTCGAACAATACGAACAGTTTTGCGGACCTAGTTCGGGCAGCAGACCAAGTTCCGAGTTCTGGATTCGACAGAGAGACGCGCCTCATGTCTGCAAACGATTCGCGGGACCACCAGCCTGCAGCCCCGCCACAGCTCGAGTTGAGTACAGAAAACCGAGAGCACCTCTCAGGATGACTCGATTCGCGGACCTAGATCTGGCAGCAGACCGAGTTCAGAGCTCTGGATTCAACAGACAAACGCGACTGATGATTCTGAATCGGTTTCTGCAAGTATCAGCTCTGTAGCTGTCCTATAGCTCGAGTTTAGTACAGAAAACCGAGAGCGCCTGTTAAGATGACTCGAATAATACGAATAGGTTTGCAGAGCTAGCTCAGCTAGCAGACCGAGTTCAGACCTCTGGATGGAACAGACAAACGCGCCTGATGATTCTTAATCGATAAGGTGTGCTTATCAGCTCTGTAGCTGTCCTGAAGCCCGAGTTAAGTCCAATATACCGATAGCGCGTATCAAGATGACTCGAAACGGCCGATCCCGCCACAGTGCTTTTCGATAGTAATATTCAACCGATCGAGCTGAGATCAAGATGGCGAGCGGGAATAAGATCGAATATCACGAGAAAAAATACTAGAGCTCTAACGAATGTTCAAATTTCGAGAACAAAACTTTCAACCGACCAAAAGTCAGCAAAGTTCCGTCGAGATGTTTCTTGCCAACTAGCTCTCCAGCGCGTCCGAATTAATCTTAAGCTTCCAGCTGCTATAGGGAAGCTCTACGAGTCACCTCTGGGTTCAACAGGCGAACGCGCCTGATCATTCTGAATCGATTAGCTGTGCTTACCAGCTCTGTAGCTGTCCTGAAGCTCGAGTTATCTTCCAAAAACCGTCATCGCGTGTCAAGATGACTCGAGACGGCCGATCCCGCCTGCCTGCTTTTTGGCAGTAAAAGGTACCCGATCGAGCTGAGATCAGGATGGCGAGCGAGAGTAAGATCGAATATCACGGGAAAAAATACTAGAGCTCAAACGATTTTTCTTGCCAACTAGCTCTCCAGCGCCCCGGAATGACTCTTAAGCTTCCAGCAATAACTTGCTAGGGGAAGCTCTACGAGTTATTACTCTTAAGCTTCCAGCAATAACTGGGCGCCGGCGGTAAACCGTCAACCTTGGTTACCGCCGGGAGACTCGTAGAGCTTCCTGACAACATATAATGTCGAAAAAAATTACAGAGAACGAATAGTCCTTCAGCCCAAGCGATGTCAGACCTCTCGATGCAACAGCCGAACGCTCCTCATTCTGGCTCGTTTTCTGTGCGCACGAGCTCCGTAGCTCTGCTACAGCCCGAGTTACGTGCGAAAATCGACAACACCTCCCAAGATCACTCGAACAATACGAATAGTTTCGCGAATCTAGCTCGAGTATCAGACCGAGTTCAGACCTCTGAATGCAACAGGAGGACGCGCCTGATGTCTCCGAATCGATTTCTGTGATCAACAGCCCTGCAGCCCCCTTACACCCCGAGTTAAGCGCAGAAATCGACTGCATGAAGATGACTCGAACAATACGAATAGTTTCGCGGACCTAGCTCGGGCAGCAGACCGAGTTCAGAGCTCTCAATGCGACAGCTGGACGCGATGGATCACTGCGAATCCATTCCAGTGATTAACAGCCCTGCAGCTCCCCTACAGCCCGAGCTAAGTGCAGAAAACGGACAGCATCTTTCAAGATGACTCGAACTACGAATAGGTTTGCGAACCTAGCTCGGGCAGCAGACCGAGTTCAGACCTCTGGATGGGACAGACAAACGCGCCTGATGATTCGCAATCGATTTCTGTGAGAATGAGCTCTATAGCTGCCCTACAGCTCGAGTTAAGTACAGAAAACCGAGAGCGTCTGTCAGGATGACTCGAATAATACGAATAGGTTTGCGGACCTAGCGCGGCTAGCAGACCGAGTTCAGACCTCTGGGTTCAACAGGCGAACGCGCCTGATCATTCTACATCGATTAGCTGTGCTTACCAGCTCTGTAGCTGTCCTGAAGTTCGAGTTATGTTCAGGAAACCATCATCGCGTATCAAGATGACTCGAAACAGCCGATCCCGCCGCTTGAAGAAATATTTACCCGATCGAGCTGAGATTAAGATGGCAAGCGAGAATAAGATCGAATATGGCGGGAAAAAATACTAGAGCTCAAACGAATTGTTGAATTTCGAGAACAAAATGTTCAGACGACCCAAAGTCAGTAAAAGGTCCGTCGAGATTTTTCTTGCCAACTAGCTCTCCAGCGCGGCGGAATTACTCTTAAGCTTCCAGCAACTGGGCGCCGGCGGTAAACCGTCAACCTTCGTTACCGCCGGGGGACTCGTAGAGCTTCCTGACAACATACACTCCCAAAATATTTTTTCAGCCCATACAAATTCAGTTCTCTCGGATGTAACAGCCAAACGCCCCCGATGCTTCTGGATTCTCTGCTGTACGAGCTCTGTAGCTATCCTACAGCCCGAGTTACGTGCGTAAATCGACAGCACCCCTCAAGATGACTCGAACAATACGAATAGTTTGGTAAACCTAGCTCGAGTATCAGACCGAGTTCAGACCTCTGCATGCGACAGGCAGACATCTGATGTCTCTGAATCGATTTCTGTCATTACCAGCCCTGCAGCCCCCCTGCAGCACGAGGTAAGTGCAGGAAACGGAGAGCACTTCTCAGGATCACTCGACCAATACAGATAGTTTCGCGGACATAGTTCGGGCAGCAGACAGAGTTCAGAGCTCTGGATTCGAAAGGCGGACGCGTCTGATGTCTCCGAATCGATTTCAGTGATTACCAGCCATGCAGCCCCCACAGCATGTCTCAAGATAACTCGAACAATACGAATAGTTTCGCGATTCCAGATCGGGCAGCAGACCGAGTTCAGAGCTCTGGATTCAACAGAAAACGGCCACTGGTGATTCTGAATCAGATTCTGTACGTATCAGCTCTCTAGCTGTCCTCTGACTCGAGTTCAGTACAGAAAATCGAGAGCGACTGTCAGGATGACTCGAATAATACAGATAGGTTTGCGGACTAAGCGGCTAGCAGACCGAGTTAAGACCCCTGGGTTCAACAGGCGAACGCGCCTGATCATTCTGGATCTATTATCTGTGCTTAACAGCTCTTTAGGTGTCCTAAAGCTCGAGTTATCTTGAGAAAACCGACATTGCGTGTCAAGATGACCCGAAATGGCCGATCCTGCCTGCCTGCTTTTGGGCAGTAAAAATTGACTAATCGAGCTGAGATCAAGATGGCGAGCGGGAATAAGATCGAATGTCATGGTAAAAAAATGCTAGAGCTCAAACAAATTGTTCAATTTCGAGAATGCAATTTTCAACAGACCAAAAGTCACCAAAAGGTTCGTCGAGATTTTCTTGCGATAGCTCTCCAGCGCCCCGGAATTACTCTGAAGCTTCCAGCAATGACTTGCTAGAGGGGAGCTCTACAAGTTACTAGCCTAGGGAAGCTCTACCAGTTACTTGGTAGCGATCAAAATCCGGAGAGCAAAGAAAACACACGCCAGAAAGCATTCTGACTAGGCCTTCGACGCTCTCGTGATGCTCTTCCGGGGCTTTGGGGGCTCACTTGGTAGCGTCCACTGGGCAGCGTCCAAAACCCGGAGAGCAAAGAGGACACGCACTGAACTGGGAGCCGGCGGTGAACCGTCAACCAGGTTACCACCGGGAGCCTCGTAGAGCTCTTTTCTCGTGCGGAGCTACCCGGTACATTCAGGGAGTTTTCTTCGAGATTTCTATGCGAAAGAGCTCTCAAGCTCATCTGGAGCTCGAGTTAAGTAGAAAAAAACACCTTTAGTTCCAACAAAAATCGGTCGCATACGAATAGTTAGCTTGGGTAGCAGACTGTGTTCAGAGCTCTAGATGCTCCAGCCAAACGCCCCTGATCACTCTGGATCGGTTTCCGTGCGTCCTACCTCTGCAACTCTGCTACAGTGTCAGTTAAGCACAGAAGACCGACAGCGCCTGCAAAGAGAACTTGAAGAATACGAATAGTTTTGCGGACCTAGCTCGGGTAGCAGACCGAGTTCAGACCGCTCGATGCAAGAGACGGACGCGCCTAATTATACAGAGTCATATCATGTTAAGTGCAGAAAACCAACAGCACTTGTCAAACTGACTCGAAGATTACGAATAGATTTGCGGACCGCTCGAGCAGCAGACCAAGTTCAGAGCTCTCGATGAGAGAGACGAGCACGCCTCAAGATTCTGAATCGGTATCTGTAAGCATCAGCTCTGTAGCTGTCTAAATATCGAGATAAGTACAGAACACCGTCAACGCGTGTCAAGATGACTCGAAACGGCCGTCGGTTCCAGCAAGTCTTTTGAAAGTAATATTGCAGCTACGGACCTGAGAATTTAAATGGCAGACGCGGCATAATCCACTACAGGTGATACCAGTCCCCGAAACGAATTTTCAAATTTCGCATAAAGATTGAAAAACCGACCCAAAGTTAACACATGTCTCTTACGGTCGGGTCGGCCAACTGGAACCGGCGGTAAACCGTCAAACAGGTTACCGCCGGAATCCTCGTAGAGCTCTTTTCTCGTACGGCGCTCCTCGGTACAGATGCATGAAAACTCTGGGAGAGATTCCCAAAAATCGAAAAATCACGTTTTCTGCTTCTATCGGAAGACGGTTCCGCCAAGTGTTTTGATAGCAATACTGCCCCTATGGGCATGATAATTCATTGGCGGACGCAAAATAACCTACTACGGGTGCGAAAAATACCAGTTTCCAAAATGAATGTTCAACTGGGCGCCGGCGGCAAACCGTCAACCTTTGTTACCGCTGGGGGACTCGTAGAGCTTCCTGACAACATATCATGTCGAAAAAAATTACACTGAAAAAATAGTTTTTCAGCCCAAGCAATTTCAGACCTCTCGGATGCAACAGCCGAACGCCCCCGATGCTTCTGGATTGTCTTCTGTACGAGCTCTGTAGCTCTCCTACAGCCCGAGTTACGTGCGTAAATCGACAGCACCTCTCAAGATGACTCGAACAATACGAATAGTTTCGCAAACCTAGCTGGAGTATCAGACCGAGTTCAGACCTCTGCATGCGACAGGCGGACGCGTCTGATGTCTCTGAATCTCGATGCCTGAAATTACCAGCCCTGCAGCCACCCCCCCTACAGCCCGAGTTAAGTGCAGCAAACCGACAGCACCTCTCAGGATGGCTCGAACAATACGAATAGTTTCGTGCACCTAGTTCGGGCAGCAGACAGAATTCGGAGCTCTGGATTCGAAAGGCAGACGCGCCTGATTTCTTCGAATCGAGTGCTGTGATAACCAGCCCTGCAGTCCCCTTACAGCCCGAGTTAAGTGCAGAGAACGGACAGCATCTCTCAAGATGACTCGAACAATACGAATAGTTTCGCGATTCTAGATCGGGCAGCAGACCGAGTTCAGAGCTTTCGATTCAACAGACAACGACCACTGATTATTCGGAATCAGATCCTGTAAGTATCAGCTGTGCAGATGTCCTGTAGCTCGAGTTAAGTACAGAACACCGAGAGCGTCTGTCAAGATGACTCGAATAATACGACTAGGTTTGTGCTAGCTCGGCTAGCAGACCGAGTTCAGACCTCTGGATTCAACGGCCGACGCGCCTAATCATTCTACATCGATTAGCTGTGCTTATCAGCTATGTAGCTTGTTTAATTTCGAGAACAAAATTTCCAATCGATCAAAAGTCAGCAGGAGGTCCGTCGAGATTTTTCTTGCTAACTAGCTCTCCAGCGCCCCGGAATTACTCTTAAGCTTCCAGCAGTAACTTGCTGAGGGAAGCTCTACGAGTTAATCTCTCAGAAAGTTTGTCTAACCGAGCCAAAGTTCGCACATTGTCCGTCGGGGCCGGGTCGGCCAACTAGCTGCACCCCGCGGCCGAACTGGGCACCGGCGGTAAACCGTCAACCTTGGTTACCGCCGGGAGACTCGTAGAGCTTCCTTGCCATCTCTGTAGCTTGCCTACAGCTCGAGTTAAGTTTAAAAAAAAACCGAATCACGCAAGCACGTGTAGCACTCATGTCAAGGAGTTTTTCGATCATGTGAAGAAGTTGTTCGATCATAACTTCTTCGATGGCCAGCTCTGAACACTCTCCCGCCATATTCAGACGCGCATCATCATTCTGCATCGATTTGGTGTGCTTGGCATCTCTGTGGCTGGCCTACAGCTATAGTTAAGTTGAAAAAAATGAATCACGCAAGCAGGTGTAGCACTAATGTGAAGAAGTTTTTCGATCATAACTTCCTCAATAGCCAGCTCTGACCAATATTCCGCCAGATGTAGACGCACATCATCATCCTGAATCGATTCGCTTAGTTTCCATCCCTGTAGCTTGCCTACAACTCAAGTTAAGTTGAGAAAAACCGAAACACGCAAGCAAGTGTAGCACTTAGTGAAGAAGTTTTTCAATGATTACATAGCCAGCTCTGAACACTCTCCTGCCACATGTAGACGCGCATCAGGATTCTGAATCCGAAAGCTGTACTTTTCACCGCTGTAACTTGCCTACAGCCCGCGTTAAGTTCAGAAAACCAACGACACCTGCCAGCATGGCACTCAGCAGTCGATCCCGCCATGACGCTTTTCGATAGTAATACCCACCCGATCGAGCTGATATCAAGATGGCGAGCCGCAGTAAGATCATAGATCACGGGAAAAAATACTAGAGCTCTAATGAATGGTCAGATTTCGAGAACATAATCTTCAACCGAGCCAACGTTGTGAAACTAGGCGCCGGCGGTAAACCGTCAACCTTGGTTACCGCCGGGGAACTCGTAGAGCTTCCAAGCTCGACTTAAGTTGAGAAAACCGACAGCACCTACCAACATTCTGACTCATAGTGAATATTTTTTGACCTCTGAATGCGACAAGCGGACGCGTCTGATGTCTGCGAATCGACTCCTGTCATTACCAGCCCCGCAGCCCCCCTACAGCCCGAGGTCAGTGCAGAAAACCGACAGCATCTCTCAGGATGACTCGAACAATACAATAGTTTCGCGAACCTAGTTCGGGCAGCAGACCGAGTTCCGAGCTCTGGATTCGACAGGCGGACGCGCATGATCTCTTTACATCGATTCATATGACAACCAGCACTGTAGACCCCTCTCAGCGCAAGTTGAGTGAAGAAAACCGAGAGCACTTCTCAAGATGACTCGACCAATACGAATAATTTCGCGATTCTAGATCGGGCAGAAGACCGAGATCAGAGCTCTGGATTCGACAGACAAACGCAACTGACGATTCTGAATCAGTTTCTGTAAATATCAGCTCTGTAGCTGTCTTACAGCTCGAGTTAAGTACAGAAAACCGAGAGTTTCTGTGAAGATCACTCGAATTATACGAATAGGTTTGCGGACCTAGCTCGGCTCACAGACCGAGTTCAGACCTCTGGATTGAACAGGCGAACGCGCCTGATCATTCTGCATCGATGAGCTGTGCTTACCAGCTCTGTAGATGTCCTGAAGCTCAAGTTATGTTGAGAAAACCGTCAGCGCGTATCAAGATGACTCGAAACGGCCGATCCCGCCAGAGTGCTTTGTGGCCTTCAAAGTTACCCGATCGAGCTGAGATCAAGATGGCGAGCGGGAATAAGATCGAATATCACGGGAAAAAATACTAGAGCTCTAACGAATGGTCAAATTTCGAACACAAAATTTTAAACCGACCAAAAGTCACTAAAAGTTCCGTCGAGATTTTTCTTGCCAACTGGCGCCGGCGATGAACCGTCAACCTGATCACCGCGTAGAGCTGATTTCACACGAAAGAGTGCTCGGAGTCGAAAGAGAGAGCTTCTGGAAGCATTTCTCGAAAAAGAAAAAAATGATTTTTTTCGTGTCGACATGAAGATGGTTGCGCCAAGTGTTTTGATAGTGAAAATGCGCCTACAGAGCTCATACTAAGACAGAGAGCCCCTTACAGGTGCGAAAAATCTGGTTTCTCAAATGAATTATCAAATATCATTCAAAAAATCGCAAAACCAACCGAAAGTTGTCCGCCTCGGCCGGGTGGGCCAACTAGCTCCACCCTGCGCCGGAATTCCTCTAGCTCATCGATGACGAAGAGCTCTATGAGGTACTAGCTCTCTATCTAGCGCGCCGGAATTACTCTTGAGCTTCACTAGCTTAGGGAAGCTCTACGAGTCAAGTGGAGTCGAGATTTTTCGAGCCAACTGGGCGCCGGCGCTAAACCGTCAACCTTTGTTACCGCTGGGGGACTCGTAGAGTTTCCTGACAGCATATAGTGTGGAGAAAAACTCCATAGAACGACTAGTTTTTCAGCCCACGATTTCAGACCTCTCAAGATGACTCTAAGAAAAAACAAATAGTTTCGCAGTGTATCAAACCGAATTCAGACCTCTGAATGCACTAGGCGGACGCTTCTGATGTCTGCAAATCGACCCATGATTAACAGCCCTGCAGCCCCGCTGAAGACCGAGTTAAATGCAGAAAACTGACAACATCTCTCAGGATGACTCGAATTACAAGAGTTTCGCGAATCTAAATCGAGCAGCAGACCCAGTTCCGAGCTCTAGAATCGACCGACGGACGCGCCTGGATCTGTGCAAATCGAGTTGTGTGACCTGCAGCACTGTAGCCCTCCCCCAGCAAGTTGAGTGCAGAAAATTAAAGCACTTCTCAAAATGATTCGAAAATGTTCAATTAAGCAAAAGTTGTGAAAAGTTTAGACATGTTTTGTCGGGCGAACTGGCCTGCCAGCGTTTTCGATTTACTACTTGTAAGCGTCCAAAACCCGGATAGCGAAGCCAAGCGCAAAACTGGCGCCGGCGGTGAACCGTCAACCTGGTTTTTTGGGTTTTCGGACCGATGTTCCAGCTGGGTCAACTGGCGGCCAGAATCTGCTGCGCCAAATGCACAACAGCGCTAGTAAGCGCCTCAGCAGCACTAAGTTCGGCGTCGGTTATCGTAGCACCTTCCAGGCACCACGCGGCTTCGCACACATCCCTCCAAACGAGAGGCATATTAGAGGACACGGAGTAGGGGGAGGAGGAGGGGAGAGGAGAACACGAGACACTCTTATTACAATCATATCTATGATTGATGAAACCCACTTGAAGCCAAAAGCCGCACCCCGTCCCTTTGCTGCAAACTCCCCCATCGTATCCACCACGACAGGCGATAGGTTGTAGAAAGTCCTCAAAGCTAAACATGTACTCATACTGGTTGTAGAAGCAGTGGCCCTCGCGGGCCAAATGTGTAAGTTCATCAGCCCGTGTGTTGTCTTCCCTGAATTCATGTCTATATAAATCTTTCCCCAATCCAGAACTTCGAATACCCAGATCCCCCGCAGCACGATCTAGAACGTTAATGCATCGGTCCACACGTCTCTGGTATTGTTTATTGTCGCATCGCCATCGTCCCGTCAGCCAGTTATTCACAAGTAAACTATCCCCTTTGATTTCTACCCCGAATCCTGGACTTACAATGTCCCACACCGTCTGCCTCTCGTAGATAATCGCCAACCTCTTAGCAAGTTTTTGTGTATCTTTCTCACTCGGTATACGCTCAGTATCCCCCACCATCTCGGGAGGTGTATAGTACGCCGCTGTGCCCTTCCAGTTCTGAACAAAATACAGGAATACCTTTGGTTTATCGTACATGCACAAAAGATTCTGCCACATCTCCAGGAAAGAACGATAGCTCGTCTCGACACTCGACCACCAGGAGCTGCCATATGTAAGAATGTATGGATACTGCCAGCTACGCTGGCCCACTCTCTCTGGACCAGCCCTCAACCTCTTGATCGTGGATGCCTGAGTACGGTTGCCGTGTAGTCGGCAACATTCTGCCATAATGTCCCTGCGCGTTGTCCACTCAACATTGTACATGAGCAATCCCCTTCTGCTGTCCACGAAAGCTCTGTTATCAGGACTGCAGTGATCAATATCATGAGCTGGGAGGGAGAGTGTGGGCAGTAGAGCCGCCGACCCACTCCCTGAATCAATATTCTCAGAAGCCAAAGAATCACCGCCAAACCCTTGTCGTAGCCCCTGCAGTCGTCGTCTCTTCAAGGTCTGCCTGTTGAAGCTGGCGTCCTGGGTCGCAATGTGCCTGGCGAGCTCCTGTGAAACATCCTCCAGCCTATCACTCAATGCAATACTCTCAGCAACAACTTGTGAGATGACTCCCGCGAAAGATTGCGAGGGTGTATCAGCAAATCGTACTCTCTTCTGGGAAGGCCCAGGATCAGCAGCAAACGTGGCGACGTGTGCCTGGGGTGTTCCCTCGCATTCGGGGCTTCCCCAGGACTTGCGTCCTGACGCCTCCTGCAAAATTTGGCGACGTTGCCTGAGGTGTTCCCTCGCACTCGGGGCTTCCTCAGGACTTGCGCTCTGACGCCATTGAACATGTCGACGGTGACAATCTGACAAGATATACTCCTTGATACTTCTCATCATCGTCCAGCTCTTCCAAGCAATCATCTGTACAGCTGATGGGAAATTGGCCTCAGCGAAATGCTGTCGCACCTTGTGGAGCATCTCAGGGCGCCAGACACCCCATGTTAGCGAAGACGGCTTGCGACGGCACCACATACGCAGCAGACACATGCCCTCAAAAGCATGTATGGTTCGCACCGCCTCAGCATCAAGCGTGAACATCTCTCCCGCATATAGCAGACGCGATTGGACCTGAGCTTGATAACGACGATATTTGTGTTTCAGCGGTACCGATCTGCATCCAAAATATGATATCTGAGCGAAAAAGGATCCTCTGGCGCATTTAAGTCGATGTGCTAGGTCCTCGTGTCCCTCGAGAAAGCTTTTACAGACAACGCAGCCCAGAATAGAAAGCGACTCCACCGGTGTGAAGGCAACTCGTTGGTCTCCGACTTGGGCCAAAATCGGCGTAGGGTCCTGGGTCCCGCATACGAGTATCTGCAAGGATGATGACTTCCAACTCATTCCCCAGTCTGCTAAAGCAATGGTGAAAACATCAACGATCTTCTGGATTTCCTTAGCATTCCTCCCCACAAGGTACAGATTATCAGCCCAGAGCGCATGGTTGTACGTGTGGTAGGTAGCGGGGTTGTGGGGGTCGGGGATCTCGTACCCTATGTTCTGAGCGTCCAAAGAGGCAACTACAGAGGCCCACATGGCGATAACCACGATGTTGAAAGCAAGCGGGCTCTCAGTCCCACCCGTCCTCAAGCTCTTATCCCAAGAAACCCCATCCAGTTGGATCCCCTCGAAGACGATGGTGCAATTTGTAACAGCGAGCGGCTCGATAAGTGCATATTGTAAGCGTGCTGGGATCTCTAGTTTATCCATAGCGCGTGCAAGCATACTGAGCGTGACATTGTCGAATGCTCGTGCAATATCTGCCGATGCAATATGTGCGCTCTGATCTTTGCCCCATATAGAAGCGTGCTGTGCAATACCTTTAAGTGCGGCCGCGATCTCCCATGTGTGCCGTCCCCCTGCGAAGCCGTAGATTCCCAACTTACTTTTCCAGAGAGCCAGCCTGTCCTCGATAAGAATAGTGACTGCCGTGAGGTACCACTTGCCTAGAGTGTTGGAAACTATCAAGTTCCTGGTGTCATCCAGGGACTCCATGTTGGACATCTTCGGCATGAGATTCAAATACACATCACACCATGAGCTGGGAGTGCGCCGACGACCCGAATATATTTCCTGAAACACAGCAGTGATCCTGCGCATCGAGCGCCATGGCAGAGCTTTGAGTAACTCAATGCTAACACCATCGGGTCCACAAGCTTTCCCGCTACGAAGGCGGGCGCGAGCTCGATATATGACGGAAGGCGTGAGTGTGGGGCCAACTGCTTGGCTGTCAAGTGCTGCGCGACGGAGACGTGTAACAAGCTGTGCATTACGCTCACGCTCAGCAGAACATGTCACGGTACGTACAGCATGTGCCTGCACCTCCTCCTCCCAGGCCTCCCTGTCCTCCGTAACAATACCATCCACCTTCAGCTTACGAACTCTCGTCCTCTTCCCCCTCCTCGTCGGTGCTATTGAATATTCAGCTTTCTGTCGATTGTATTCGTCTTGCAATGGTCGGAGTTGCCGTCTAAGTTCACGCTGTGCTTGCCGGTTGCCTTTATGTTCACGAACTTGCTTCTCAAGTAGGGCATGCTGTGGGGTCCTCGCAGGGGGTGACCTCTGGTGTCCAGGAGCACTCAGCAGGGGCAGTGCGTGATCCCGTAGAATCGTAGAGCTCGTAGAGCTCTTGAACCGTGATCCCGTGATCCCGTGAACCACGCAGTGCGTGATCCCGTGATCCTGGTCACCGCCGGGAACCTCGTAGAGCTCCTTGAATCCGTGAGAAAGCTCAGCATCAAAGCGGGAGCTTCTGGGAGCTTTTCTACAAAAACTTCAAGTTGAGATTTTTTCGGAGTCAACATGAAGTCGGTTCCTTCAAGTGAACTGGTACTGAAAATGACTCTAGATGGCCGAGCTGATCAGGGAACGAAGTTTATATCTCAATGCTCGGAGTAAAAATCTGCTTTTTCAAAATGAATTGTCAAATATCTTTCAAAAAATTGCAAAACCACCCAAAAGTTGTCACATTGTCCGCCTCGGCCGGCTGGACCAAAGTTCTCACTCCCAGCGAAGCTATTCATATGAAGTCTCGCGCTCTCAGTGAGAGCGCGAGACCATTCTGCGTCGACAAAAATGCACCAGAACTCTCTAGGTCACCCATAGATCGATATAAATTAGAAAAAAAAAAAAAAAAAAAAAAAAAAAAAAAAAAAAAAAAAAAAAAAAAAAAAAAAAAAAAAAATCCGACACAAAAAATACAAAATTGTACAAATCGATATTTTTCACTGATTTTGAAAATTCTAATCAATTTGGGCACTCTCGAGGCTCCATTCGATGTCTCGCATGTCGCTACTTCGATTGGAATGTACCTGGCATGCATAGCATGCACTCAGCTCGAATTATCATCGAAACACCGTTCGCAACACGCATACATAGAGACAGTATTTCGAGCATAACTCCTGACTCAGCCATTTCTAGGAACTCTCGAGCTTCCAGTGTGACGCGCCAGATCATTCTGCATCGACTGGTGTGCGTGAGAGGTCTGTAGCTTGCTGACAGCTCGAGTTAAGTAAAGCCAACCACCGTCACCTGCCAAACTGCACTGCAGGCAAAGTCGGTTCCTGCAAGTCTTTTGACAGTAATATTGCCCCTAGAGCCCTGAAAATTTTACCAGCAGGTGCGCCATAGCTTACTGTATGTGAGAAAAATCCGTTTTCTGAAAACGAATTGTCAAACTGGGCGCCGGCGGTAAACCGTCAACCTGGTTACCGCCGGGGACCTCGTAGAGCTCCTAGCCACGTGTCATAAGTCCATGCATATGTCTCGAATGCGCACGGTGAATTTATTTCCAATAATAGAATGAACACATACATGTATGAGTTTCAAGGCGTCTTCCAGCGCGCGAGAGCGATGCTTCCGTGGCAGCGCACCTGTATGTAGACATGTACAGATGGACAAGCATGCGAAAATAGGATCGACGTCAGCCGGCGCGGCAACGCACCGGGCACGAGCGCGCGCACGCACATACGCGCGCACGCGAATAAATACAATCTCACGCGCGCACGCACTCACAACCACGCGCGCTCACTCACGCACCGGCACCCCTCACGCACACACATGCACACACACGCACGCGCACACACACACACACACACGCACACACACACGCACACACACGCACTCAAACACACACACACACAAAAAAAAAAAACAAGCACACACACACACACACACGCGCGCGCGCGCGCGCATACAGACACTAACACAGACACAGACACAGACACACCCACACGCACACGCACACACACACATACACACAGACGCGGCCACACACACACACACACGCACACACACACACACACACATGCCTGCCAGACACACACACACACAAACGCAAACATCTACAGATACAGACGGACCGACGCCTTCGCACTCACAAACCCATCCCCCCGCTGCTCAGCGCTCTCAATCCCCCGCGAAATCCTCGCGCCCCCGCGCACCCCGCCCCCCCCCTTCCCGCCGGCGCTCCGGAGGGGGGAGGCACCGCCCCATGTCGGGGCCGGCCCTCCCTCCACTCCAACCACTCCGCCCTCGCGGAGCGCCGGGGGGGAGGGAGGATGGGGAGGGGGGGGAGGGGGGGGGGGGGGGCGCGGGCGGCGCCAGCACCGCGCGCGCACACACGCACACAAACGCACACACACACGCTCACACACACACACACAAACAGACAAACGCAGACACAGCCACACACACACACACGCGCGCCCACACAC
>CAUYUJ010001434.1:0-2500 GCA_963575745.1 Prorocentrum cordatum | reverse complement strand
TCCCACGGACGGGCACGCTACTCACGCTGTCCCACGAAGCCGCGCGAATACCATCCACGCGAGGCACGTCCATCTCTCCAGGGCTCGGCGGAGGCTGAGCCGTGCGCTCCGACGCGAACAAACTCTGCGGCCCGAACGCCGCGGACACCAGCTCTTCCCGACGGCGCTGTCTTCGGGCTGCCTCGCGTTGCTGCGTTCGCAAGTACGCCTCCCGGTTTCGGTCCTGCGCCTGCTGCCTCGCCAAGGCCGCAGCCTCCCGCCCCTGCTGCAACCGATTCTGGACCTCGGCAACCTCCAGCCGGTGCGACCGATCGCGCGTCGCCTGGAGCGCGAGCCGGCAGCGTTGCGCCAGGGCCCTCATCTTATTCTCGCGAGAACCGAAGCACGCGTGGGCACGCACATACCCGAACAGCCCAAAGTGGTCTGACACATGGAATTCGCAGCCCTCGAAGAACACTTTCCCCTTCCCTACCAAATGCACCTCCGCCCAAAGCTCCGCCCCGAACATGACCCGGTCCCGTCTCTGTCCGACAGCCCCCCTCTCGCCGAGACCCGAGTAAAACTTGTTCCCGGGGCAGCCCCAATAACGACCCTCGTACCAGGTGTCCTTCAAACGCAGCTGCTCCACAGCGGCCTGCACCTGGGAGTCCGTGCTGTTCATGTCGCCCACAATGAGCAGCCGGTCGCAACCTTCCGCGCAAGTCCTCGTAATCTTCCGAAGTATCGCGTGACGCCGCTCCCATGCCGCACCCGCGGGCAAGTGGACCGCGGCCACGGTCACCCACCCCGCGCCGCCCGCGCCCCCGCCTACGGGAACTTCGACCCGGCACAGCACGCACGGGTCCTCCCCTGACAAAGCCTTGCCTTCCGCGCGCAGACCGCGCCTCACGTACAGGTGCACGTACCCCCTGGACTCGTGCGCATGGGCCACGCCAACCAATTGGAATTCCGCCTCCAGCTCCTTGTACGCCTCCTCGCCCTCGCTTTCCTGCAGAGCAACGACATCAACCCCGCGCGCCTGCCTCCAACGGAGCACTTCGCCCAGGACCGCCGCGCGCTGGTCGCGGTCGCTCCAGGAGGGCGGCGCCACGGCCGAGCGATGCCCACCAGCGATATTCCACGTGGCAAACGACAACGTCGACGCGCCCTCCAGGCCCTCCTCTTCGCCAGCCTCACCCGCCGCTTCCCCTGGCACAGCCACCCTCGGCAAGCTCGCGCCCGTCGCGCTGGGCGCCGAAGCACCCGCGCGAGGCACGACGCCGAACGCGCCCAGAACGTCGCGGCATTCCTGCTCCGAAAGCAACAACTCCATGACCTCCCGCGCCCCCCGCGCGCCGACGCCCGCCCGGAACGACGCGAACGCGCCCCGCAGCACGCGACACACGTCAGGCACGAAGGACTCCGCCGACGCATCCAGCACGCCCGCATTCGCCAGGCTCCCGACACGGCCCAGCAGAAGCCCGAGCGCGCAGGCGATCCTCTGCGAAGGAACACGAACGCGCGGCGCGTCCCAGAACTCCACCGCCGGCGGGCGCCGCCCAGCACTGGCACCGAGCGGTCGCAGCAGTGCGTCGATATTCCGGGCGATTCGCCCTGCCACGTCCTCCCTGCGGGCCCGATCGTGCACGCGCACTGCGAGAGACTCGGCTCGCCCGAGCGCCTCCCCCGGCCGACCAGACGTAACACTCACAAACATCCCATCCTGCGCGACACCAGATCCGCTCAGTGGGTCCACGGCGACGACCATTAGCAACTCCTGCTTGTCACTCACGGAGTTCGCATCCCACACGCTCGTCCAATTGTGCGCAATCCGGGCAAAATGCTCCGGGGTCTCCTCCGCACAAACGTGCCGGCCTACCTTTGCCGAAGCCACAGTCGTCGGCAGCCCCAACCCCGCGCACAACTGCCTCGCCACCTTCAAGAAGAACTCCAGCGCCTGGCCCTCCAGCCTGCCCTCTGCCAGCGCGCTCTCCGCTCGCAAGTTCACGACCCACTTGTCCATGCGCAGCGCGCAGCCACCACGGACGTCCCCGAACGCGTCCTTCATCCTCTTCGCCGCCTTATCCAAACTCTTATGCAGGCGCGGGGGCACCAGCGCGCCCATGGCCTCCTTCACGGCGCTCATATGCAGCGGGCCCATGCTCGGAGCCACGGAATCGAACACTCGCTCATCCCACGCCCCAGACGCCTCCACCGCTCCACAATCAAGTCGACCACGCCGCGCAGGAACCCCTCCCTGTCACCCGAACCCGAAGACTCATGCGTCAGGCGCCCGGCAGCAGCCGTCAGACGTTCGCGCAAATCCTCTCGGGACGCACAAGCAGCGAGGGCACCGACATCAACAAGCAGATCCCGCGCGGCGCCCTTCTCCTCCCGCGTCGCGAAGCGCACCCGCCTCCGGTCCAGTAGCCTTTCGGCCACGGCACGGAGGCGCCGCGCCGCGACGTCGTCCTCTCCAGCCTCGGCAGCAACGGCGCTGTCGAGCTCGGACGCGAAAGGC